>CM041782.1:217268844-217656083 GCA_023374045.1 Limonium bicolor
CAACCCTCTCTCACTTTCATATCTTCTTCCTCTCTTTGCTTCTCTTCCTTCTCCTCAATCTCCTCCCTATAATCGATCAATGGAGATTTGCTAATGGAGTTTCGGTGTTGATAGTCGGTCGATCGTAAGGTTTGATTTGTAAATTTCGGTTCTCTTCTCCATTGAGTTTTCTTTTCTCCTTTCTGATTTTGCTTTTGTATTTGGGAATGGTTCAATTCGAGGGATTGTCGTTCGAGTGGGAATTCGAGGAAGGCATTTCGTAGAGTCCTCTGAGATTGCATTGCGTCGGATGTGAGGTAGGTGGTGAATGGATTCGGTTGTGTGTGTTCGACCATGGGGATTTCTGATTTTGTTTGTTCTTCGTATATGATTGTTTTAACTCTTTGATTTGGTGATGTTTTTGGTTGATTTTGATGTGCGTTTGATGCGTTAAAACCCCATGGAAATGTGTTTTCGATTGGTTAATTTGCTACAATAAGTTATGTATGTTTTGTGGGGGATTTGTGGCTTGGTTATGGCTGATTTCCGTAAGTGATTTTGCAGTTTTCGGTATGTCCTAACATGTGTCCGAACATTGAAGTTCGGACATCATACGCCGGAGGATTTTTCAGACTCTCGAATTAGGTCCGAACATGCAAGGTCGGACGCATGTTCGGACCGGCCTTTGTTTTAGCATAACTTCTTCGTCTGAGCTCCGTTTTGAGTGCCGTTTGCGGCGTTGGATTCCTCTTTTCGAGTACTATCTGTTCTGATATGTTTTAGCACATGTATATGTGTACCTTAATTTGAAAGTTCTCAATAAGCCTTTGAACTCTGATTTGCTCTGGAAGAGTGTTTGAGCTTCTATGCTTCTGGTTGGTTTTCGTGTTTGCTAGTCAGTGTATGACTTTTGTTTTGGTAAAGGATTATGATCCGTTTGATGTGCTTTGGCCCTCTGTTCTGTTCTGTTAAAAGCTTCTGCTTTCTGCTCTGTTCTGACAAGGACTTTTGTCCCGTTCTGTTGAAAGCTTCTGTTTGTTAAGCTTCCGTTTTGGGACCTAGTTACTCTGCTTCTGAGCCGTGAATGGCTGGGTCGAGCTATTCCGTGGTATACCATGTAGACGTCATTCTGAGTGTGGGTCATGCCCAATCTGTTCTGTGGGGTTGACGAACCCTTTGGCCTTCGGGTCATTTCTGCGTTGTCGAGGGATCTGTTAGATCCATGGGTCTTCGACCCTTTCTGAGTGTTATGCTTGGTGCTAGTGTCCCACTTCTGATTGTTAAGAGTTCTGTTTTCTGTTAGCTCTAACTGTTTCTGATTTCTGACAGACTGCTATGTGCTTTCTGTCTTCTGAAAGCCTCTGGTTTACTAAGTGATCTGTTTCTGTCTGCTCTGTCTGTTTTCAAACGTCGACGGACTGCTGTGTGCTTTCTGTCTGCTGGGTATTTCTGCTTTATAAGCGCTCTGCTTCGTCTGCTCTCTATCTGTATTTGATTTGAGACGGTCTGCTGTGTGCTTACCGCCTTCTGATAAGTTCCGGATTTTGCTATGCTTCTGATTTTGCTAAGCTTCTGATTTTGCTAAGCTTCTGATTGTGTTTAAGCTTCTGAGGTTCTTAAGCTTCTGATTTCGTCAAGCTTTCAGCTTCAGTTTACCTTCTGCTATTAAGTGTATGTTTTGACCACTGCTTAGCCTCTTCTGTTTTAGACTTCTGCCTATTTGAAAGTCTTCTGCTTTGACTTTGGTTTCGCTCTGGCTAAGCGCTTCTGTATATGTATAAGTATGTATGTTCAGATTATGTTTTGAGCATGCTCAGCTGATGAAGTTTATCACCTGCTGAGCAATAGTTTTGCTCACCCCTATCTCCGTCTGATTTGCAGGTTTTAGTTCGTGCTTGGAGATTCAGCTCTTACTTTTCGTTTTGGCATTTGAGTTTTGTATTTAGTTTGTTTGGCCTTAGGGCCCAGTTGTATTTAGATTATGCTTTGTAATTCAGTTTGGCTTCCGCCTGTGTATTGTAAAGACATTTTGTAATCGTTTATCTGGTAATATATGAGCATTAGTTCTATTTTGGGGTTTCGATAGTGTAGCCTTGCGTGTCTTAGGTAATAAGCGTGCGGCGTGTAACGGTCTCTCAACCAGGGTGGTTTTGGGGTCGTTACAGAGCAAATTCTTGCAATCCAGAGGAAATCTACCAGATGATGTGGATATAAACGCGTGACTACGCAATGATTGGAGACAAAGCTAATATAATAGCAGATACCTTGAGAAGGAACAGTGGACTTGGAATGTACCACTCATATGATGATTTGCTCATCTTATCTGTTTGACTCATTAGATATTAGCTACTGAGAGTTTACGCCTCTGCACTCTGTAGGACTGAGTGTTTTGGTATTGCACTTGTGCGGTTATTAATCTGGTGGGAATACAGAAAGATGCAATGGATATCAATACGAGTGTGTATCAAAAACTACAACAGTGTGTTACTCCGGAACAAAACCACCAGGAGACACGGATGACAATCATCATCTCCGTAGATATATAGGCTGGTACGTCTTAGTATTACTGAGACAAGTGCAAAGAGCACTAAGTACTAACAATAGCCAATGTCATATTACACCTCAAGCTGAATATCAGTGAGAGAAGACACACGCATGTATGCTAGTGATCCAAATATGAGGATACACAGCAATGGAAAGAGGCAAACTGAGCCTATGTTCATGGGTCAGCACCTCAATACGGAGCGAGTGGGCCCATTAGAACGAACTTGGGAGAGAGCACAAATAGATTAGTGCCTCACCCCTTTATGTATTGTGGAGCCCGGAAGGGCTAAAGTCATACCCGTCTCTCTGTTATGAGGATAATCCACGAGTTGGTGAACTCTTTGAGAGCCAAGTATCCAGCGCTCCTTGTTGAGCGGCTGTTGTATACTTGTGGGGTACGGGGGCGTAACCCTTTTTAAGGGGGGTAGAGCCTCTTGGCTGTGCACGTGTGTGCATTAAGTTTTGTGGTATGCGGGGCATACCTGGTTTGTTTATTTGTTTATTTCGTATGCATGGCATACAGTGAATCGGTGGTATGCGGGGCATACGTGGTTTTGTTGGTTATGGTTTTGTTGGTTATGGTTTTGTTGGTTATGTTTGGTACGCGGGGCGTACGTTGTTGGTTTGTTTGTGTGTGATGTGCACTTATATGTATGTATCTTATGAGATACCTGTTTGAATGTTGTATTTACACCCATGTGTGTAATGCCTTTCTTATGCTACTTGTGACATATATATTTATATTGCTTTGTAGAATGATTACATATGGTATCGCCTAGATATGAAATGAATCATTAGATATGGAATATGGAACGATGGTATGTTTTGGACACCTCGGGGAGGTTGTCAGGGTTTGTAGAATTGATAGGAAATGATGGTGCTGATGGATCACCTATATCCATATATGATTGAACTAACGCCACAAAGTGATGGCTATGTGCTGTATAAGCACAATACGATGTGTCTAAATGATATATCACATAGATATACATTATGGGAAGAATGGGTAGTTATATATTTATATACATACCTATTTGATGAAGCGACTTCGGGACAAAGTCTTTTTAAGGGGGGTAGATTGAAATACCCCAAACTAATAAAACATGGATTAAACATCTAATCACATTAATTAAGGCCTAAACATGCCTTAAAAGTCAACTGAGAACAACAGTGGTCAACACAAAGCAAGATGTTGCACCCTTTGGCTGTTTAGGGTAAATAAATACCCAAATGAACTTCTTAGGACTTAAAACTTTGTCCTAAGCATTATAACACATAACTAAACATATTATAATCATTGGACAACACTCCAACACAAAGAACAAGCATTTACATGCTTCAAGGTCAAGTAGGGAAAAAATGTGCTCTAAGAATACCTTAAAGATCTAATGACCTCTAAATGATATAAAATTGGATACCATGATCAAATATCATGTAAGGAACACAACAAAACTGTTCTCAAAGAAAACAGAGCTCAGAAACACCCTGCGACTCAAAATGTGCACTAAAATTCCTTAAAGCACGTTTTTTGTGTATGAGCTCTAAGATAATGACTTTTTGTCACTGTAAAGACTATATTAAGTTCTTTATAACATTAATGTGACATGATAGACTATATTATAAAGTCTAAATCAAAGTTTAAAAATAAAATCAAAATAGGCAATTTAGTATGAATAGTACCCAAAAAAATAACATTTAAGTACTTAATATTAACTATGGTCAAAGTCACCCATTGCCTTGACCAAGGGCTGCCGACTTCATACAGCTGCCATGCCCACTCATTAAGCTACCAATAAACAATTAACTAGCTAATTTGATGAGTCATTAATTACTATTTGAAAAGTAACATTAAACTAACTTATAAGCTAATTTAGTCTTCTTTCTTCATTCACCTTGCTTCCCAGCCGACACTACCTTGCTCCAGCCTCTCTTTGGCTTCTCCAAACCGTGTCTAACACACCAAGAACATAGAATAACACCTTGCTGCCTAGGTAAGCTTAATTAGTCATTTTATGTTCATTTTCTTCACAATTCTTTCCTCTTTCCATGGAGCAAAGCATCAACCATTTCCATCAATGTTCTTAGGTTGTTTTGGAGGTTTAATGGAGGGTGTATCTCGGCATTAACAAGGGAAGAAGGTGGAGAAAGCTAATCTTGTTCTTAAGGTATAAAAATGTGCTTTAAGCACATATCTTTTGATTCCCTTCAAATTCGGCTTTGAAACTTTGTTTCTAAGCTTATAATCTTCATCTTAACATACTTATTCAGTTGGTATATCAAGAGCTTCAAGGTATAGCCAGATCCAAGCCAAAAACACCATTTTAGGCACTTTAAACAAGGTAAAAATTAGCCATCTTCTAATCTGAGTTATACCAGTTTAAAGCTTGGTTTTAGTAACTCTTTTGATGCTCTTTAACTTCTGTAAATATAGGCCGAAGTCAAGCTTGGTTACCTTGGTATTTTAAGGTAAAATTTACCTTGAAAATTGACATTAAACACTTCTTATGGTTAGATCTTGCTTGGAGACTAATCATGCCTTAATTTCTATTTGAAAACATGTATACTAAGCTGTGGAAAATAAATCTCCATACAGCCGTGGCCAAACAAGGCTTATACTTGGCAAAAATAAGGTATAAATCACTTAAACCTTCACTTGGTATATTAATATGTGTTATTGAAATACCCCGACCTTATATATGGCGATTAAATTATCCTAATAGGTATTTAAGAGCCTAATAATGATTAAGAAGTATTGGTAAGGGAAAATAAATCCGAAAGAAATAAAGAAACGCTTAAAAAGCGAAAAACGCTAAATAAGCGTTAAATAACCATAGGAGGTATGAGACCTCGGCTAGCGTATTATATGGATTCCAAAGGTTTAATAAGACCTAAATAATATATGGGAACGATTCCCGAAGAAAACGGATCCAAGAAATGTATTAAAACGCTAAAAGAGCTTTAGCGCACGTTTTTCGAGGAAACCCGAAAACGTGACTTTAAGTGGTCAAACAGACCCGTAAAAATTATGAATCATTAAATAATAGTTATTAAGCATTTATGGAAGCTTAATAACCAATAAAAATAAAGAAACAAGAAAATTCCGGAAACGGGCCCAGTTAGTGAGTAGTATCAAAACCGGGTAAAATAACGAGCGTTTTCTGTAAAAGACGAAAAACGCTCCAACTAGCAGTAATGTGTGGGGCCGATTTTTAAGGGGTCAAATAACCCTCTCACACACATGTAACTAGCTAGATTAATGTAGAGTCAAAAAGCAAAAAGGTGGGAAAGTAAAAAGCACTCACACTCACACTCTCTCTCCCTCTCTTCTTCTCTCTCTCTCTCCTTCCTCCTCCTTCCTCTCCATCGATTTTGCCCTCTCTCTCTTCTGGTTGGGCGATTTCAAAGCCCCAAAGGAAGCTCCCATGGCTTCCTCACTTTTTTCCTCATGCTCTAGCTCCATTTGAGCTCCAAATGTAAAATAAATTACATATTTGTAATCCCCTCATCCTCCTCTACACTTCTATCTTTTCAAAATTCGAAAAGGATGAGTTTCATCTCCATGGGTTTTCCCCATTTGAAGAGAAAAGCACACCATTGTGAAGCTTGGAGTCTCTTCTTTCCAACAAGGTAAAAATCCCCATGAAAGACCTCACTTTTCTCCATCTCTTGGTATGGCCGATTTTTGGTCTCTCTCTCTTACCTTGTTTTTCCTCTTGTTTTGGAGCTTTGCTTCAACCCTCCAATGGTGGTGAGAACACCTTCTTGAACCAAGGGCTAAAACCCCTCCTAAATCACTCCAAAGGTAAACCCTAGAATTTGTATTTTTGACACTTCAATGAATTAGTGTTAATTTAAGGGTTAGTAGTTTAATTACACTTGTCTTGTGTGCTTTGGGTGATGGGAATGGAGTTTGGCAACTCCATTCCCCATATGACCGATTTTGGTGCAAGGAAGAAAGAAGAAGTGGAAAAGAAATGAAGGAATTATAAGCTCAAGGTAAGAGCTCTTTCCTAATGCTAAATTCTAGTGCATTGGAGTAATGGGAATGGATAAACCAATTTAAAGAAACCAAAGTATTGTATTGGTGTTGTAGTATTGGAGTTTTGAGTATTTGGGAACTAGTAAGTGGATTGTAGGCCTTAGATCCAAGTATATTGTGTATGAGTATTGATATTGATGTTGGTGGAGTAATGATGTAATGAGTATTGCCCTGTATTGCTGGTAGGACCCTTGTAAGGGTGTGGCTAGATTAGGAATGAATTTGATGAAAAAGTAAGTATGTGGAGAAGTAGAAATTGTAGGTGAACTATGGCAAAATTTTGGTAGGAATTATGTAATTAAGAATGACTTGGGGAATGGGAGAACCAAGGTGTATATTGGATTGAGTAGGTATCTTAAGTAATGATGAAGTGGTAGTTGTAGTAAGAGAAATAAGAAGTGTAAAAATCTGTAGCAAGGGGCTATCAAAGTGCATTGTGGAACTAGAAAGAATTAGGGTGTAAGCATTGGTAAAAAGAGTGTTGGACTTGGGTATAGATGTGTAATTGCTTGGAAATGTATTTGGGATGCTAGGAGTGACATTGGTATAGGAAGTATTGAATGGTAGAAGTTTGGTTAGAAATCTGTAGCATAAGTAAACAAAAACTGTTACATTTGTTGGAAAAGAAGTGAGGAATTTGTGTAAGTCGATTGATGGACTTAGTAAGGAGTTGGTGGATGAACTAAGGCAATTCGGAGGGCCTAAGCAGTGTTTAAACATGTGGGATTACATGTAGGAAGATTGGGGAAACAATGGGTAAAGAAAACACCCAAGAACAAATTTTAAAACTGGAGTACTGGGCCGGACCGGACTTGCGACCGGACTTGCAAGTTCGGTCGAGCCCAGATTTACAGAGACGGGAAACCTTCTGGGATCGACCGACCTTGCGACCGGACTTGCAAGTTCGGTCGGACCAGAAATTTCTCCCGTCAGAAACCTTCTAGAATGGACCGAACTTGCGACCGGACTTGCAAGTTCGGTCGGCCAGAAAAATTCCCGTAATGCAAGCTACTGGAAAGGACCGACCTTGCGACCGGACTTGCAAGGTCGGTCGGGCTAAAATTCTCACGAAGGGAACTTACTGGAATGGACCGACCTTGGGACCGGACTTGCAAGGTCGGTCGGCCCTGGAATTTTCACACGATGTAGCGTACTGACTTGGACCGAACTTGCGACCGGACTTGTAAGTTCGGTCGAGTCAAACAAAAAAAAATTTGTTTCATTATGTGATTATAGTAATCATGTATATATATATGCCTATACACATATAAGCATATGTAGGGGGTAATACACCATTAATGAAGTAGTAATGGTAAGAAAGTAAGTAAAGGAGTAAGAGAAGTTTAAGAAGTAGTAAAGTAAAGGAAGGTTTTATAATCAAGTAAGAAAGTAATGAAGTGGTAAGTAAATATTGAAAGTATCAATGAAGGAGTAAGTTAGATCAATAATAGATCATTGATCATGCTATTCCATGTATGTATAGGAATCGAATAGTTGATCTCCAAGGAACCGGTAGTGCGAATACGACGGGGTAGTGCGAATACGACGGTGTACGGTATGATTTCTTCATGCCCTGTATCCTAACTTGGTTACCCCGATTTGTGTGCTTATGTGATCACCAATAAGATAAATGCACGAATCGGATTTATATTGCACTTAATTGTGCTTGAACTATTTGTTCTTGTTGTATCTTCTTGAACAATTAGTTTGTATAATTCATGAAATGAATGAATGGAAATGAGAAGTATGTGTAAGTATTGTGTACTTGTGTATTGTATGTATGTATGGGAATGAAGTACTGACTTCTACTTATTCCTAACATTCTAACTCCTAACTTGAGTAATGAGTAAAATGGAATGAGTAGAAGTCCGATATAGTTTCTGCCACGCGTGAGGATAAGGAAACACAAGAGGTTGGATCCGAATCCTGGCTGTAATCTTTTCCATGGACCAATTCCCTTGAATGGGTAGCATCCTGGATTAGTGGGCCACCCTAAAGCTCGGTGGTGGGATGTAGTAATCCCTGCCCGGAGGTCATACCGACTTAACTGGAAGTAAAGTATGTAAGAAGTAAGTATTGTATGTGTATTGGTCTTGACTATTGTAAGTCATTGACCGGAAGTAAAAGAGTATCGAACACCCGATTAACCCGGGTGTGTAATGAAGCTAACTGGACCTTTGTATGTATTGGAGAATTGTATCTCCGTATTGCGTATTGGGTATATAATGAGTATGTATTGTGTATGTGTAACCCGAAAGATGGTAGGTAAGTATTGGTTGACTTGTATTGTCTTCCAAGCATGTATGGTATTGTACGTATGTATGTATATCTTGTGTAGTATTGTAGTATCGTGAATGAAGGCATGTATGTATGTATGTATGTATTGCAAAATGAATTGCATGTATTCGACCAAATGGTCGGCGTACCCTTGCTAGTACGCGGGGTATGCGGTTATCATATTCAGCGAAAGCTGACCCCCTCGGGGGAACGTTTTTAGTGCGCAGGTACCCGGAGCGGATACGGTCAAGGTAAGAGACCGGTGGCGCGCCTTGTAATTAGAAGTATCTAGTTTGTGAGGAATGGGTAGCAGATTGACTCCTAGTGAGTGTGTATGAATTTGGGAGAAGTACTGTAATGATTTTGGAACCTAGTAAACTCGGTATGCGTAGTGTATTACCTTGTACGGAATTGTGGAGTATTGTATTGAATGGAGTATGGTATTGAATGGAGTATTGTATCGAATGGAGCATTGTAGTATTCAGCATGTAATGAGAGTATGTATTGTATTGAGTAGTACTCGGATATTCCGGTCCATCAGACCGATGCTGTACGTAGTAGCAGCCTGGTTAGTCACGTGGGTGGCTAACGGCATTGTATCACCCGCCGTTGAGTAAGTATGTATCCGCTACGAGAGTACGAATGTATATGGAGTTGGACGGTAATTACAGTGTTAGCGGTAGGGGTGTTACAGTTATACATATGTATATATATTGTGCCGTGAGTGAACAAGGTTTAAAGGACTTATTTTGACCTTAGGTGATTAAGGAATGGTTTAATAAATTTATCTAACTAATTAATTAGCATAATTGTCAAATTTAAGACATTATGTGGAAAATTGGTAATTAATGAAAATATATGGTAAGGGCCGAGAGTTTACAGCATTTTTGGGCATTTATGTGAATTTATTTTATAAGCTAATGTTTGTAATAAGGACATGTACTTTAGGCCATTTTATTTATGCATTTATAAGCTTTTAATTGAGTTTAGGTGCTAAAAATAAATTACCCCAATGAATTGGGGTTATAGTGTAATTAAATTAAATTTGGGGGCTATATATTAATTAAGCCGAAAATTATAGATTTAAATGAATTTATATAAAAATTATAAGATTATATAAAGTTTTGGGGTGAAATGGTAATTTCTGAAAAATAAGGGTACAAACCGTAATATATGGTTATTGATGGTCAAGGAAATATTAAGGTGGTCAACCTTGACCATATGGTAGGTTTTGACCAAGTTAGATAAATTAAATATCTTATTTAAGGTTTGATAATAAGATAAGTATTTAATTGTAACAATTATATAACATATGTGGCGAATATGTTATTACCGAAAATTAAGGGTGTATAATGGTATTATAAACACCCATGGGCTATTAGGAATTTTTAGGAATTTATTGGGTTGATTTTGGAATTAAAATAAACTATATATGTATAATATATAGTTATTATGTCATTATGACACTTTGGATAAATATATGTGGTGGTATAGTAAATACCGATTATATATGGGTTAGTAAGGGTAATTATAACCCTTTGGTGAAATTTGGTGATTTTTAGAATAATATAAGAGTATTTAATAAGATATATGTATAATATATAGTTTTAATGATATTATCAAACTATATGTTATAAATTGGGCCAAATGGCAAATATAGAACATAAATGGGTCTGTTCGGAATTTTACAAAAAATATAACCATAGGTTATACCATTTTCTAAGTTAAAAATGTTATATTATATGGTATATATAACATGGTATAAATGATGGGGTGAATTTGTAAATAAAAGAAACTATGGATTATGGAAAAAGAATAAGGTTTAATATATGTGCCTATGCGGCAATATATAATAGTTTTGTATAAAAACTATAGGTTATAAATTAAAGGAAATAAAAATATCATATTATATGATATTAGTATATGGTATAACATTAGATAGTGTTATGTGGTCAAAATGAAATTAAAATAAATTAAAGGGCTGTACCGAATTATAAAAGATTGGAATATGAATTTTAGAGTAAGGTCTACAATGTTATAAATGTTATAACAATTATATGGTTTAAGGGAATTAATATAAGTAAGGGTATTCACATTAAATAATGTGACAAACTATAACTAAATAAGATTTATAAACTAAGGTATTTATTGAATAAACCTTAGGAGTTGTAATTATACAACATAAAATGTTACATAATATTAGGATAATAATCTTAATATAAGTTGTATAATGTAGTACAACTAATGGGAATACTCATCTAATATAAGATGATAAAATGTAACATATAATATAAGAGTTTTATAACTCATGGAATTTACCTATATGGTACATATATATATATATATACACAAGAAAGATGTATATAAGGATGGATATATATAATGGTTGGAAACCATATAACATATTGGTGGTGGTTATTTAAAAAAAATAGTTACAAACTATAAGTTATGAGTTTTTGAATGCAAATATAATTTACTAAAGATAATGGATTATATAATACAATGTATTATAAGGGATGGTGGGATGATGATACAATATGAAAAATAATATAATATAATAATTAATGCATGCATACATGCAACTATAGGTTATATACCTAAGTTCAACGTTGGATAAGACTAAAGAAATATAATGAGTTAAACTTAACAGTCGAAATATTTTGACATACGAGTTTTAGTAACAAGCCGACTGGTTTAGAAAAACCCATAACAAATAACTGTAGAAATCCGGGGATGAACTGTCGGGGTTACTTGTTATTCGGAAATACCGGATGTAGTTAGTCATGGAGACTGACTTATAGTTTTAATACCGTTTAGATCATACTTCAGACAAGGACGCTTGACGAGCTAGTGGACTACACTGCGCATCCTAGGTCTTGGTGAACGGTATGTAAAGGGGTTTGATCCGAGTTGTCCTAAGGAAACTCCTTGGGCTCGGATTTGGTTGATATCACTTGTGTGTTAAGTGTTTTGGATACATGTATGTGATTGTGTGCTACTGCATTAATTATTTATGCACGAGCGTCCTACGGGACTAACACTACGTCGACTATAGATCGGCTTATATAAACATACATATGCGTTAATGTGACGAACATGACGGTTACTTGATATAATACCGTAGTATTAATATTAAGTATATGGAAACCTAAGTAAAATACTTAGGAACGAGTCACGACATTGTCGGTCTCTAGAGCATGGATCTCGAACATGAATATAACCTAGAATACTTCTAGGTATGCGTGAGACCCATTGGGCAGCTAACTAATAATTATTCTCCATAAGACTAAGAGCAGATCTTAAACATTATGAGAGAGAGTTGGTATGAGTTGAGGTCAGGAATCCCGGTAGTTTACGAACTACTTAGTTGCGCATTTGTGATCACTGAGGGGTTCCCGATCGGGTTCCGCTCTAGGTTTATACCCATACGAGCCCTATTTGGATCGTGGGTCAGGTGGCTACGACCTTTTATATGGACGCCTTACGAGGCTAAGTGAATAGTCAGGGGCCTCCGGACCTCTGACGAAATGAGCACCTTTGTGTGTACGGGAGGACTACTGTCCATGGTGAGGTTATAGGGTTGTCTCAACATGACGCCCAACTGGTATTAATTAAGCATGGTTGGATGGGGCCTTAAAGGCCAAATTAAATTAACTATGGAAACTGTACGCTACGGCGATTGTACATTGTACATTATACTGTAATTAGTTGGATATGGATGGGGCCTTGAAGGCCAAATTAAATTAAATTAACAATGGATGGTGAACGCTACGGCGATTGTACATTATACTGTTATTATTCGATACGTTCGATATACAATTGTTTGTTGTGATATTTTATGACTATTGAGTTGGATGGATGGTTAAGTCTTTATGAATGTTTGGATGGAGGATTATGTATATTATACATATATATTACAGTATTAATTATAACTGTAAAAATGGTAAAGCATGAAACCAATCTAATAATAAGATGGTTAAAATGACTAAGTGACCAATAGGGTCCAGGCCCGGCATACTCAGCGTCTATCGCTGATACTACGCCATTATGCAGGTTGTTGACTATTACTGAAGCCGAAGTGCGAGAAAAGGGTAATTAGAGTTTATTTTAATTACCGCACATGGAGTTGTATTATGGTACGGTTATGTAAATTCAGGTTTGGGTAGACGCTCACTTGTCGATGTTTATGAGTATGGACTTAGTTTGATGTATAGGAGTTATTCTCGTTATCACGGCGGTTAGCAATTTGTTTATGTTGGAAGTTGGATGTAGTTTGGCTTCGTTGCTTGCATGGGCGAGTAATGGCCGGTGACACCCGAGTGAGTATTGTTATTGTTATTTATTCTTCCGATGTAAGACGTTTTATTTATTGCTACGTGAGAGATTATATCATGTTTAAGGAGAGGGGTGTTACATTTATATTGCTTTGTAGAATGATTACATATGGTATCGCCTAGATACGAAATGAATCATTAGATATGGAATGTGGAACGATCGTATGTTATGAACACCTCGGGGAGGTTGTCAGGGTTTGTAGAACTGATAGGAAATAATGGTGTTGATGGATCACCTATATCCATATATGATTGAATTAACGCCACAAAGTGATGGCTATGTGCTGCATAAGCACAATACGATGTGTGTAAATGATATATCACATAGATATACATTATGGGAATCATGGGTAGTTATATATTTGTATACATACCTATTTGATTAAGCGACTTCGGGACGAAGTCTTTTTAAGGGGGGTATATTAAATACCCCAAACTAATAAAACATGGATTAAATATCTAATCACATTAATTAAGGCCTAAACATGCCTTAAAAGCCAACTGAGAACAACAGTGGTCAACACAAAGCAAGATATTGCTCCCTTTGACTATTTTGGGTAAATAAATACCCAAATGAGCTTCTTAGGACCTAAAACTTTGTCCTAAGCTTATTAACACATTACTTAACATATTACAATAGTTGGAAAACACTCCAACACAAAGAACAAGCATTTTCATGCTTTAAGGTAAAGTAGGGCAAAAATGTGCTCTAAGAAAACCATAAAGGTCTAATGACCTATAAATGATATAAAGTTGGATTCCATGATCAAATATCATGTAAGGAACATAAAAAAACTGTTCTCAAAGAAAACTGAGCTCAGAAACACCTTGCGACACAAAATGTGCACTAAAATACCTTAAAGCACGTTTTTGAGAAAATTGACTTTCTGAGTAGGTTTTGAGTGGTGTTAGGCATTGGATTAGACCTTGATATACTAATGTACTATAATTTACCACATTAGAAGGTCTAAATCCAAGATTTCAAAAAAAATCAAAAATATGGCATTCATTTGTGAATAGTTTCCCAAATAGTGCATTTTTAAGCAAAATTGACTAAGTATGGTCAATGGTCAACTAATGACCATCTTAGCCCTTATGAGGTTGTCAGCCAAGGAGCATGGAAGACAGCACATTCAGCTTTAACCCAAAATATCTAACTAATTAGATGAGTCACCATTTACTATTACTTAAAATAACATTAACTTAACTTAAAAGCAAATTTAGTCTTCTTTCTTCATTTGCTTCAGTCCCAGCCGACACCACACCTTGCACACTCTCTCTTTTGCTTCTCCAAACCGTGGGTAACTCACCATATTCAGAAGAGAACAACAATTGACATGGGTAAGCTTATTAAGACATTTTATGTCCATTCTCTTCACAATTCTTTCATCTTTCCATGGAGCAAAGCATCAACCATTTCCATCAATGTTCTTAGGTTGTTTTGGAGGTTAAATTGAGGGTGTATCTCGGCTGTAACAAGGGAAGAAGGTGGATAAATCTAATCTTGTTCTTAAGGTATAAAAATGTGCTTTAAGCACATATCTTTTGATTCCCTTCAAATTCGGTTGTGAAACTTTTTTCCTAGCATTATTATCTTCTTCTTAACATACTTATTCAGTTGGTATATCAAGAGCTTCAAGGTATAGCCAGATCCAAGCCAAAAACACCATTTTAGGCATTTTAAACAAGGTAAAAATTAGCCATCTTCTAATCTGAGTTATACCATTTTAAAGCTTGGTTTTAGTAGCTCTCTTTAACTCTGTAAATATAGGACAAAGTCAAGCTTGGTTACCTTGGTATTTTAAGGTAAAATTTACCTTGAAAATTGACATTAAACACTTCTTATGGTTAGATCTTGCTTGGAGACTAATCATGCCTTAATTGTTGTTGGAAAACATGTAAATGATGCTGTGGAAATTTTATCCTAAGCAGGCTGTGGCCAAACAAGGCTTTAACTTGGCAAAAACAAGGTATAAATCACTTAAACCTACACTTGGTATATTAATATGTGTTTATACATATGTATATATATATATGCCGTGAGTGAATGGTTATATTAAGGTCTTATTTTGACCTTAGGTGATTAAGAAATGGTTTAGTAAATTTTATAACTAATTAATTAACATAATTGTCAAATTTAAGACATTATGTGGAAAATTGGTAAATATGGAAAATATGTGGTAAGGGCCGAGATTTTAATGCATTTTTGGGCATTTATGTGTAATTTATTTTATAAGCTAATGTTTGTAATAAGGCCATGTACTTTAGGCCATTTTATTTATGCATTTATAAGCTTTTAATTAAGTTTAGGTGCTAAAAATAAATTACCGCAAGGAATTGGGGTTATAGTGTAAATAAAAATACATTTGGGGGCTATAAAATAATAAAGCCGAAAATTTGAGGTTTAAAGGAGTTCAAATAAAAATTATAAGATTATATAAAGTTTTGGGGTTAAATGGTAATTTCTGAAAAATAAGGGTACAAACCGTAATATATAGATATTGATGGTCAAGGAAATACTAAGGTGGTCAACCTTGACCATATGGTAGGTTTTGACCAAATTAGATAAGTTAAATAACTTATTTAAGGTTATATAATAAGATAAGCATTTAATTGTAACAATTTTATAACATATGTGGTAAATATGTTATTACCGAAAATAAAGGGTGTATAATGGTATTATAAACACCCATGGGTTATTAGGAATTTTAGGAATTTATTTGGTTAAATTTGGAATTAAAATAAACTATATATGTATAATATATAGTTATTATGTCATTAGGACACTTTGGATAAATATATGTGGTGGAATGGTAAATACCGAAGGTATATGGGTTAGTAATAATAATTATAACCCTTTGGTGAAATTTGGTGATTTTTAGAATAATATAAAAGTATTTAATAAGATATATGTATAATATATGGTTTTAATGATATTATCAAACTATATGTTATAAATTGGGCCAAATGGCAATTATAGAATATATTGAGGTCTTTTCAGAATTTTACAAAATATAACCATAGGTTATATTATTATTAAGGTTTAAGATGTTATATTATATGATATATATATATAACATGGTATAATTAATGTGGTGATTTTGTAAATAAAGGAAACTATGGTATATGAAAAGAATATGATTTTGATATGGTGCCCATGCGGCAATAATAAATAGTTTTGTATAAAAACTATAGGTTATAAGTTAAAGGAAATAAAAATATCATATTATATGATATTAGTATATGGTATAACATTACATAAGGCTATGTGGTCAAAATGGAATTAATATAAGTAAGGATATTCACATTAAATGATGTGACAAGCTATAAACAAATGAGATTTATAAACTAAGGTATATCTTGAATAAACCTTAGGAGTTGTAAATATACAACATAAATTGTTACATAATATTAGGATAATAATCTTAATATAAGTTGTATATATAATACAACTAGTGGGAATAATCATCTAATATAAGATGATAAATGTAACATATGATGTAAGAGTTTTATAACTCATGGAACTTACCTATATGGTAATATATACATATACAAGAATAATGTATATAAGGATGGATATATATTGGTTGGAAACCATATATAATGGATGGTGGTAAAATAATACAATATAATATAATAATGCATGCATACATGCAACTATAGGTTATATACCTAAGTTTAATGGTGGATAAGATTAAAGGAATATAATGAATTAAGCTTAACAGTCGAAGTGTTTTAACATACGAGTTTAGTAACAAAGCCGACCGGTTTAGAGAAACCCGTAACAAATAACTGTAGAAATCCAGGGATGAACTGTCGGGGTTACTTGTGTAACACCCCCAAACACTGGCCTAGGAGTTAGGGGTATTACACGCCGCGTATTATTACATAATAACGCAAGGCTCTAATAAACGAACTTAACCAGATAGTCAAATAAGGCCCAAACGGAATACTTAAATAAAGTATAAAACAAGAGATGTTAAAACATCCCCAAAAGTCATTACAGAACCCACCAAACTAATATCAGAAGCGGAAACTAACAAAGAGGCCCAAAGGCTCAAATCTAAATACAAAGTCTCAAGAGAAACTCAAAACAAAGCAACAAAACTCCAGAAGCTGAGGGAGACGATCCTCGCTAATCAATCTGCAAAAGCGTTAGAAGTAGGGGAATGAGCACACAACTATGCCCAGTAGATGACCAACTTCATCAACCAGCATGCTCAAAACATTTACAGAAAATTGACAAATCAGAAGGAGTCAAGAGAAACCACAAATATATCAGAAATCAGAAACAGAAGTCCAATCATTAAGGGACTAAACAAGCAGAAGTAGACAGAAGCAGAAAACGAGTGGGACACTAGTGATCACAGCATACAGACAGAACGAGCAACCAGCTCGTGAACAGAACGAGGAAACCTCACTCGTAACAGAACAGGTGTAAACACCCGTGAACAGAACGGGGAACATCACCCGTGAACAGAAGGATCCTACATAGCGCGCTACGAGACAGCGTAACCAGCCATCCAAAGGCTCAGACACAGAGATAACTAGGTCCCAAAACAGAAGCTTAAATACAGATAAGCGTATGTGCACCAAAGGCACCAGAAAGCCCATAGATAGCTTGGAAATCAGAAGGGGAATCCAACCCCGCAAACAGAAGTCAAAACGGAGCTCAAACGAGCAAGTTATGGTCAAAACAGTAGCCTGTCCGAACTTGTGTCCGGACATCAATGTTCGGACACAAGTCGAGACTCAGAAGGCAAAACCAGACGGATGTCCGAACTTGTGTCCGGACTTCAAAGTTCGGACACAAGTCGAACCTTAAAACAGATGGAGAGTCAGAGGTGTCCGAACATCCAAGTTCGGACGGATGTTCGGACATTCTTCGGAAAACAGAACGTGGAGAGTCCGAACTTGTGTCCGGACATCAATGTTCGGACACAAGTCGAAGCCAAAATCAGAGAATGCAGAAGGCTGTGTCCGAACTTCAAAGCTCGGACAGAAGTTCGGACACAGCGAAAACTTCAGAAAGTTTAAGCGCAGAAGGGCATGTCCGAACTTCAACGGTCGGACAGAAGTTCGGACATGCCGAAAAATACAGAGAACAGAGGCGATTTTCACACAGAACAGAAGTATCAAAACACTGTCAAAACAATATAGGTTTTCAGAAAACAACCTTGGGGGTTTGTAAGCATTAAAACACCATCAAACAGACAAATCGCAACCACAATTGCAAGACAAACACATTTAAACTCAGAACCGGAATGAAATTCCCCAAGGTCGAACACACAAGTCAAATCCATAAGCCACCTACCTCAATTACAGCAGAGAAGTTTCTGAATCCGAATAGCAGACGATCCAACCCCGACACAGCAGTAACGCAGACCCGAAATGCAAACCCAACAGCCACTGAATTCTCATAATAACGCAGAAGAACAACCCTCAATCAGAAACTGATAACAACACCAATGCTGAAACTGAAACGAAGAACAGGATTGAACCCCTCACCTGAATCGGTCTACAGATTGCAGAGCACGTCAACAGTAGAAGAAATTGACGGGGCAACGGAACACAATCGGATTCCTAATCAGATTGTAGAGAAGGATTCAGACAAGAAGAACTTCCCAAATTCAGAATCGAAGGTTGAACAACAGGGATTACCTTACTCAGAACCTGATTCCGCCACAGCACACAATCTTCAGCGAGAATCGAAGAAGAACCACAAACAGCCAAACTATAAGGGATTGAACAGAACGAGGTTTTGAGAGAGAGAAAAGAGAAGGGTTGAGGGTTTCCAACTGAGAGAAGAGGAGCGTAAACGATCGTGAGAACGTGTTTAGAAAATAGGTGAATTAAGAATATGGAATAAAATAGGTTAAGGAATTTAATATGAGGTTAACTCACCATAAAATAGAATGGATGGGAAAAGACCTCCTCGTCCCCGGCTTCTCTAATAAAGACTTCTGTGTCCTAAATTCAGAATAGACCATCTTAATGAACCATAGTAACGAAATAAAATTATAACCAAATCTTGGGTTATAACATCACCTCCCCCTTAAAAGAATTTCGTCCTCGAAATTAAAACATACCTACTGCTCGAAAAGGGCGGGAAACTTAGAACGCACATCACTTTCGACCTCCCAGGTCGCCTCTTCCTCTGACTGACCCGACCACTGCACCTTCACCAAGGGCATGGTCTTACTCCTGAGCTTACGAACATCTCGGGCTAGAATCCTCGAAGGAACTGCCTCAAACGTGAAGTCCTCCCTCAACTGAAGCGGACTGAAGTCGATCACATGAGATGGGTCCGGAATGTACTTCCTCAGCATCGAAACATGGAAAACACTGTGCACTGCTGCTAAAGACGGAGGCAGAGCCAAGCGATAGGCAACCGGTCCGATCCTCTCTAGGATCTCAAAAGGACCCACAAAACGAGGGCTAAGCTTGCCTCTCTTCCCAAAACGAACGACTCCTCGCACAGGAGAAACCTTCAGATACACATGGTCGCCCACCTCAAACTCTAGAGGTCGTCTCCTCTGATCGGCGTAACTCTTCTGACGACTCTGAGCCACAAGCAGACGCTCTCTGATAGACTGAATCTTGCCCACAGCATCCTGAACCAAGTCTGGACCAATCACAGCTCTCTCCTTCAGATCATCCCAACAGATGGGTGATCTGCACCTCCTGCCATACAAGGCCTCAAAGGGAGCCATCCCGATACTGGTCTGAAAGCTGTTATTGTACGCGAACTCTATCAGTGCCACGTGATGATCCCAGCTGCCCCCAAAGTCGAGCACACATGCCCTGAGCATGTCCTCTAGGACTTGATTCGTCCTCTCTGTCTGCCCGTCTGACTGAGGATGGTAAGCTGAACTGAAAGACAACTTCGTCCCCAAAGCCTGATGCAAACTCTGCCAGAACCTGGACACAAACCTCGGATCTCTGTCAGACACAATCGAAGCCGGAACCCCATGCAGACGTACTATCTCATCAATGTACAACTGGGCTAAACGGTGCAAACTGAAAGTCTTCCTGACAGGCAAGAAGTGAGCGCTCTTCGTGAGCCGGTCCACAATGACCCAAACTGCATCGAAACCCCTCGGAGTCTTAGGCAGTCCCATAACAAAGTCCATACCGACGCTCTCCCACCCACTCCGGAACGGGAAGAGGCTGAAGCAAACCAGCTGGTCTCTGATGCTCGGCCTTGACCTGCTGACAGGTCCTACATCTGGATACAAAGTCGGAGATGTCCCTCTTCATATTGCTCCACCAGAAAGTCTCCCGCAGATCCCGGTACATCTTCACCCCTCCTGGGTGTACCGAGTAAGGAGCTCCATGGGCCTCCTGCATGATCTCACGCCTCAACGCATCGTCTGCCGGCACACAAACACGGCCTCTGAACCTCAGGCAGCCATCCTCTGCAACCCGGAACTCGGACTCCTGACCAGCAGACCAACTCTCTCTGATCTTACACAGACTGACATCAAGCTCCTGACTGGCCTTGATCCGGTCGATCAAGGTAGGCTGAACCTGCAGTGCTGCTAACATCCCAGACCTCTCTGGACGGACAACCCAGATACCCATGCGCTGCAACTCCTGAGCAGACCTCTCCACACCGGACAAGGCACAAACAGTCCCAGACGGACCCCTCCTACTGAGCGCATCAGCAACCACATTCGCCCTACCCGGATGGTAGAGGATCTCTAAATCATAATCGTGCAACAACTCCACCATCTCCTCTGCCTCAAGTTCAACTCCTTCTGAGTGAACAGATACTTGAGGCTCTTATGGTCCGTATACACCTTGCACGCTGCCCCATACAAGTAGTGCCTCCAAATCTTCAACGCAAAGACCACCGCAGCCAGCTCCAGATCGTGGGTCGGATAGTTCTTCTCATATGGCTTAAGCTGACGAGAGCCATATGCAACTACCTTCCCCTGCTGCATCAGAACACATCCAAGTCCCCTATGGGACGCATCACAGAAAACCTCAAGACCCTCGGTCCCCTCCGGAAGAGTCAAGATCGGCGCAGTAGTCAACCTCTTCTTCAGCTCCAGAAAACACTGCTCACAGGCATCGCTCCACTCGAACTTCACCTCCTTCTGCAGCAGACGAGTCAACGGAATCACCAACTTGGAGAAGCCCTCCACAAACTTACGATAGTAGCCCGCTAGTCCAAGGAAGCTACGAATATCTCCGACATTAGTAGGCCTGGCCCACTCAGTAATAGCTCGAATCTTCTCCGGGTCCACGGAGATACCATCCTTGGAGACCACATGTCCCAAGAATACCACCTGATCTAGCCAGAACTCGCACTTCTTCAGCTTCGCATACAACTCGTTCTCCCTCAGAGTCTGGAGAACGGTCCTCAAATGCTCCTCGTGCTCCTCCGCACTCTTGGAATACACCAAGATGTCATCGATGAAAACTACAACGAACTGGTCCAAAAACGGCTTGAAGACTCTGTTCATCATATCCATAAATACTGACGGCGCATTCGTCAACCCGAATGGCATCACTAGGAACTCGTAGTGTCCATAACGAGTCCTGAAAGCGGACTTAGGCACGTCATCTGCCTTAATCCTCAGCTGATGATATCCCGACCTCAGATCGATCTTCGAAAACACCTTAGCTCCTGCTAACTGGTCGAACAAGTCGTCTATGCGCGGGAGAGGATACCTATTCTTAATGGTAACCTTGTTGAGCTCCCTGTAGTCAATGCACAACCGCATACTACCGTCCTTCTTCTTTACAAATAGCACTGGCGCTCCCCAAGGCGACACACTCGGGCGAATGAAGCCCTTATCCAGCAGCTCCTGCAACTGGACCTTCAACTCCTTGAGCTCAGCAGGCGCCATCCGGTATGGGGCCTTCGAAATCGGCTGAGTCTCAGGTGCGAGCTCGATCGAGAACTCCACCTCTCTGACAGGGGGAAGCCCAGGTACATCATCCTGGAACACATCGGGGAAGTCTCTGACCACTGGAATCTCCTCCAACTTCGCATCCTTGCGAACCTCAGGGATGTAGCACAGATATCCCTGGCATCCCTTCCTCAGAAAACGGAACGCCTGCATCGCAGATATGACTGGCGGCGAGCACGGGAGTCCATTCCCTGCTACAACTAGACGGGGCTGACCCGGCTCCTCAAAAGTGACTCTCGAAGCAGCACAATCAATATGGGCATGGTGCGCAGCAAGCCAATCCATGCCCAGAATCACATCAAAAGAAGTCATCTCCATCGGGATGAGGTTAGCACACAGAGTCCTATCTCTGACTAACACAGGACTATCTTTGCAAACAGAATTCAACAGCATAGAAGAGTCCCTAACTAATGGACTATGCACACATAACTCAACACCCAGAGGCACAACAGGCAAACCGAGCTCACCCACTAACTCAGCAGAAATAAAAGTGGGTGGCTCCAGAGTCAAACAAACAGAAAACAGAACGAGATGACAGCTGGAGAATACCTGTGACAACTCTGTCAGTCGATCGGTCTCTCTCTCCAGCCATCGCGTACACTCTGGCCTGGCCCTGGGGCTTCTTCTGCTCAACCCGGTCTCGATCCTAGACCCAGATGTAGATCCTCCAGCTCCACCTCCAGAGCTACCTCTGCTCCTCTCAGCCTGAGGGCAATCAGCAATCCTATGCTCCAAGGACCCACACTTGAAGCAGGCTCCAGACTTCCTGTAGCAGTCCTGGCCTCTATGAAACTTGCCGCAGACCTGGCACTTCGGAGCGGGAGCTGATGAAGACGAACCACCTCTGTCTCGCGAACGGTCCCCAGAGCGGTCTCCAGTAGACTGCTTCTTCTGAGAAGCAGACTGATCCCTCCTATCACTGTCATCGGACCTCTGCTTCCTCTTCTGGTCCTTCCCTCCAGACTGGCGACCTCTCAAGTCGGCCTCTACCAGCAGGGCGACATCAGCAACGTCCCTGAAGGTCTTGTGACGCAGCGGCGTCACAGCAGATCGGATGTCCGGCCTCAGGCCACTCTCAAACTTCCTGGCCTTCCTATGCTCGTCAGGCTCAGGTGCAAACTTAGACAGGCTGATAAACTTGCGGACGTACTCCTCAACGCTCATGTCCCGGCCCTGGCGTAGCCGGTTATACTCCAGGATGCGCTGATCCTTGTAGACGTCGGGGTAGAACTGTTTGTTGAACTCCCCAGTGAACTGCTCCCACGTCCAAGGCTGTGGGAACTTCCCCATCACTGACCTCCACCACTCCTTGGCTTCGGCCTTGAACAGAAAGGTGGCGAAGTCGACCTTCTGCTCCTCCTCAGAGCCCATCACCCGAAGTAAATCCTCCACCTCTGACAACCAGTGGCTGGCCTCCTGGGGATCTCCTGCCCCATCGAACGATGGCGGCTTCAGCTTCATGAACTCCTGAAGCGCCTTCACATTCCTCCCTCCAGCATCTGCCCCAGCCGGGCCTGCTCCGCCAGCTGGTCCTCCTCCAGCTGGACCGCCCCCTGCAGCCATGGTCTGCATGAGCTGCGTCATGAATTGCTGAACAGCATCAGCAACATTCCCTGGAGGGTTATTCGCTCTCCTTGGCGGCATTCTGAAAGTCCAACAGCAGACAGTTAGACTCCGACACTAACACTGACATTTCTGACTGACTGGCTAACTTAAAATCCCAGCAGATTAGAACCCAGAGCTCTGATACCACTAAATGTAACACCCCCAAACACTGGCCTAGGAGTTAGGGGTATTACACGCCGCGTATTATTACATAATAACGCAAGGCTCTAATAAACGAACTTAAACAGATAG
Organism: Limonium bicolor; assembly: GCA_023374045.1. Taxonomy (NCBI): domain Eukaryota; kingdom Viridiplantae; phylum Streptophyta; class Magnoliopsida; order Caryophyllales; family Plumbaginaceae; genus Limonium; species Limonium bicolor. The sequence continues at coordinate 217,292,796 of CM041782.1, forward strand.
TCAAATAAGGCCCAAACGGAATACTTAAATAAAGTATAAAACAAGAGATGTTAAAACATCCCCAAAAGTCATTACAGAACCCACCAAACTAATGTCAAAAGCGGAAGCTAACAAAATATGCCCAAAGGCCCAAATCTAAATACAAAGTCTCAAGAGAAACTCAAAACAAAGCAACAAAACTCCAGAAGCTGAGGGGAGACGATCCTCGCTAATCAATCTGCAAAAGCGTTAGAAGTAGGGGAATGAGCACACAACTATGCCCAGTAGATGACCAACTTCATCAACCAGCATGCTCAAAACATTTACAGAATATTGACAAATCAGAAGGAGTCAAGAGAATCCACAAATATATCAGATATCAGAAACAGAAGTCCAATCATTAAAGGACTAAACAGAGCAGAAGTAGACAGAAGCAGAAAACAGAGTGGGACACTAGTGATCACAGCATACAGACAGAACGAGCAACCAGCTCGTGAACAGAACGAGGAAACCTCACTCGTAAACAGAACAGGTGTAAACACCCGTGAACAGAACGGGGAACATCACCCGTGAACAGAAGGATCCTACATAGCGCGCTACGAGACAGCGTAACCAGCCATCCAAAGGCTCAGACACAGAGATAACTAGGTCCCAAAACAGAAGCTTAAATACAGATAAGCGTATGTGCACCAAAGGCACCAGAAAGCCCATAGATAGCTTGGAAATCAGAAGGGGAATCCAACCCCGCAAACAGAAGTCAAAACGGAGCTCAAACGAGCAAGTTATGGTCAAAACAGTAGCCTGTCCGAACTTGTGTCCGGACATCAATGTTCGGACACAAGTCGAGACTCAGAAGGCAAAACCAGACGATGTCCGAACTTGTGTCCGGACTTCAAAGTTCGGACACAAGTCGAACCTTAAAACAGATGGAGAGTCAGAGGTGTCCGAACATCCAAGTTCGGACGGATGTTCGGACATTCTTCGGAAAACAGAACGTGGAGAGTCCGAACTTGTGTCCGGACATCAATGTTCGGACACAAGTCGAAGCCAAAATCAGAGAATGCAGAAGGCTGTGTCCGAACTTCAAAGCTCGGACAGAAGTTCGGACACAGCGAAAACTTCAGAAAGTTTAAGCGCAGAAGGGCATGTCCGAACTTCAACGGTCGGACAGAAGTTCGGACATGCCGAAAAATACAGAGAACAGAGGCGATTTTCACACAGAACAGAAGTATCAAAACACTGTCAAAACAATATAGGTTTTCAGAAAACAACCTTGGGGGTTTGTAAGCATTAAAACACCATCAAACAGACAAATCGCAACCACAATTGCAAGACAAAACACATTTAAACTCAGAACCGGAATGAAACTCCCCAAGGTCGAACACACAAGTCGAATCCATAAGCCACCTACCTCAATTACAGCAGAGAAGTTTCTGAATCCGAATAGCAGACGATCCAACCCCGACACAGCAGTAACGCAGACCCGAAATGCAAACCCAACAGCCACTGAATTCTCATAACAACGCAGAAGAACAACCCTCAATCAGAAACTGATAACAACACCAATGCTGAAACTGAAACGAAGAACAGGATTGAACCCCTCACCTGAATCGGTCTACAGATTGCAGAGCACGTCAACAGTAGAAGAAATTGACGGGGCAACGGAACACAATCGGATTCCTAATCAGATTGTAGAGAAGGATTCAGACAAGAAGAACTTCCCAAATTCAGAATCGAAGGTTGAACAACGGGGATTACCTTACTCAGAACCTGATTCCGCCACAGCACACAATCTTCAGCGAGAATCGAAGAAGAACCACAAACAGCCAAACTATAAGGGATTGAACAGAACGAGGTTTTGAGAGAGAGAAAAGAGAAGGGTTGAGGGTTTCCAACTGAGAGAAGAGGAGCGTAAACGATCGTGAGAACGTGTTTAGAAAATAGGTGAATTAAGAATATGGAATAAAATAGGTTAAGGAATTTAATATGAGGTTAACTCACCATAAAATAGAACGGATGGGAAAAGACCTCCTCGTCCCCGGCTTCTCTAATAAAGACTTCTGTGTCCTAAATTCAGAATAGACCATCTTAATGAACCATAGTAACGAAATAAAATTATAACCAAATCTTGGGTTATAACAACTTGTTATTCAGAAATACCGGATGTAGTTAGTCATGGAGACTGACTTATAGTTTTATTATCGTTTAGATCATACTTCAGACGGAGGCGCTTGACGAGCTAGTGGTCTACACTGCGCATCCTAGGTCTTGGTGAACGGTATGTAAAGGGGTTTGATCCGAGTTGTCCTAAGGAAACTCCTTGGGCTCGGATTTGGTTGATATCACTTGTGTGTTAAGTGTTTTGGATACATGTATCTGATTATGGGTGTTACTGCATTAATTATTTATGCACGAGCGTCCTACGGGACTAACACTACGTCGACTATAGATCGACTTATATAAACATACATATACGTTGTTGTAATAACAAGATGGTTACTTGATATAATACCATAGTATTAATATTAAGTATATGGCAACCTAAGTAAAACACTTAGGAACGAGTCACGACATTGTCGGTCTCTAGAGCATGGATCTCGAACATGAATATGACCTAGATTACTTCTAGGTATGCGTGAGACCCATTGGGCAGCCAAATTATGAATTATATTCTCCATAAGACTAAGAGCAGATCTTAAACATTATGAGAGAGATGGTATGAGTTGAGGTGAGGAATCCCGGTAGTTTACGAACTACTTGGTTGCGCATTTGTGATCACTGAGGGGTTCCCGATCGGGTTCCGCTCCAGGTTTATACCCATACGAGCCCTATTTTGATCGTGGGTCAGGTGGCTACGGCCTTTTATATGGACGTCTTACGAGACAAAAGTGAATAGTCAGGGGCCTCCGGACCTCTGGTGAAATGAGCACCTTCGTGTGTACGGGAGGACTACTGTCCATGGTGAGGTTATCGGGTTGTCTTAACATGACGCCCAACTGGTATTTAATTAAACATGGTTTGGATGGATGGGGCCTTAAAGGCCAAATTAAATTAACTATGGAAATTGTACGCTACGGCGATTGTACATTGTACATTATACTGATAATATTTCGATACGTTCGATATACAATTGTTGTTTGTAATATTAAATGAATGTTTGAGTTGGATGGATGGATAAGTGTTATGAATGTTTGGATGGATGATTATGTATATTATACATGTATATACAGTATTAATTATAACTGTAAATGGAAAAGCATGAAACCAATCTAATAATAAGATGGTTAAAATGACTAAGTGACCATTAGGGTCCAGGCCCGGCATACTCAGCGTCTATCGCTGATACTACACCATTATGCAGGTTGTTGATTATCGCCGAAGCCGAAGTGCGGGAACATGGTAATTAGAGTTTACTTTAATTACCGCACATGGAGTTAGTTTGTATAGCAATGAAGATGGTGAATTGTATTATGGTAAGGTTATGTATATTCAGGATTGGGTAGACGCTCACTTGTCGATGTTTATGAGAATGGAATTAGTTTTGATGTATAGGAGTTTTCTCGTTATCACGGCGGTTAGCAGTTTGTTTATGTTGGAAGTAGGATGTAGTTTGGCTTCGTTGCTCGCATGGGCGAGTAATGGCCGGTGACACCCGTGTGAGTATTGTTGTTATTATTTCTTCCGCTGTAAGACGTTTTATTTATTGCTACGTGAGAGATTATTACGTGATTATGGAGAGGGGTGTTACACTCACACATTTAAACAAGAGAAATAGATAATTACAGTCTTAAACTCAGATTGCCCCTAGTGTTGTTTTGGGGTTTATTTAACAAACCTTTTGAATGCCCTTTTGTTTGTGATGGTGGAATTTTCTGTGGGGTGTGATTGTGTGTGAGGAGGTGATGGGTGATGTTGTGACTGAATGGCACTTTTTTTAGTTTTCTGGTTTGTGTTTTGTTAAAACGGTGAAGTGGTAAGACACGTGTGATACATGTGAGGATTGTGGTGAATGTACGTGGAGTGGTGAGATGACCCATTTTTGAATTTATTTTGGTTTTGATAACAAAGATGCACATTTAACTTGTGATGATAGATAGCGATTTTCTACATGCAATAAATTTCTCAAATAATGCTAAACAGAACATGCGTTAAATGTCAAAGCATAATAACGTCAAAGGAAAACTCGTGTCCAATGATACAAATGAAAAGAGTTGGAAGTCTAACTATGAAGTACATAAATAAAACATGAAATCCTAAGACTACTACTCTGGAGGAGGCGAACATGGGAAGACCGAATACATGTGAGTCATGAAATCATCCATGTGGCTCTCCATGCGTATCTGCCTATGCTCCATGTGACCCTGGGTGATGTGGAGAGACCAGATGTCCCTCTGTAGACTCTCGAGCGTGGCAGGCTGCGGTGGCGGAGCTGGTAAGGCATAGTAGGAGGAGAGCAGTACGGGGTACTCAGTGTCCATGTAGCTCGACCCCTCACCCTGGTAAGTGTATCCCCCTGATGGGTCCTCGTGGTGCGGAACATCATCAGGCTCTGGTGCCTGCTGCCTCTGTCTAGGCCAGACCAGCCTTTGAGAAAAGACTTTGGCCTGCTGTGGGAAGGCTCATCCCTGATCAGCTGAGTAACCCAAAGACCTCAACATCTCCATGGTATAAGTGGCATAGAGGGGCTCCCAATCCTCGTTATCCATCGGAACCCTCACGCACTCGTATAACCACTGAATAAAACTTGGGTAAACCAGGGCATGGCGACCGGCCCGGGCTGTTGTCATCAGGTGGTCTCTTATCAAAACCGACAGCGAGATCAGGCCATCCTCTAAATCAGGCGGATGCTGGATGTACCTCATAAGGAAGCAATAACGAGCAGACACATCGTTACGTGCCTTCGGTAGCACATTACGAGACAGAACATCCAAGAGTACCCTATCCAAAGCAGTAGGTAGAGCGGAGGGGAGGATCACCTGATTCCTCGGCTGGTCCCTAATAGAGGAACAAACACGCTCTGACAAAGTAGAATACTGCAGGTAGAACTGGCGCGCCTGACTCTCTGATGCTGCTACCGCCTCTAGTCCCCTGTGCTCAGGGTCACTGGGATGCAGGCCATAAAAGTGCACAAAATCCTCTAAGCCCACGGTGATCGGCTGACCACGCACATAGGACACCAAAGCTCCTACCTCTTCCTAGTCCAAGTTAGCATAGAACTCTATGAATAACTCCCTAACGTAACTCCTCGGGCAAGTAAGCAATTCTCCTTAATGAAGGTGCTGAAACAAGTGGTTAAGATCGAAAGTGGCGATCACCTTGTCGCTAAAAACACGCTCCTACTGAATAGAAATGTCTTGGTTCTCATGGAACTAGCACTCCTGCTGAGCTCCTCTAAAGCGGGTATGGTCGTAAGCAGGGGGTGCCTCCAAATTTTGTTTTTCTTCATTTCTTCACCAAAATGGACAAATGAGTAGTCAAAATGTAGATAAAACTTACCCAAACACAATGGTGTAAGATTATTTTGGATTGGAAATCAGAAAAGTGCCGAAATAGAGCAAAAACAGTCTGCCTTGGACCTTGTTTCAGACGTAAGTTATCTCCCTCGTAAGTACTCGAAATGAAAAGATCTTGGTATGGAAATGCTCAGAATTGAAAGAGGAATGTTTTGTGAGCAAAATGGTGGTAGAATGAGGTGATTTGGCCAGGAAACGAGTGAGATATGGATGAGAGAAGTTAGGGATTTGAAAATGGTGTGTGTTGGAGTAAGAATGGTGAATTTGAGAGAAATCCCAATTTGAATCGGGTGAGGAAGGCCACTAACAAAACGGAGTCGTTTGGTGGTCAAACGTACGCGTCCGAGCCAACGTACAGGGCCACAGACACCCCTTTTTTAATTTAATTTTAAACTAGACCAAAATAAAATAAATATGAAATGTAAAAAATTTTAGAATTGGAAAAAGATGCAACCTGTCAAAAGCTTAAAGAATACGGGAAACGACCCTATGGACCTTTTTTTTTCTGACCAACCTTGGCTTCACTGTCTCTCTTTATTCTGTCCGATGGATTGATCATCTTCTCGTTCCATCACCCGTGAAGTCTTTTGGCCAAAATTAAGCAGAGATGGGCGTTCGGGCTCAGGCATACTGAATTGTGAACATAACTCCTTGACTGAAATCTCTTGTAGACACGGCGTTTGGGCCGGGATGATTTCAACACCTCGCTCTAGATGTGAATTGGAATTTGAGCCAAACCTAAACGAATGGTTTTGATTGGGCCTAAAAGAAGATACCAAGATCAATGATTTTGGGCCAGAGCCCGAATGAAAAGTTTTCCTAGACTAGAATGGGCCATGGCTTGAATGGAAAGGCCTGATTGACTTTCATGTCTTATGGATAAATTTTAGGTGGATTTATTTTGCATGGGCCTAGAACTAAATTGATAATTTAAATTGGGCTGAAAGAGAAATCACTTAAATCTAAACTTTTGGGCTGAAGCCCAAATGACTCACATATTAAACCAAACAGGGCCTTTGGGCTGCAAACAGTAACACCGCAAATTCAGGTTGGGCTGAGTTTATGTAGGAAAAGTTCCTATCAACTTCTAGGCTGGTGGTGGGCCAATCACACGAGCAAACAAGGTTTCACACAAGTTCAACATGTTCTCACTAGACGATTAGGACCAACAGGTATGGATCGATCTAGAGAGGTGCTTGGGACGTGGGCTCAGGTCACCGCAAAGGAATAGGGCTTGCACGCTGTTCTCTTTGAACTTCCTCACTCTTTTTCACATCACCTAAAGGTGTGCGTCTACGGTCGGGTCTTTGAGTGACCAAACATTGGGCTAGGTAAGGGCACTGCCAGGAAAATGCTTGGGGATAAAGCCCAGGTATTAAGGAGATGTGGTTAGACAACATCCTCCTCTTTTCCCCCACTTATTCATATCACCTTAAAAGGTGTGAGTCCCTAACAGGGGACGCCTAAGGTGGCTCCCGAGGTGAAATTGGCTTGCGTGGACCCTCGCATTCATATGATGCATATACAGAAATTTAAATTGCGCACGAAAGTAAACAAGCACCGTAATAAAAGTCGTAAATAAATAATTTTCATGTTAAGCCCTCTTTTGTAAAATTAAACAAGTTTAAAATTAAGAATTTGTCCCCAGCAGAGTCGTCATTCTGTGAGCCTCGATTTTTAAACCACTATCCTGGTTGATTCAGGTTAATTAGGATCTGATCGGGTTCTAGGTCCACTTATAACCTAAGATTAATAACTATGTCATATAACACTAATTATTAAACCCTAAGTTAGCTCACTGAACCTATTATGAGTCGCCACCTAATTTTAACCTAGGGCAAATTAGGAAAGGTAGAATTCGGGTTCAGGGGCATGGTATTCGACTTATTCAGGGTTCAAATTACTTTCATTACCCCTCAAAGTCGTTTTTCCTTTACTTAGTTTATCTACAGCTTATTACGAGTAGTTTCAACCTAAGTGCGCGAGCTTCTGATTTTTTTTATATTTATGATATTTTTGATATAAATTAAAAGTGGAAATTTAAATTACCTAAACTAGGGTTTAAGAGGCAGAATATGGTCAAATTTTGTTTCTGTCTGTAGCCACGGACCTAAAGTTCAAGGTCACGGACCCTAGTTAACCTAAATAGTAAAAAAGATTAAAATAATGAGAAAACACACTTTTGAAAAGTCCGGGGCCACGGACAGGGTGTCCGTGGGCCCGGACACGAGTTAGAAAAATCTAAAAAATTTGAAAAAAAAAACCTAATTCCCGCCACCGTCAGAGGCTGTCCGAGGCCACGGACAGGATGTTCAAGATCCCAGACAGGCTGTCCAAGGTCACAGACTAGCCACTAGCGGTGGCGTTCGTGTGTTTCCCGGTAGTGTTTTCAGCTAAAAATTTATGGGTACATAGCCTGAAAGATTTCCAATATGTTAGTAATCAAAAGATTTTGATTTGAAGTCGAATTAATGATGAAATTCAATGCACAAGTTATTAGACAGAAACAAAAAAAAACTCTAATTCGAGGGCCAAAAAGTTCAGTTTTATTCAAAATTTTAACAGAAGACTAATAAATTTGTGGGGAGTTGGAAAATATGAATTCTAACCTGTTATACCTTCAGATTCGAGATGATACTTCACATCGGGATTCTTCGAAGGCCTCGTTGGTGTCGGTTCCGGGTTGACTTCGACTCGAGTTTCTGACCCCTTGTTGTTCTTGATTTTTTTCATGTTTTGGTTGTGTTTTGATGAAGGTTTGATGATGGTTGATGTTGTGGAAGTTGAAAAGTGTGTTTAGGTGGTGATTTCGGGGAGATTTTATGGAATTTCGGTGTTTGGGAGCTTCAAAACGTGGGAGAATGAAGACAGCTAGGTATTCTGATTGCTTGGGGTTTTGTAGCTTGTTATTTGATCAAGAGTTAAGGTTCCTTAAGTAGGCCTCACTAAAGATAGAAAAATCCGGTAAAAATCGAGATTTACTAATGTCTTAGCTCAAAGGCTTTTTCAAAAGGAATTTGACTATGAAACTTTAACCACGTGTAAAGAAAGATATTTCGGAATTTTCTGAAGTGGAATTGGAATTTTTGGATATTGAAATATTTTTAAATTTAATTTCTTATCATATTCAATGAGAAATTACTAAAAAATTATTGGAAATTCGAAAAATCAAAATTCCAAAGCCAATATGCTCAAAATGCCATGCTTTATCATGTATTAAAATTTCAAAGCATTCCGGGTTGATTTGTGTCATTTTCAGAGAAGAGAGAAAGCTTATAGGAGATCTTAGGAGCCTTGAAAATTACGAAAAATGTCCCTGAAGATGACTAAGCTGTCACTAACACTCCGGAACACGCCGATCGAACCGGGATTCTTCATCATTTGAGCAAAGTGTCCCTTGCAACACTAAAGCCTCACCAACTCTGCACCGGGGGATCAAAATTTTGGGTATAACACGACCTCGTTTCTAGCTCAAATTGCTCGAAGAAATACCGGGGGCAATTGTTTCCATAGATGACACAAAGCAAGCCCAAAGTCTTAGGCTTGTCATAAGCCCTAAGCACCATACCCCGAACCTCAAGCCTTAAGCACCACATAAGCCTTAAGCTCCACAGCCTTGGTAAAAATCACAAAGCCTGAAAGCATGTTTAGTTCTAAAGAATCAAAATTATGGCCTAAATGTCCATTTTTGAAAATGAGAGTTCCTTGAATTTGGTTGAAAAGACGTATTTTCTTATGCACTGATTTCTTGATAGCAGAGTCAACATCATTTTTTATAACAAAATCCATCTTGATACGAAGTCAACCATAATTTTGAAATTGAGTCAACCTCATTTTTGAAACCTGAATCAGACTTGTTTTGACACCGAGTCGACCCCATTTCTAGCTCAGATTGCTCGAAGAAATACCAGGGACAATTGTTTCCAAGATGACATAAAGCAATCCCAAAGTCTTAGGCTCGTCATAAGCCATAAGCACCATACCACAAAACCTCAAGCCTTAAGCACCACATAAGCCTTAAGCTCCACAGCCTTGACAAAAATCATAAAGCCTTGAAGCATGTTCAGTTCTGAAGATCAAAATTCTGGTCTAAAATTCCGTTTTTGAAAATGAGAGTTCCATGAATTTTGGTTGAAAAGAAGTATTTGCTTATGCACTGATTTCTTGATAGTAGAGTCAACTTCATTTTTTGTAATAAAATCAATCTTGATACCAAGTCAACCATAATTTTGAAACCGAGTTGACCTCATTATTGAAAACTGAATCGGACTTATTTTGACACCGAGTTGACCCCATTTCTAGCTTAGATTGCTCAAAGAAATAATGGGGGAAATTGTTTCCATAGATGACACAAAGCTATCTTAAAGTCGTAGGCTCGACATAAGCCCTAAGCACCATACCCCGAAACCTCAAGCCTTAAGCTCCACAGCCCTGGTAAAAGTCACAAAGCCTGAAAGCATGTTCAGTTCTGATGGATCAAAATTCTGGTCTAAAAGTCCAGTTTTGAAATTAAGAGTTCCTTGAATTTGGTTGAAAAGAAGTATTTGCTTATGCACTGATTTCTTGATAGTAGAGTCAACATCATTTTTATAATAAAATCAATCTTGATACCAAGTCAACCACAATTTTGAAACTGAGTCAACCTCATTTTGAAAACTGAATCAGACTTGTTTTAACACCGAATTGGCCCTATTTCTAGCTTAGATTGCTCGAAGAAATATTGGGGGCAATTGTTTCCACAGATGACACAAAGCAATCCCAAAGTCTTAGGCTCGTCATAAGCCGTAAGCTCCACAACCCTGATAAAAGTCATATAGTCTGAAAGCATGTTCAATTCTGAAGGATCATAATTCTGGTCTAAAATTCCATTTTTGAAAATGAGAGTTCCTTGAATTTAGGTAGAAAAGAAGTATTTGCTTATGCACTAATTTCTTGATAGTAGAATCAACATCATTTTTGACAACAATATACCGAGGGTAATTGTTTCCATAGATCACACAAAGCAATCCCAAAGTCTTAGGCTCGTCATAAGCCCTAAGCACCATACCCCGAAACCTCAACTCTTAAGCACCACATAAGCCTCAAGCTCCATAACCCGAATAAAAATCATAAAGCATAAAAGCATGTTCAGTTCTGAAGAATCAAAATTCTGGTGTAAAAGTCCATTTCTAAAAATGAGAGTTCCATGAATTTTGGCTGAAAAGAAGTATTTGCTTATGCACTGATTTCTTAATAGTATAGTCAACAACATTTTTTATAACAAAATAATTCTTGATACCAAGTCAACCATATTTTTGAAACCGAGTCAACCTTGTTTTGGAAAACTGAATCAGTCTTGTGTTGACACCGAGTCAACCCCATTTTGGAAACATGAACCAATCCTGTCATTCATTATTTTGGAAAAATTTAATGATCATTTTCGGCAGTTTCAATTCCCGAACCGCCAAAAGACTATTTTTTTAACTAATTATTTTCGACAGTTAATATGTGGAACCGACGAATATTGTATACAGTTTTTTGACAGATCCTCTTTCTAAACCGCCAAAAATTTATATTCACCTTAAAAAAATTCTACATTTTTTGTCAAATCTACTAAAACCACCAAATATGTGGCACCAAAATTTTACCATTCTTTACTAGTGAAAAATATTGTTTTAAAACATTATAAAACACGTCTTATTCAAATATTTTCGTTTAAAGGGGGCTATTATAAATAATTATATTTCTACCAGACTTTACACCTTATTTAATAATTTATGACTTATTTACTTAAGTTATGAGGTTTGCATGTGTATCATATATTCTGTATTTAGAAGCTTTGTATGCTCATGTTGAACTAATTAATCAGTTGAGTTTCTCTTTTCCTAACAAATTTTTTGTTTTTCTAAACATAAGGAATAAGTAAGACATTACTAAATCCACTTATATTATGATTAATTACACTTATCCTTAGCAATTCAAATTACAACAGAGTTTGTCAAAATAGATGTTGAAGTGGTTTTTGGGCACGACAAAACTATTAAGGGGTGTTTGTTTTGGGGTAATTTGGAAAGGAAATCAGACTATTTCACGGTTTTTGTTTAGATAGTTTTGTCTATTTTCATGAAAGGGAAACAGATGAGATTACCCCAAAACCTTTAACTTGATTCTCCACCTCCTAGCTCCTACTAGGGAATGAGATTCCCTTTCCCAGCATACTTTGACTGGTGACATATGACTATTGACCGATGACTAATGACCATTGACCGGTGACCGCTAAATTAATATTGAACCGCAATTGATGGTCGAAGCCGTAGAGAATCAACAATACTACATGTCTTCTCTGTGGTGGTGGAGCGCTTGAGCCTGGTAAGGGGTTGTGAAGATAAGTTGATTTGGAAAGGTAGCCGCTCAAGAATATATATGAGGTTAGAGAGATGGCGCGCATCTTGTCACCTAATGATTCACACTTGGAAAACCAGTTCAACTTTAAACTAGTGTGGAAAGGAATTGTTGTGCCAAGAGTGGAACTACTTCTATGGTTCCTCGTATTTGGTAGGCTCAATACGCGAGACGTTATGCTAGAGCGAGACATTATTGTCTTGGGAAGAATTTATTGTGGTTTATGTGGTGTAGTAGTGAAGACTAGAGAGCATCTATTTTTCTCATGTAGGAGAGTCTCTCAGGTATGGTCAATGTTGTTCAGATAGTGGGGAATATTTGTTACTTTTCCTGTCCAAAATAGTGAAAATGTCCCTTATGATTCCCTAACCATATGGCTAGGGAAAACTATGAGAAAACAAACCAGAAAAGTGTGAAGTAGTACATTCTTTTATGCAGTATGGTGTATTTGGAAGATTAGGAATGAAGTGATATTTAATAAGGGTGTTTTTCTTCATGAGAAAGTGGCAATGCAAGTGAAAAGAGAAGTATGGTTTTGGACGAAAGGTTGGTGGAAGGAGCTTCCAATGGGATGTGACATGTTTATCTCAATGATCGATCTGATCTCGGTACTAAATCATCTAGAATAATAAGGAGCAGGCTGGTTCGGAGATTACTAGAATAGTCAAACATAGAAGGATTAGGTAGCAGTAACTGTGAGTGTATACTTCAATGTGATCGGTGGGCACTACTGAGAAAGAAAAGAAGATGGTGCCCAATGTCTTAGCTGCCACTACCGACTATGGAGCTCATGGCTATTTAAACCGATGATATATATGGCTACGCCAATAGAGAGACCATAGTAGCATAGTCTTTTTTTTATGTTTCCTGAGGCATCAAAGTGCTTAATCTGCAACAAATTTCTAGTGTACAACAACGTATTACATCCAGTAGAGCCCAAGTCAAAGGAAGAATAGTTTCTCTTTAAATCACTATGCCCCAGCCTAATGGCTGCTTATGAAGGATTCCAGGACCGAGTGAATGAATGTGTGTGTGTGAGCATCAGGGTTATGATAGATCATACCTCTTGGTTAGGGAGAGAGCAAGAAGTAGCTACTAAAATGGCGGTTGATAAAATAAACAACGTCGCCTCAGCTCCTGAAGTCTGTCCACACATCTATGATTTTGAACTGCATTTGGTTGATTCCAAGGGAAGTGCTGCTCGAGCCGCTTCTTCTGCCATAAAACTCGCAGACGGGATGAAAGTTGATTTATTAATGTCATGCAGTTTGTCTGCTTCCTTCTATAGATGAGAAACTGCTACCATGCAACAAGGAAATGACCGGGAAGCTTGAGGATTGTGAAGCTGATAGCAACAACAGAGAGTGGGTGTGTACCTGCTATTTGTTTTTATGCAGATTGTTAACTATGTATGGGATGAGTGTGGGGATTTGGGCACTGAATTTGGTGTAGTTTTAAGAACCATATTGAGGTACTCTTTTTCCTTGCTGGGATTTTTCCCTTTGGGTTTTGTCCAGTGAGGTTTTAACGAGGCCTTTTGTGGTCACCGTAGGAAGTTAGTCGTTAGACTCCGACGGGATAATTCTGTATCGAATTGTTGTCACTTTGAAAATATAGCCAATTGGCAATTAACAATAAAAAAATTGATGGTCGGAACCCGACAATCATTGACCATTGACCAGCAGTCATCGACTAGTTATTTATTTCATTTTTCCAGTCAAACAAATAATAAAAAAATAAAAAAAAATCTTTTTTATTCTCCTTCAATTTTTTTATCTGATCTCGTTTTGTTTCCCACCTCAAACCGAACAAACAAACGCCCATATCATATCTCCGTCACACCATATAACATAGTGGCCTTGGTGTACTCTTAAATCCTTTTGTGATATACGTTACGTTTTCTATTAGTTTCTCTTTAAAACTTATTTTTTATCCTTGGCTAGAAAGGCTCATTGTCATAGTATTGTTCTCTACACTTCCGGTTCTTATTTATAAAAAAAAATAGTGGCCACCACGCGTAATGAAAAGAACATTTCCTTTATTACTCTGAATACAGTATCATTACAGGGATATGTTGCTATATTACAGAGTATGTTTTCTATCTATATTGATTACACCTATCTGACAGACGTGTATATATATATACCACTACGAACAGCTATCTAACGGTAATAATATGGCTAATATAAGAATACATGTGTTACATATTCTCGACACTCCCCCTCAAGAAGAAGGGTGGTGACACACAATTCTTGCTCAACATTCCAACGATAGTCCTTCTGGAAGTAGTTCACTCCCCCTGCTCCCTCTGCCTTGTTGACTTCTTGCAGTTTGTGTCATGCCCTGTTTGCTGCAGAAAGTGAATATATTCCTTTGCTGGGAGTTGTTTGGTCAGAATATCTGCTAGCTGGTGCTGGCCAGGGATGTAGTTAAGTGTGATCAATCCACTCTGAAGCTTCTCGCGAACTAGATGGCAGTCCACTTCAATGTGTTTGGTCCGCTCATGGAAGACCGGATTGCGAGCTATGAATATAGCTGCCTTGTTGTCACAGTGTACGTTAATGGGTTCAACTCCGGTCACCCCTAATTCATGTAGCAGTCTGGTTAGCCATGTCAGTTCGGTGGTGACCCGTCTGATGGAGCGGTATTCGGATTCTGCTGTGGAAAGGGCAACGGTCTCCTGCTTCTTTGATTTCCAACTCACTGCAGTTCCTCCTAGTAGGATGATGTAGCCGCTAATGGATCTTCTTGTTATGGAACAGCTTGCCTAATCTGCGTCGCAGTATGCCATCAGATCCAAGGTGGGTTTACTGTTGTAGAAGATCCCTTGTGTTGCTGTCCCTTTTATGTACTTCAGAAGGTGTAATGCTGCTGTGAGATGGGCCTCTTGAGGTTGTTGCATGAACTGGCTGAGGTGCTGCACTGGAAAAGCTAAGTCAGGTCGAGTATTGGTTAGAAAATTGACCTTACCTATCAACCTTTTGTAGTAAGTTGGATCACCCAACTTATTGCTTTGTAATCTGTCCAGCTTAATTCCAGCAGGTAGGGGAACAGAAGTAATACCAGAATCTGTAGGAAGATATTCTTCTATTAAGTCTGCTGCATTCTTACTCTGTGTAAGGAGAATACCACCTACAGTATAAAGAAACTCCATGCCCAAGAAATAGCTTAACTTGCCAAGGTCTTTGATCTTAAATTGGTGATTGAGTTTCTGTTTCAGACTGGTTATTTCATTATGATTGTTTCCAGTCATTATGATATCATCAACATATATTCCAAGAAAAGTACGAAAAATGCCATCATATTTAATGAATAGAGAGTAGTCATTTTCAGATCGAACATACCCTTGAAGTTTGAGAAAAATAGACAGTTTTTCATACCATTGTCTTGAAGACTGTTTGAGACCGTACAAAGATTTGTGCAGTCTGCATACCTTACCTTTGTAGATTTCTTTCATCCCTTCGGGTAT
Source organism: Limonium bicolor (assembly GCA_023374045.1). Lineage (NCBI taxonomy): Eukaryota > Viridiplantae > Streptophyta > Magnoliopsida > Caryophyllales > Plumbaginaceae > Limonium > Limonium bicolor. The sequence continues at coordinate 217,308,138 of CM041782.1, forward strand.
CTCCATGTAGACCTCTTCATCTAGGTCACCGTGTAGGAACGCATTGTTGATGTCAAGTTGACTTAGTTCCCATTGTTTCTTAACAGCAACAACAACAAGGGTTCTTATAGTAGTTATTTTTACTACTGGTGAGAAAGTCTCCCAATAGTCTTCACCATATTTTTGAGTGTACCCCTTTGCAACTAAGCGTGCCTTATGTCTTTCTAAGGTACCATCAGATTTTAGCTTAGTCTTAAAGACCCACTTGCATCCTATTATTCTTTTGTTTGGAGGCTGATCTATAATGGTCCAAGTTTGGTTTTCCTTTAATGCTTGAAATTCTTGTTTCATTGCCTCAACCCAATGAGGATTCCTAGAGGCAACCTTGTATGATTTAGGTTCCTTGAGAGCATGTGTGTGTGTGAGTAAGGAGTGAGAGGTAGCAGATAGAGTAGTGATATCAAGGGTATTACTGGCATGAATATCAACCACAGATTCAGATAGACAGTTTCTGTTTGGTGTAGTTTTGTTCTGTAACCTCTCACAGAGTATGCTACTAAACACATCATCCTGTGACGTGTGTGCTTCTCCTAGGAAATAATCATTCAGGTGTGTTGGGATGTTTCTTTGTCTGGTGGACCGTCTTAGGTTATCTGTTTGATCAGAATCCTCGGTGGTGTTTAATTCAGGTGGAGTTGGGCTGGGTCTGGTGACAGTTGGGCTGGGTCTGGTGTCCTCTTCACCAGTTTCTGGTGTTTCAGTAACAGGATCATGTGGGTCAGGGGCATGTGGTGAAGTTGTGAGAGGATTTTCTTTGTCAACCGAACAGGCGTATGTGAGGTAGAGGAGGGAGCACTAGAGGTAGTTTCTTCATCAACAAAGCTAGATAATTCTTCAGTATGATAGTCTGAATCAATCTGGTATTTATCTGTTTTGTTGGGTTGTTCATGGAGAGGGAAGTTGTTTTCATAAAAGACAAGGTCTCTGCTGATGGTAACAGTTTGTGTCTTAAGATCTAAAACTTTAAAACCCTTTTTGTTTTCTACTAGACCTATATAAACACAAGCTGTTCCACGTGGTTCAAATTTTGTCATGTGATTTTTGACAGTGGTTTTGTAACAGAGGCAACCAAATGTTTTTAGGGATTTATATTCCGGTTTTCTGTTGTAAAGTTTTTCGTAGGGGGTGAGACCTTCAATGGCCCTTGAAGGTAACCTATTAATGATGTAGGTTGCATAACGAATGCACTCTCCCCAAAAAGTTAAAGTTAAATTGGCTTGAAAGTATAATGCTCTGGCTGTTTCTAGTAAGTATTTGTGCTTTCGTTCGACAACTCCATTTTGTTGGGGTGAATGACTACAACTGGTTTGATGGATGATGCCATTATCACGAAAGTATTTTATTCCTTCATTACTAGAGCCTAATTCAAGAGCATTATCACTTCTAACCATTTTAACTTTCTTATCAAACTGTCTTTCAACAAGTTTGATAAAACAGATCAATACAGAGAAGGCTTCAGATTTTCTTTTGAGTAAATGTGTCCAGGTGCTCCTAGAGTAATCATCTACTATAGTTAGAAAGTAACTATAGTTATCGTAGGTTGGGACCTTGAAAGGTCCCCATACATCAATGTGTATCAAATCAAAGCAGGCTTTACTTTTGATAGTAGAATCAGGAAAACTTTGTCTAACAGATCTGGCTTTGCAACATGTCTCACAAGCAGTACATTCAGGAACATCATGCTTTGTTATCAATTCTAAAATTTGCAACTTGTGAAATGGGACATGACCTAATCTGGTATGCCACATCCACGCTACTTGTTGACTTTTTACAGAATTCGAACAAACTAGTCTAGCACCTGTTTTGTCTTTGCCATTAACCAGTCTATCCATAGCAGCATCAACAAGAACATACAGGCCATTCAAGCTTTTTCCAATCATCAATTGTTCATTCGATTTATGGTCCTGCACATAACAATTATGTTCACTGAAGTGTATGCTTGCTAATCTGTTTTGATAGTCTTCTGACAGACAAAAGGTTGAATTTAAAAGTTTCTGCAAGTAAGACATTATGCAAGATAAATTTGTTTCCTATTCTAACACTACCAAACTTCTCGACATATTGTACATGTCCATCAGGCATGCTAATCACACGTTTTTCAGGCAAGTCAAATATAGCAACAAACAGGTTTTTATTCCAGCACATGTTCTCAGATGCTCCTGTATCAATAATCCAAGAATCCATTGCAGAACAAATAGTTTGATTGTTTAGGCTATTGCTTAAAAAAGGGTTAAGATTTGGCTTACCTGAGAAACCGCATTCAAACGAGGGATTTTCTTGGAGCAGGGTCATCAATTTGTTGTACTGTTGAGGGTTCAAGCCTGATATTGGTGAGGCGTGTTGTACTACCTTCGTGCCCGAATTTTCTTCACTGATAACAACTCCCGCAACAGAGGTGGTTTTCTTCTTCCACCATTCAGGGTAGCCAATTATCTCGAAGCAACCCTCCTTTGCGTGACCCTTTTTCTGACATTTTGTGCAATAAAGATTTTGCTTGTTGGGGGTTTTGCTTGTCGAAATCCTTCGTTGAGTTTGGAACTGCTCCGGTTTCCTTTTTTCTACGGATAGGGCTAGGGTTTCCTGGGTCGATGCTGTGTTGCGAACCGGAATTTGCCTTCTTCGCTCTTCTTGAGTTATTAGAGAGTAAGCTTGCTCGAGAGATGGAAGTGGGTCTTTTAACAATATGTTGCTCACGACATTAGAGTAACTATCGTTTAGGGCTAGAAGAAATTGCAAGGTTCTTTCTCTTTGCTGGCGATCATTATACCCTTTTCTGGCACTGCACGAACAAGTGGGCCGTTTGTCGAGAACTTCAAGTTCGTCCCAAATCTTTCTCATCTTCATGTAGTAAATTTGAACTGAGTCTTCGTCTTGCTCTAGTTTGCTCAACTCTTTCTTCAGGGCGTATACCTGCGCAGCGTTGGCTTGTTCGTATCGATTACATAGCATTTCCCAGGCATCCGCGGCTTCAGAATAGTAGAGTACCGCATCTGCAATTTCTGGGGAAACAGACTGTGCGAGCCAGGCTATAATCATGTGGTTGCATTTTTCCCACAGACCATACCTTGAATCTTCTGGTGCCGGCGCCGTCACAGTCCCGTCGATGATGCCGAACTTGCTCTTCGCCTTTAGGGCTACAGTCACAGCCCTCTTCCACCCAGCGAAGCCTTGCCCCGAGAAAACGTGTGCTATCTTGGTTCCTGGGTTATCATTCGGGTGCAGATAGAGTGGATCTTGAGGATCTAGGTTTGTTTTTGTCTTCTCTTCTGGGTTTCCCGTAGCTTTACCGTCTTCGGTAATGATTTCTCCGCCTTCGTCCGCCATTTTCTCAATGAAGAACAACTAGTCACTCTACTTTAGATCTTGATTTTTCGATGAAATTTGGGAAAGAGGCTAACGTGGCTCTAGATACCATAACGAAAAGATCATTTCCTTTATTACTCTGAATACAGTATCATTACAGGGATATGTTGCTATATTACAGAGTATGTTTTCTATCTATATTGATTACACCTATCTGACAGACGTGTATATATATACCACTACTAACAGCTATCTAACGGTAATAATATGGCTAATATAAGAATACATGTGTTACATATTCTCGACAACGCGCGCACAGTTAACTCTCTCATATGATACGATGTCCTACCGCTCAAGATCTGGTGTGGTCTGTAAAATCAGTGACAGTTGGATGAGTGACCTCTGTTCCCATAAGCTCAAACTATGTACTAGTCTTCCGAGTGTGGGGGTTGGGACTATTATTTCGCACCCATCCACCTGAACACAATTAAGGCAAGCTGGGAAAAAAAAGACACCCACTTGTACTAGTCTTCCAACTGTGGGGTTGGGACTATTATTCCCGCCCCAGTAAAGTCTAAAGAGAAGAATAAGGGGGTATGTTTTCGATAATCAATCGTAATTTCAAGCTATTTTTTAGAAGCGAGATTATTTAAATTGCTCTAATTTGATTCTCCCTCTTTATTTAGAACATTTTGATTGATGACATAACATGTGAATCTATGGATATTGACGGATAATTGATGAGTATTAATCGGAAGTCGGCAACTGTTAGTCATTGTAGAGGCGGTAACTATTCCATCCAATGAATAAACCAGGAAAATAGGGAATACATTTTCCTAATCTCATTTCGTATTTATGTCCAAAACAAACGCGCTGAATAATTAGATGGATGTTATAGGCCGTACACACCAGACCCATTTCTTTCTTTGTAAGTACTCATGCATGTACCAATTGGGGATTCACTATTCAGTTCCCTCTCCCACCCGTTCCTTCATCCGTTGTCTGGATGGACTCGGAACTTGATGGAGGGAGAAATAAAAGAGTACACTAGACCAACATATTGACCGTCATTAATGCAACTATGAACGTACGCCTGCATCGATCTCTCCAGTGTAAATATAAATATAGTAAATCTTTCCGCTATCGCACCTATATACACCGAAACACAGCACATCATCACATGATGGAGTGATCTAGTACTTCCTGTATCTATCGATCGATTTCATTTCTCAATTGGGTTCACTTTATTTATTATGATGATCATGGTCAACCATCAGTAGGTCTTACTTTTATACTACCTCCGTCCCGTCATAAGTGTCCTGTTTGCTTTTTGACACGTTTTTCCACCTCAATATTAAACATATAAGATAAAATAATTTTATAAAACTAAATTTTGTATTATATAGTTTATCATGTAAGGAATCATATGCAAAACTTAAATTTTCAAAATTAATTTATCTTATATGTTAAAAATTGAAGTCAAACGACATGTCCAAATAGTAAATAGGACGGTCAAGGTGGGACGGAGGGAGTATATACCAGCACTTATGATGACAACATGGTGGGTGGGGATATTTTTGTCAAATGTTCTCTGTTAATTAATTCAAATCGATGGAGATGAGAAGTCCAGATCTTTTTTGCCATTATTACCCCCGGTGCATATTGTAAGTGCATAGTGGCTGCAGGATTTCATACATGATGCATGAATAGTAATATTGTACAGTTTCAAACATCGAGAGCAATAAAATCCAACTAACAAAGAAACAAAAGTCTCTTGTCCATTAACTTCTCATAGTATATATATCAGATTCACATCCATGTGCCCTTGCACAGGTACTGATTCAGACCCAGATTTATCACAAATGAGAGATCTATTCAAGAAACAATCATATATACTGTTCAACACACAAACACGCACACAAAAGTAGTACGTACGTAGTAGTATCTGAATCGATGAATCCAGACAGAAACAAACATTACATTTGATTGTTTTTTTTTATTACAGAAAAGACATCTGAGAATAGGCTACATGCACCCAAGACCGGATCCTCATTTCATGAGGCTGCTGCTTAATTAGCCTCAATTAGCGAAATGCTGCTGGCCATTTTATTACTCACCGTGCCACCCGGTTTGACGATAAGAAACACTACTCATAGAAAATATAAGTAGTACTACGACAAAATCTTGCATGTGACCGTCACACGCTAACTAAAAAAACCTACCTAATGCAATCACCACGAGTTAACATAGTCCATGTCAACATCATCATCTCCGAATTTGCTTGCGTGTTTAAAGGAAGAAAAAATATGCCAATCCATCCACCGGCGCCTAAAAGCATACTACTATTAGGATTGCTAATTAAAGGGTATGTCCCGATAAAAAGGTAGGCACTCATATATATGCTCATGCACACATGTGACACGCCGCCCGCTCCTCCGCACAGGGGTAAGTAAAAAAGGATAGGAAAACACAAAACACAAATCTCTAGGAAAGGAAGTGTAAAAAGGGAATAAATATCAGTAATAATTAAAAAGAGGATGGAAAAGGAGAAAAGAAGTCATGTACATGTGTGGAAGTAGTAGGCTAGATGCTGCAGGAGCGTACTGGGGAGCGTCTTCGAGGAGCGTATACATGGCAATATCATGCATGGATGGGTCCCTCCATCCATTCAAAGTCCAAACACCCCCAAACTTCAACATTGCATTATAAAAAAGGGTGGTCACGCTTGCTACTTTCAACGACCTTTGTCATACATTTATTTTTGTCAGCAAAAACCAACAACAAAATGGACCCCCTTCTTCTAGCTCCCACCTATATCAAATAATCTCCACCTTCCTCGTAGACATATATTCTATGTAGCTAATAATGATGATCATGGTTCCAACCCAATTTCATCTCCCAAAACACACTCTCACTCACTCACTTTTGATATGTAGCTCTGCTCGCTGCATCCCCCAACCAAACACTCATATGATCACGCTTCTGTTCTGTGTGCTTTCCTCACACAGATCCATGGGTGACATTATTATTATTGTATCAGAGTTTCCCCCTTGGGAATCTGCAAATGTTTAGCCATTCATTGGCAATTCAAATTTGCACCCTCTCAAAAGAAAAAAATAAATAATGAAATAGTAGTACTTCCGAAAGAACTCTCTGCACTCTCGTTCGTTCACAATTCACACAAACTACGACCTACTATCGCTAGCTACCGCTCCCCAGTCCCCACACTACTCTGTAGAAAGTGTCAATGCTAACACCCTCAAAATAAAAACAAAAAGATAACTAGCCACAGGATACGACGGCACTCCAGATAAACTCGGACCACCCCCACTCACTCACCCAGGCCACTCACTTTTTTATTCCCTCTTTTACTTCTTTTTTTCTCCCCAATTTTCCCTTTAATGCATGTCTTTCACAAACCCCATGATCTCATTCTGTCTTTTCTCATGACCTGTTTCAAATCTTATTATTGTCCAGAGCGTTTCCTTTGTCATGACAATCATCATCCACTACACATGATGACCAGGTGTATTCAATCTCCTCCTTTTGGTAACCAAGGAGCTGCTGTTGCTGGCTGTCGTTGTTGGAGATATTATTGACACCAGAGATGATGTGGATGATGTAGATGAACAAGTAGAAGAGTAGGAAGATGGTGATGATAATGATGATGAAAGAGAGAGATCATAATAGTCAAGGAGCTTGACCTAACTCTGCAGGCTCTGGTTCTGCATTACCCTGAATTGTGGCAGTGCCTTTGACAACGGACTGCAGATGGTGCCACCACTACACCTCCTCCAACTAGACACTGTTTCATTACTTGTAGCAATAATCACCTTCTCCTGCTATCCCCACATGCAATATATATGTACACATTTGTTTAGATACAGTAAGGTCCACCAATCCAGTAAAAATCTAGTATATCATATATAATTTATTCTAGTGTAATGGTATTATGCATGTATGTATGCTTTTTAGTTGGAGACGTAATACAAAATGATTTTGGGTTTAGTGTCAAGTTGGTAGCGCTAGCTCAGTTCGTAGTTATTAATTAGTACGTACAAAACAAGTGTATATGCACTACTACGTCTACGTACAGATAATCTATAGCTATATAGTATGGTTAGTCTTACTTTGCTCAGGCCGTTACACCATGTCTCTACATCCTCAGGGTTCATCACTATGGAAATTTCACTTCCTGCGCATAGCACCGAAGCTGCCGCTATGCTCGATGATCTATACTCCAAAAGGCTCGTCTCTGTTAGAAAAAAAAAAAACAGAAAAAAGTTTATCTATTGCACCTCACCGATAATTAATCTTTTCTTTGCTTTGGTATATATATCTTGTAATATAATGAAAAACCTTGGAGACTCGATAGAATGACGTCAGAGGCTCTCGAGATGAGAAAGCACGTAAAAGTTTCAGTTGGGTCCAGCTTGTATGCAAACAAACTGATGAAACTAAAAGGCGTAACGGAACGGAGCCTCCACTCTAATATGGTCAGCACGAGAAGTTCCATCCTCTGGATCGTCTTTGGCTCGAATATGTGACTGGCATCTTCAACCTACATAGCGCAACAGAATAAAAATAATTAACACTTTTATCTAATGATACAGTATATAATTATAACTCCGGTCCGGTCAGTTCAGCTGTACATTTAAGTTTAACTAACCTGAAGATCAAGGAGGGAAGGAACAAGAGGTTCCTCCATCTTGGCTGCTAAAGACATACAAGCCACTGATAAAAGCTGCAACGGCCAACCTTTTGTTTGCTGAAGAAAACAAATTGGATAATTAATTAGCATCTAGCATTATTGCACATTATATACATATAACCGGTATTTTCCTTTAGTTTAATGAAATGATAAATAGGGAAAGCAAAAATTATATAGATGGACCAGTTCTGCCTACATTATGCCTAAACAACTAATCAAACAAAAGCGCCTACATGATCATCCACGGGACACAATTATCATTCGCGCGGATTATAATCATACGTGTGTATAATAAGAGCGTGCGTACAAATAAACCCATCATTTTCCAGCCTAGCTAATATTAGGACGCGGGCATCTGGACTATATTTAAAAAGAATTGGATAGTGACATACTAATTAAGAGTTCAATAACCGTTTAATTTTATATAAGATTCACTAAATTTTAAACGTCTCTTTATTTTAATACAGTTATCAGATAAACTTAACAAGTTAATGGTAAGGAGCGTTACCGCTAGTATTAGTACACTATTAACAAGATAACCTAGTAATGCTTTCGGTGGCTTTCCACTATTGATTCACTTTTGTGGGGGGAGAAATCAAGAAAAAATTAACAAAATACTATTAATATTTACTACCAATAACATACAAATGATGCAGTAATAAAAATGTTTTTCTTTCATTCCTCGTTTTTACTTTTTGGCAATGAGCATTAATCGGTCATTATTAGTTAATCACGTGTCTATAGAGACGAGACTGATTGATGATTCTTATATCCCTACTGGATAGAAGATCGGGGGATAAAGATTTGACGGAATGTCAAAGCTAGCTTACCGGCAGCCGATGGGAACATAGAAAGCGATCCAAGTAGTTAACAGCCAGGTACGCCGTAACTGCCTGAAACCCGTAGAAAGCTCGTACCTGCACATATTTGGATTTGGATCCCCACAAATTAATACTCCTAACATTGAATCACAGCGACGTACGACAAGCACACATAGAATTAACTTAACTATTTCTCTAAAAAAAACAAAAGAATGAACTTAACGATCCACAGACGTCGATAATAACTAACTGCTTGTTAACAAACAGCAGAACAAGGAGGTTGTCTCCATCCTCCCCGGCAACTAACAGCACTATCATAACATTGAAGTTCTAGTTAGCGTGACTAATTAGGCTCACACTATCGGCTATCCTGCACCGCGAAACTGTTTTCACGCCTCCACACTCTATACAATCCCCCCAATCACTTTCCCCCCTAACTGCGCGCACATTGCGCAAGCTAGAACTGCGCCGGAGCATCCTCCATCGAAAGATCAGAGACTAAACAGTCGGATTCAATTACTATAGATAGAGATTGAGAGACACAGAGGAGAAAGGAACAGACGCAAGCAAAATAAGTGAAGCATGCTAACTAATTAAAGTACCTTGAGCATCCATGAAATCGAATGAGCTCGTGCAGAGGCATCGAGTGAGGACTCATCTGAGGGGCAGTCATCGGACCGGAAACGAGCCGAGTACTCGAAGCCAGGAGAAAAATACTCCTCGACTTCAATCAATCCGGCAATGGATTCCTCTTCCTCCTCATACTGATCAGCGCCGCCACATCCGGTCGAATCAAAGTCTGAGGAGGACTCTGTGAGCGGAGATGAATCGACGTCAACCGAGAGTACACTGGAATCCTCAGCGCATAGAAGGTTGGAGAAGCTGCAGTCGTCCTCGTCGGAGGCGATCGTCGACATTATCATAAATATAGACCGATCGGAATCGGTTATCGTTCTCACCTCTTCATTATAGGATGATATAGTAGGGAAGAGAGACTGAAGGAGGAGCAGAGGAATTAAGGGATAGGGGGTTGGTGTTGGGATGGGACTGGAAGTGTGTTGAATATTCAAAGAAAAAGTTTGAAGGTTTCAATGAGCAATGAGGTCGGATATAAATAATACAAGATTCAGTTATTAACTTGCATTCTCTTTAAAATCTCCATCTTGATAAAAATTAGTATATAAGCTTGTTGAGGTATATTATGTAATTGGTTGTTGTATAATGTACTTTCTTTTGTAAAGGATATAATGTACATTCTGAACACGACCAGTATGAATTTTACTTTATAGTGTAGGCAGCCTACTTTTTATATATAACATTTCGTGTTACCAATCTTTTTCCTTAAAATGCATGTTACCAATGTTATGTCTACATTCTACCGACCCACTTCAGAAATCATAACTAAAAGAAATACTTTTGTAATATGTTTCGGAAACATACAAAGTTTATATTTATGTCGATTGGTGTAAAATGGTCCCATTAATAGGAATGTAATGGCCTTATCTCACGGAACCATTTGGTGTTGATCAATTAATTTCGCTGCCACATATATTTTTAAAATCAGGATTTGTACTCTACTGTTTATCGTCTTCTACTTGTCTTTAACCTGCAGCATTACTTTCCATTAGTTCCTATTTTAAATACAGAGTTCCATGCTTGCATTCTGTCATTTAGGACAAAGCTTGTATTAACATATGAATAACATATAAATTCTACGAAATTAATTTAAACAAAATACCAGAATATTTCTGCTCCAATTGAAATTAAATATTGCCCCAAAACAAGGGGAAAAAAGTAATCCCATATTGTTCTAATTTTTTCAAAATAAATTTTGATCCGCCTTTTCCTCAAATAGATAGTGTAAGAAAAAGTCCGAAATCCTAACCATGCTATTTCATATTTTTACATCTTATATATTATTTTCATATATAAAGAAATATTATTTAAATCATCCTAGTGTTGAACCTTCGATTATAGATAAGTGACTACATATTTTGGTACTCTAACTGTAGAATAATATGTCGTTTTAGAATATGAATCTTGTTGAAAAAATATAAGATATTTTAATTTTTTGACATACTTATTTTTCATATTTGACCATATTATTTAACACAAAATTATTTATCACTATTTAGATAGAAAAGTGAAAAAAATAAAGCATTTTACATTCATCACTCTTTTTGTGTTTTTCCATCTATGAAGTCCAGGTGTCAGGATATTATTCGGTACTCAATATTGTAGTGGACCAAGACGGTTTAAGTGGATGAACCTAGAGCACAAAACTGTTTCCTCACTTTCACTTCTCCCATGACTTGCTTGTGACCGTCTGAAAGACGATTCTTTTCCTCAATCCATTCTACTCTGTGCTTGTTCCTACGATTTGAGCTCTGGAAATAACTCATCGATCCCGACTTGAGCGACTGTGGTTGCCCCTCTCTTGTGAAATACCCGATAATTTTGAGATAGAAAATGGGTTCGTTTGGGGACAGCTGCTGGGGGCTGCTGTTGGGTCCTGCTACTGGAAATTGAGAAGTTGTGTGCTGATGGTTTTGTAGAAGCTGTCAGCTGCTAATTTTGGTGTTTGGTGGAACGTTTGCTGATGGTTTTAAAAAGCAGAGACAATTGTTAAGTTCTGCTGCTGAAAATTGAGAAGCTGTCAGCTGATAATTTTGCAGAAGCTGTCAGCTACTGGTTTTGGGTGTTTGGTGGAACCCTGCTGATTTTAGAAATTGAGAAGCTGTCTGCTGCTGGAAGCTGTTCCCCAAACGAGCTCAATATGCGCAATATATAGTAGAAATGAAAGAATTAGTCGTTATTCTAGAATGTATATATAATTGGTTAGTTCGAGAGTAATATTAATTAAGGCACAGGAAAACTAGATAACTATTTTATATTTTCTTCCTTTTCCTAAATTACTATAATTTTAATACACTTTCCTCACCTCTTCTTTCCCTAATTATATTAAATACTGAATACATCTATCTACCATGGTAGTTACCATGATCTTCTCACTTCTCCTAAATAATTTCTTAATATTTATTTATTTACCATCAAACAAATATCTCTCCATAAAAGATATTTCTATCCATCCTTATGCAACGGTTAAACTATTTTCTCATCTTATTATTTCAAATTAGTAAATTATTCCATTATTTTATAGTCAGTTATTTGGTAGAATTCTAGCTCCTCCTACAATTAATTACAACACTAATTGCTTAATTCCTCTTCCAAATTATTTACAATGCTAATTAATTCTTTTCTCTTTTAAAACTAATTACATTTAATATTTAATTAATTATCTCTCTCTCTCTCGCTTTACCATTACTGCTTTATTTAATTCGCGATCTTCCCATCATCTCCTTCATCTACTTCGTGACACTATTACGCTCCTTCTCTCTAGAACTCCCAAACTCTCGTTCTTCCTCTTGCAATTGTCTAGTTCCTTCTCTGGTGCTGGATTAGATAAAAGGGTAAGGTCTAATACTTGGTAAGGCCCTGGGATTATTTTGGGTTGTGATTGGTTGGTTTTCTGATTGGTAAGTTTGTTCATAATTTTAGACCCCGAATTCGTTGACAGGCGCTACTAGCGATTTGTCTGAGCCGTCTTCGTAGTGGTTTGCATATTCAGGTAAACATCTGTGCTCATAATTGTTTTCTCCTACGGTTTATGAATTACTGATGGATTGTTAAAACCCTGATTTAGGATTTTGGATGTTGGGAATTATTTCCCCCATGTATTCTAGATTCAATGGTTTTACAACTGGAATTGATTACTGTTTTTGGAAGACTTTCACTGGATGGATTGCTTGGTTGGTACCGATTGGTGCTCTATGTAAATTTTTGGCGCCGTTATGGTGCTCCGTGTAATTGTTGGTACCTTTATGGTGCCCTGTGTAGTTATTGGTACTTTGTACCCCGTATATATATACATTGATTTTTTGTCTGTAAACACTCATGTGTAGTTAAGCTCCATGATCTACTCTTTTAGGTCAGAAGTACCTTTTGGGGGTGCGCACACTTAAGGACTTAGGGTGAGGTGATAATATTATTGTCGCGACCCCAATTTGGGTGTCCGTCCATGTATACTTGTGATTGGAATTCTGGTGAAAGCTCTCCCCCGATTTATTATGGTGAATGGTGATTGTTGGAAATGGCTTTGGCTTGAAATGTTGTTTTATGTGTTATTGGTTTAAAAATCCAAAATGAGTTTGAAAATGTATTTTACACAATGAGGCAATGCTTACTCAGTTTCACTGATTTGCGCGGTCCCTTAATGCTTTGTATATTGTTTTCTGATCGCAGGTAATAGTTGCTAAAGTTCGGGACTGGGAACGAGCTACCACATAGATTAGGAAATTTGGAGATTATTCTGAGATATTAAGTTGAATTACATTGGTCTGAAATGCAAACTTTTGAGTTACAATGTTTTGGGAATTGATTTTGGATGGATAATGCCTGAGCACTCAATGGGTATTGAGTGTGGCGGTAATGCCCTGGTTTAATTAATTTTCGCTGCTGTTTGAAGCTAACTTTGGTTATTATGATCAGGATAACATTCTTTGGCAAATTACATTTTAGTTTCAGTTTACCATATGTTGATTACAAGGTTGGTTCCACTGTGTTTTTATAGTAGCTCTTGCTATATATGTTTATGGAAACATTTTGCTATATGTTGTTATCAGTTTTGTAGCTGTTTTATGTCCTTTCTAACTCTGTTTTCACACTATTTTTTCATAATTCTGGACCTATCAGAACATCCATCCGACATCCATTGTAACACCCCAACCGCTAATCCTTTCTTACTCCTCTAATCATGCTCATAATTACCAGGTTCGCAGCGGAATACTTACTTACTCCCGGCGGGTGATACAATGCCGTTAACCATCCAAGATCAACAAGGCTATACTACTTACCATCTCAGTCTGACGATTAGAACAAATCAAATACCTACTACTTACTTTACAATCCAAATACTTAGTTTACAATTGATTACCGAGTATCCAAAATATATGAATACATTCCAATGATACTTCCCAAAAATGAAGAGTTTATACAACCTCTCCTTACTACCAAGTAAAATTCATCATCCCAAAAAGGTGTACCACATGGTACACCGGCTACTCAAAAGGCTCTAGCCGTGTACAACTCGGTACACTACATTCAACTACTACTACATCCAAAAGAATCACATGCTGCCCTTACTCTACCTTCACGCCTCGCGGGTACCTGTGGAGTAAAAACATTCCCCCGAGGGGGTCAGCTTACGCTGAACATGATAACCGCATACCCCGCGTACTAGCGAGGGTACGCCAACTATTGGTCGTATACATGCGGTTCGTTTCATACATACATACATGCTTCATACAATACAATACATTCATTCTTACAAGCATCATACATACAATGCATACAAGGAATACAATACAAGTCATTCATTCATAATTACCGTACTCACCGCATCACGGAGATACAATTCTCCAATACATACAAGGTCTTGTTAGCCTTATTACACACCCGGGTTAATCGGGTGTTCAATACTTTTACTCCGGGTCAATGACTTACAATAGTCAAGACCAATACAATACAATACTTACATTCTTACATACTTTACTTCCAGTTAAGTCGGTATGACCTCCGGGCAGGGAGTACTATCTCCCACCACCGGGCTTTGAGATGGCACACTAATCCAGGATGCTACCCATACAAAGGGAATTGGTCCAAGGAAAAGATCATAGCCAGGATTCGGTTCCAACCTCTTGTGGTTCCTTATCCTCACGCGTGGCCGAAACTATATCGGGCTTCTACTCATTCCATTTTACTCATACTCATGTTAGGAGTTAGGTTGTTAGGAATTAGTAGAAGTCCATACTTACTTTCCATACATACTTACAATACACATACTCATACTTGCACATACACTTCATTCTCATACATACATTTCATGAATTATACAAACTATTCGTTCAGGAAGAATACAACAAGAACAATGTAGTTCAGACACATTTATGTGCAATATAAATCCGATTCATGCATTTATCTTGTTGGTGATCACATAAGCACACAAATCGGGGTAACCAAGTTAGGATACAGGGCATGAGGAAATCATACCGTTCACCGTCGTTTACGTCTACCGGGTCCTTTGATGATCAACTATTGAATTCCTATACATACATGGAGTATTATGATCAATGATCTATTATTGATCTAACTTGCTCCTACATTGGCACTTACAATGTATACTTGTTACTTCATTACTTTCTTACTTGGTTATTAAACCATTCCTTTCTCACTACTCTTATTTTTACTTTCTTACCTTTACTATTTCATTTGTTATGTACTACTACATGTACATGCATATGTGTATATAGGCATATATATGTATATATACATGTCCATATGATTGCTATAATCATATTATAAAAATACTCTTTTTTTTTTTTTTTTGAAGACTCGACCGGACTTGCAAGTCCGGTCGCAAGTCCGGTCCAAGTCAGTAGCTATCTGCACCGAAAATTCCTGGCCCGACCGGACTTGCATGTCCGGTCGCAAGTCCGGTCGATTCCAGTAGCTTACATTACGAAAATTTTCCTGGCCGACCGGACTTGCATGTCCGGTCGCAAGTCCGGTCCATTCCAGTAGGTTGCATTACGGAAATTTTTCTGGCCGACCGGACTTGCATGTCCGGTCGCAAGTCCGGTCCATTCCAGTAGGTTACAGACGGGAGAATTTTTCTGTCCGACCGGACTTGCATGTCCGGTCGCAAGTCCGGTCGACTCCAGAAGCTTTCCCCGCCTTTGTAAACCTGGGCCCGACCGACCTTGCAAGTCCGGTCGCAGGTCCGGTCGGCCCCAGTACTGCAGTTTTAAAATTTGTTTTCAATTGCATTCTTTACCCATTGCTTCTCCAATCTTTACCAATACTTCCCCACATGATTTAGCACTATTTAGACACCTAAATCACCTTAGTCCACCCACCATACTTGTTACCCCATTCCTACACAATCTACACAAATTCTCCTCATCTCTATTCAACACTTACATTATTTTCCTTTACTAATGCTACAGATTTTAGTTCTCCTCATTATGCTACAGATTTTCCTCTCAACTCTTATACTCCAATACTCCCTCAACTAATGCTATTCCTAGCATCCAAAATACATTACTCCATCCTAGTTCCATTCTCTTAACTTACTTCTTTCAAAATCTGTTACAACTACAAACACCCATCTCACTCTTCAAAACTTCTCTTCAAATGTGCTAAGTCCTCAAATTCTAATAAATTTTGGCATAGCCTCCCCTATATTCTAACATTCTCCACACATTATTTCAGCTCACATATACATTCTCACACCTGTTACACAATACATTATACTCACATTCAATACACTACAACAACAATAAAATCCTGCACACATACACATTCTACCCAATGTTTTCCCAAGCTTTTAAAACTCATTTAAAAACTTCAAAACTGTTACAATATCATTCTTCATTATACTACAACACTTGCTACTCATTACTCAATTCATTACTCATTTTATTCAAAAACTGTTACATTATACACAAACTAGTCAAGGTAAGAGATTTACCTTGTTCTTCTAGTTTTTCTTTCTTTCTTCTTCCTCCTTCTTCTTTCCTTCTTCTTGTTCTCTCACAAAATGCACAATACTACAACCACCATACCAACACACACACTACCATTTAGCATTCATTTTTACTAACCCTAGAATTTAATGTTTTAGGGTTTAGAAAGAATTACCTCCAATGGTGAATGGTTCTTGACTAGCAAGAGAACAATGTTTCTAGCCCACAAAGAGCCAAATCGGCTGGAGCAACAAAGAGCCAAGAGTTCAAAATGAAAATTCTTAAAATGCCAAGGCTAGAAACAATGAATTTTCGAATTCTTTTTACCTCAAGATGAAGAGGAGGTGAAGGTGCTTCTAATGGTGGCTTCAAATCTCCAAATGGTGAATACCCTCAAAAACGAAAGTAGAGCTTTTGAGTTTTTGAAAGGATGAAAGTTCTCCTTTGCAAGGGGATTACAATGGTATATTTTTTGTTGAGTTTGGAGAAGGTTTGGGTTCAAAGAGAGGAGAGAAGGAGGAGTTGAGGAGCTCTTCTTTCTCCATGGCTGTCGCAGGTGAAGAGAAGAAAAGGGAAAAGAGAAGAGAGGGGGAACGTGAGTGAGAGAGGGAGTGAGGAGAGAGAGTTTTTTTGCTTTTTACTTATTTCTTTGTCTTAGTTATAGGAAATAAAGAGAGGAGGGAGAGAATCGGCCCACACCCCACACACAGATTTTTTTTTTATTTGCAAAGTGGACACACTAAGTTTTTTTATTTGCATTCTCACCCCACAACTTACCGGTTGTTACAGTTTTCACTAACCGGTACCCGTTTTCCGGAATTTTCTCGTTTAATTAATTTTATTGGTTCTAAAGCTTCACTAATATTTATTAGTGACTATTTAGTTGACCAAAATTTACGAGTCTATTTGACCCGCTTAAAGTCACGTTTTCCCGGTTTCCTCGAAACGCGCTTTAAGGTTCGTTTATGCTTTTAACCCATTTTAAAGGTCCGTTTTCTTCGGGATTTGTTCCCTCGTATTTATTTAAGTGTAATTAAGCCTTTAAAAATAATTAGCCTAATTAATCACTGTTTTTAATTACGGGGTATTTCAATCTACCCCCCTTAAGAAACTTTGCCCTCAAAGTTGCTCAAGGTTACAATTTACCATTTCTACTCATTTGGCTGCTACTACCTTACAAGGTGTTCACAATTCTTACACTACCAGCATCCACAATTCAAATACCATGTACCATCTTACTTCGAATACCATACATACACAATTCATACACAATACTCCATTCAAATACCATACACAATACTCCATTCAGTTCATACATTCCACAATACACTTCACAATGTCATTCGTGTCATATACCGTACAACACAATGCATTACTCATTACATACATACCATACACATACGTACTCATTGTACATACCGAGTACTACTACGCACTACTTTGTGCCAATACATAACTTAGCACTACATGTGCCAACCAAAATACAATTACATACATACATACTATGCAATGCTAACCCGAAGCAATGCAAAAGCAAAAGGCTCTACCCCCCTTAAAAGGGGTACGCCCCGTACCCTCCGTGCTATACGGATACTAGACATCTAGTCTACAAATAAATTCGGGTACTTCGCCTTCATGGCGTCCTCTAATTCCCAAGTCGCTTCCTCGACGTCGTGGTTAGACCACAAGACCTTCACCATTCGTACAGATTTATGGCGAGTGTCTCTTGTCTTGGTATCAAGGATTCGCAGTGGAGTCTCGACATATCTCATGGTCGGCTCTAGGGATAGATGTTCGGGTTCTAATACATGAGAGGGATCGGCTATGTATTTCTTGAGTTGTGATACATGAAAGACATCATGAACACGCCCCAATTCTTCAGGCAATGCTAGCCTATAAGCTACGGCTCCAACCCTCTCGGTAATGGCATACGGGCCTACAAATTTCGGGCTCAGTTTGCCCTTCTGGCCAAATCGGAAGACACCCTTCATAGGTGAGACACGCAGAACACTTGGTCGCCCACGGCGAACTCAAGGTCGCGTCGTCGCACATCCGCATAGGATTTCTGTCTATCTTGGGCTGCCTTCATATTGGCTCGGATTTGTTGTACCTCAGCTTGTACTTGTTCCAAATACTCCGGTCCTATGATGACCGCTTCGCTTGACTCATCCCAACACAACGGGGTACGGCAAGGTCTACCATACAAGCTTGGAATGGCGACATCTTAATCGAAGCATGGTAGCTATTGTTATACGAAAACTCGATAAGATGAAGCTTCTCAATCCAGCTCCCCTGGAAGTCTAAGGCACATGCCCTTAGCATATCCTCTAGTGTTTGGATGGTCCTTTCTGTCTGACCGTCGGTCTGTGGATGGAAGGCGGTGCTAAGCTTCAACTCAGTACCAAGCGCTTCCCGTGTCGCTCTCCAGTATCTCGAAAGAAATCTGGTATCGCGGTCAGATACAATGGTTTTTGGGACTCCGTGGTGTCGGATGATCTCCTTGTCGAACTCTGCGAGCTTCGCCACCTTCCAGTGTCCTTCATCGGTATGAATCGGGCAACCTTGGTGAGGCGATCGACTATTACCCAGATCATGTTGAGTCCTCCCCTAGCAGGTGGGAGTCCAACAACAAAATCCATGGAGATGTCATGGAATTTCCACTCCGGAATGGGCATGGATTGCACCATTCCTCCCGGTCTTCGGTGCTCAAACTTCACCTTCTGGCATGTGAGACACCTCAGAACATACTCAGTCACGTCTGATTTCATTCCTGACCACCAGAAGTACCTCTTCATGTCTTTGTACATTTTAGAGGCTCCCGGATGGACATGCAATGTCGAACAATGTGACTCACGCAGAATGCGATCCCTTAGCTCAGCATTGCTTCGGGGGACGCATAATCTGCCATTCAAACGGATCAGACCATCTTCATGCAGTTTGAAGTCGTACTTTCGGCGCTCGAAGGTACCATCTGTAATTTTCTGTCTGATCTCTGTGAAGTAAGGGTCGCTCAACTGAGCGTCTCGCACCTCGTCAACCAAGCTAGAAGAAGCGAGTAGCGAATGGAGCGAGTGTGCTCGACGACTCAGGGCGTCGGCTACTACGTTTGCCTTCCCTTCTTTATACTGGAGGTTGATGTCGTAATCCGAGAGGAACTCCATCCACCTCCTCTGCCTTAGGTTCAATTCTTTCTGGGTGAATACGTACTGTAGACTTTTGTGGTCGGAATAGATGGTGATGCTTACCCCATAGAGATAGTGTCGCCATATCTTCAAGGCGAAGACAATGGCTCCTAACTCTAGATCATGTGTCGGGTAATTCTCCTCATGCTTTTTCAGCTGGCGAGAAGCATAGGCTACTACCTTGCCATGCTGCATGAGTACGCATCCCATACCCTTGCCTGATGCATCACAGTACACCTCAAATCCCTCTGTGCCCTCTGGAAGAGTAAGGACGGGCGCTGAGGTCAGTGAGTCTTTCAGTTTCTGAAATGATAGCTCGCACTCCTCTGTCCATACAAAGGGTGCATCTTTCTTCATCAATGCCGTCATGGGCTTAGCGACTTTCGAGAAGTCCTTTACAAACCTCCGGTAATAACCGGCTAAACCAAGAAAGCTCCGGATGTCGGTAACAGTCTTAGGTCTAGGCCATGATCGCACTGCTTCAATTTTGGATGGATCTACTGAAATGCCCGCGCTCGAGATGACATGACCGAGGAATGATACCTGATCTAGCCAAAACTCGCATTTGGAGAACTTCGCATACAGCTGGTTCTCGCGCAGTGTCTCAAGTACTTTTCTCAAGTGGTTTTCATGCTCTTCTGGTGACTTCGAATACACAAGAATGTCGTCAATGAATACTACTACCGAAGTGTCCAGCTGATCACTGAATAACCGATTCATTAGGTCCATGAACTTGGCTGGTGCATTAGACAAACCGAATGGCATCACCGTGAATTCGTAGTGGCCATATCTTGTTCGGAATGCTGTTTTCTGAATGTCTTGCTCTTTGATAGCAATTTGGTGGTAACCGGATCGGAGATCAATCTTAGAAAAGACGGATGCTCCCTTCAACTGATCGAACAGGTCGTCGATGCGTGGCAATGGGTACTTGTTCTTTACGTGACCGCATTCAATTCGCGGTAGTCGATGCAGAGGCGGAGACTACCGTCCTTCTTCTTCACGAAGAGGACCGGTGCTCCCCAGGGTGATACGCTCGGGCGTATAAACCCTTTGTCGAGAAGATCATGTAACTGTTCCTTAGTTCTGCCATTTCTGCCGGTGCCATACGGTATGGTGCCCTAGCGATGGGACCAGTACCCGGTACAAGATCGATTTCAAATTCTACCGCCCTCTGTGGTGGCATACCAGGTAGCTCTTTCGGAAATACATCGGGGAATTCTGAGACTACTGCTACCTCGTCACTGAACTCTGGATCTCTCTCCAGGTCTTGCACGTGACATAAATACACTTCATGCCCTTTTCTGAGCTCCCGATACATTGCCATGGCGGAGATGACTGTAGTTGAAGGCTCTCTCGGTCTCTGGCGGTATGAAACAGTGACCCCAGATGGACTCTTGAGCAGCAATCGGTGCTCGGCGCATAGGATTCTCCCCTTGTGCCGCTCCAACCAGTTCATTCCAATAATTAAGTCGAATCCCAATCCGTTGAATTCGATGAAGGAAATGGGAAACGCTTCACCTTTGATTTGAATGGTGGCTGATTTGTAATACTTGGTACATTGTACCCGCTCCTTCGATGGGAGAGTAACCAAGAAGTTTGGTAGCTCATCCGCATCTAGCCCCAACTTCTTCGCAAGAGATGGCGATATGAAGGTGTGAGAGGCGCCGGAGTCGAATAATACTGAGGCTTCGATGCCGTTTACTGGGAATGTTCCCGTTAGAATGGTGCCGCTCTTGCCGGCTTGTTCTTCGGTGAGGATGCTCAGGTTACCTTCGGTACCGAGTCCACAACCTATTGATTCATGAGATTATAAGTAAAGATGGTGGAACGCAAGTGGAATTTAATAACCAACTCTGCTTTTATTGAATAACCAACCATCATACATACTGTGTCTCTAATACACGTTACTACTGGATTACATGCTACTACAATTAATACTTCTAAAGGTAAGGTTCAGGCGTCCTGGTATCATGTGTGTGGCATTGATTATTGCCGGTGGTGCCGTATTCAACTTGATCTTCTGGATCCCGTGATACAGCAACCTTGATTTTCCACCCATGATTAGAACATCTCCTGATCTCAATACCAATTTTTCTGCGAGGTCCACACGCTTCCGCTCGCTATACAAAAATACGGCGTCATCACCAATGGACCAAGACACTACGGGCACTCCTAGTTCAAGAGATTCCGCTGTCTCGTCCTTGTCTTGGTGTAAGCCAAGTCGTCCTTCTTTCTCATAGAAGTTGACGATACACAGATCTGCTTCAAGTGCAGGGATTGGTTCATCTTCACATTGTTGTGCAATTTCCACAGCTTGTGTGACAAGCGTTTGGAATTCTGGGGGTATTGCTGGAGGTGTTGCTCCGTCTCCTGCTCGCGTTGTTTGGTATGTCTTGGTATAAGGGTTCCAGTCCTTTCCCAAGCACATCATTTTCAGCTTCATTGTAGCTCCACCGGGGAATTCGGGTGTATAAAATCCTCCTGGACCCGTTCCTAACTCGTTGCATCGTCGGATGATTGAAATTTGTGCTTCGGGTGTCAGGTATCCTTTTAATAATCATACCTGGGCGGATGACCTGACACTGTTCGTTGTTGAAGTGGTGGTTGGCGATGTCGGTCTCTTCATGAGGTGAGTTTGAAGGTATTGGGTAACAGATATGGAATTTCCCTAAGGTGGTAAATTCATCTAGAATAAGTTCTAGGCTTACTAATTCATTTCATGCTCAATACATACTTCCATGTTACTTACTCATGCTCAATTTCATACTTCAAGTACTTACGCATTCATACATTTACTCATACAGTTACTTCACTACTTTAGACATGCTTTTCAAGGATTAAAGGTTACGGTAGTTACCTGGGCCGGACTTAGTCCCGGTCCCATCACGGTCAATGATGTGTAGGGCGGGCTGCCTCTGCGGTGCGCCCTTCTGCGGGCCTCGGGATCCCTGTCCCTGTGAGGTATGCTGGGCATGAGCATCACCAGATGCAGCTTCCTTGCCCTCACGCTGCTTGTAGCCCTGGTAGTTGCCCTTGGGCCTAGAATTCTCCGGGCATGCATTGGCACGGTGGCCCGGTTTCTGACAATTGAAGCAGCGGATCTCCCTTCCTTGGCAATCTGTGCCGGGATGATCCTTGTTGCAGTTACGGCAGATGTAGCTGCGGCCATCAGATTGGTTCTTTCCTTGGCCAAATCCAGAACCTATAGCTTTCAAGTTAGCAAGGTTTGGTATACTTACAATACTCTATATACTTACAATTTCACAAGTGTACTAATTCGGTTTCGGTTTCTTACCCCTGTAGGGCTGAGACCTCAGTGGCTTAGCTGCCACTGGTGCGGTGTAGGCAATCTGTAAAGGCTCAGTTGCCTTGCCCTTCTCAGCATGGGCACCGCCGTCTCCGGATGTATTTTTCTGCTGGTGGGAGTGCTTCCCCTTCCTTTTCTTCCAGGGTTTGGATTGGTTTTGTTCATCGGAGGGGTTACCCTTGCCGCTCACCTTGCGCTTCAGCGCTTGTTCCTCATCTCTCAGCTGGCAGGTGATCTCAACTCGAGATGCAGCGTGGTAACACTCCTGAATTACTTAGGCATTAGGTTACATTTACATACAGGAATACTAATTCACATTACTCATGGCCTTTTAAGGGTTCAACTTGTTTACCTGAAGGGAGGTAAACCGAGTGAAGCCCATGCCATACCGGAGTCGATGGCTCAATCCGCCGTAGAAGCGGTCGACCAAGACTTGGCCGGTATACCCAAGGTCGGGTAGAAGTCGGAGAAGAGAGGTGAAGGTGCGGTAATACTCATCAACCGTCATCTTCTCGGTCATCTTAAGTGCATCGAGCTCAAGCCTTTTCTTGGTCTTGACATGCTCGGGGTAGTATTTAGATCGGAGGAGAGAGGTAAATGCTTCCCATCCGAATGCCGGATCAGCTACGTGCTCGGCCTTAACGAGCTTCCACCAGTCCATAGCCGCGTCTTCAGATAGTACGCAGCTATCTCACTCGACTCCAGCGGGAGTCTCAAGTGTGTCGAAGGCCGTCTCCATCTCGGAGAGGTAGGCCTCGAGCTTGGCGGGGTCGCTCTCGCCTCTAAAGCATGCAGGTCGAGGGTCGGCGACTGCTTTACCCAATTTGTCTCACGGGGATGAGGTGGGTCGGGCTGCTGCTGCTGCTGCTGTGCTGTTTGCTGTGTTTGCTGTACAGCGTGATTACTTGCGGTAGCATCTGCGCTACCGTGGCGGCGACGATCTCAGCTATCGTCTGCGCGCCCGGTCCATCAGATGTCTCTCCTCTAGGTCGGCCTCGACCTCGTCCTGACATCTGAACAAGTGTGGATTACATTAGATGTTGTGATACTATGACCTCATGGTCTTCATTCAAGCAATGGTATCGTCCTTGCAGACGTTAAGGGTATCCGTTATTGCTAACGGTAGTTCCTAGTTAGGTTTCTAAGTATCCGTCTTACGACGGTTGAAATCCTAACTCGGTAATCACTATACTTAGTACTTTTAATCATCAGAGCGAGACTTCGCTCTGATACCACTTTTTGTAACACCCCAACCGCTAATCCTTCTTATCCTCTAATCATGCCATAATTACCTTCGCAGCGGAATACTTACTTACTCCCGGCGGGTGATACAATGCCGTTAACCATCCAAGAACAAGGCTACTACTACTTACCATCTCGGTCTGACGATTAGAAAAATCAATACTACTACTACTACTTACTTTACAATCCAAATACTTAGTTTACATTTGATTACCGAGTATCCGAATTATATGAATTACATTCCAATATACTTCCCAAAAATGAAGAGTTTATACAACTCTCCTTACTACCAATAAAATTCATATCCCAAAAAGGTGTACCACATGGTACACCGGCTACCAAAAGCTCTAGCCGTGTACAACTCGGTACACTATTCAACTACTACTACTCCAAAAGAATCACATGCTGCCCTTACTCTACCTTCACGCCTCGCGGGTACCTGTGGAGTAAAAACATTCCCCCGAGGGGGTCAGCTTACGCTGAACATGATAACCGCATACCCCGCGTACTAGCGAGGGTACGCCAACTATTGGTCGTATACATGCGGTTCGTTTCATACATACATACATGCTTCATACAATACAATACATTCATTTTTACAAGCATACATACATACAATGCATACAAGGAATACAATACAAGTCATTCATTCATATTACCATACTCACCGCATCACGGAGATACAATTCTCCAATACATACAAGGTCTTGTTAGCCTTATTACACACCCGGGTTAATCGGGTGTTCAATACTTTTTACTCCGGGTCAATGACTTACAATAGTCAAGACCAATACAATACAATACTCATTCTTACATACTTTACTTCCAGTTAAGTCGGTATGACCTCCGGGCAGGGAGTACTATCTCCCACCACCGGGCTTTGAGATGGCACACTAATCCAGGATGCTACCCATACAAAGGGAATTGTCCAAGGAAAAGATCATAGCCAGGATTCGGTTCCAACCTCTTGTGGTTCCTTATCCTCACGCGTGGCCGAAACTATATCGGGCTTCTACTCATTCCATTACTCATACTCATGTTAGGAGTTAGGTTGTTAGGAATTAGTAGAAGTCCATACTTACTTTCCATACATACTTACAATACACAAGTACTCATACTTGCACATACACTTCATTCTCATACATACATTTCATGAATTATACAAACTATTCGTTCAAGAGAATACAACAAGAACAATTAGTTCAAACACATTTTGTGCAATATAAATCCGATTCATGCATTTATCTTGTTGGTGATCACATAAGCACACAAATCGGGGTAACCAAGTTAGGATACAGGGCATGAACATACCGTTCACCGTCGTTTACGTTCTACCGGGTCCTTTGATGATCAACTATTGAATTCCTATACATACATGGAGTATTATGATCAATGATCTATTATTGATCTAACTTGCTCCTACATTGGCACTTACAATGTATACTTTACTTCATTACTTTCTTACTTGGTTATTAAACCATTCCTTTCTCACTACTCTTATTTTTACTTTCTTACCTTTACTATTTCATTTGTTATGTACTACTACATGTACATGCATATGTATAGGCATATATATGTATATATACATGTCCATATGATTGCTATAATCATATTATAAAAATACTCTTTTTTTTTTTTTTTTTTTTGAAGACTCGACCGGACTTGCAAGTCCGGTCGCAAGTCCGGTCCAAGTCAGTAGCTATCTGCACCGAAAATTCCTGGCCCGACCGGACTTGCATGTCCGGTCGCAAGTCCGGTCGATTCCAGTAGCTTACATTACGAAAATTTTCCTGGCCGACCGGACTTGCATGTCCGGTCGCAAGTCCGGTCCATTCCAGTAGGTTGCATTACGGAAATTTTTCTGGCCGACCGGACTTGCATGTCCGGTCGCAAGTCCGGTCCATTCCAGTAGGTTACAGGCGGGAGAATTTTTCTGTCCGACCGGACTTGCATGTCCGGTCGCAAGTCCGGTCGACTCCAGAAGCTTTCCCCGCCTTTGTAAACCTGGGCCCGACCGACCTTGCAAGTCCGGTCGCAGGTCCGGTCGGCCCCAGTACTGCAGTTTTAAAATTTGTTTTCAATTGCATTCTTTACCCATTGCTTCTCCAATCTTTACCAATACTTCCCCACATGATTTAGCACTATTTAGACACCTAAATCACCTTAGTCCACCCACCATACTTGTTACCCCATTCCTACACAATCTACACAAATTCTCCTCATCTCTATTCAACACTTACATTATTTCCTTACTCTAATGCTACAGATTTTAGTTCTCCTCATTATGCTACAGATTTTCCTCTCAACTCTTATACTCCAATACTCCCTCAACTAATGCTATTCCTAGCATCCAAAATACATTACTCACATCCTAGTTCCATTCTCTTAACTTACTTCTTTCAAAATCTGTTACAAACTACAAACACATCTAACTCTCCAATACTTCCTTCTTAAAATCTAAGTCCTCATCTTTCTAAAATTTTGGGCATAGCCTCCCCTATATTCTAACATCTCCACACATTATTTCAGCTCAATATACGATTCTCACCACCTGTTACTCAATACATTATACTCACATTCAAACTACAACAACATAAAATCCTGCACACATACCATTCAATACCCAATGTTTTCCCAAGCTTTTAAAACTCATTTAAAACTTCAAAACTGTTACAATATCATTCTTCATTATACTACAATACACTTGCTACTCATTACTTAATTCTTACTCATTTTACAATTCAAAAACTGTTACATTACATACACCAAAGTTCAAGGTAAGAGACTTTACCTTGTTCTTACTAGTTTTTCCTTTCTTTCTTGCTTCCTCCTTTTTCTTTCCTTCTTCTTGGTTTTCCTCACAAAATGCACATACTACAACCACCATACCATACACACTACCATTTAACATTCATTTTTGCACTAACCCTAGAATTTAATGTTTTAGGGTTTAGACAAGGAATTACCTCACAATGGTTGAATGTAGTTCTTGACTAGCAAGAGAACAATGTTTCTAGCCCACCAAAGAAGCCAAATCGGCTGGAGCAACAAAGAGCCAAGAGTTCAAAATCCAAAAATTCTTATAATGCAAACAAGGGCTAGAAACCATGGTTTTCGAATTTCTTTTTACCTCAAGATGAAGAGGAGGTGAAGGTGCTTCTAATGGTGGACTTGAATCTTCAAATGGTGAATACCCTCAAAAACGAAAGTAGAGCTTTTGAGTTTTTGAAAGGATGAAAACGTTCTCCTTTGCGAGGGGATTACAATGGTATATTTTTTGTTGAGTTTGGAGAAGGTTTGGTGTTCAAAGAGAGGAGAGAAGGAGGAGTTGAGGAGCTCCTTCCTTTCTCCATGGCTGTCGCAGGTGAGGGAAGAAGAGAAATAGAGAAGAGAGGGGAGATGAGTGAGTGAGAGGAGGGAGTGAGGAGAGAGAGTTTTTTGCTTTTATTATTTCCTTTGTCTTAGTGATTAGGAACAATAAAGAGAGGGGGAGAGACTTATAAATCGGCCCCACATGCACACACACACAGATTTTAATTTTTATTTAAAGTGGACACACTAAGTTTGTTTATTTGCATTCTCACCCCACACTTACCGGTTGTTACAGTTTTCACTAACCGGTACCCGTTTTCCGGAATTTTCTCGTTTAATTAATTTTATTGGTTCTAAAGCTTCACTAATATTTATTAGTGACTATTTAGTTGACCAAAATTGTTACGAGTCTATTTGACCCGCTTAAAGTCGCGTTTTCCCGGTTTCCTCGAAAAACGCGCTTTAAGGTTCGTTTATGCTTTTAACCCATTTTAAAGGTCCGTTTTCTTCGGGATTTGTTCCCTCGTATTTATTTAAGTGTAATTAAGCCTTTAAAAATATAATTAGCCTAATTAATCACTGTTTTTAACTACGGGGTATTTCATTAGTTGACACAGTCATTATAAGAAATATGCAGTCAATTTTTTAAAATTTATAGTCATAAATGCAGTTATTTTTTAAAAAATTTGCAGTCATCAAAAAAATGTTTTTAGAATCTCACTTGACTTTTATAGTCAATTTAATGAAAATACAGTTAATTTTTTTGGATTTGTAGTCATCAACTTGCAAACAATCTTCTAGATATGTCATAAAAAAAGGTTTATTTCTTCTATATTTTGCAAAATCCTTTTTCACACCCAAGCCAAATCAAATAGATTTGGTTAGCACCACTATCAGTTTAGATTACATGTTTATCCATGAGATGTCCACATCTCCATCTTGACCGTGTATATGTTCCGCATCAGAATAGTCCGTTCCGGACTTTGTAAGCTTCACACACAAATGTCATGAACTCCTCGTATCTCTCATAGAGTGGTTGACCATCCAGAACTACCCATTCAATGTACTCGTGTGGTAGCTCCAGTGAACTCTTTTTGTTTGCATATAATAATTCAAGCTTATTTCCTTGTCCATGTTGTAGCTTTCGGTCACTGATTTCAAATCCAAATCCAGTGTCTCGTAACATGAATTTCATAACATATATATCTCAATGCAGTTGATGATTGGGAAGTGCTTGCTCACCCAGTAGCGGACCCAGAACTTTTGTTTAGGGGGGGCAAAAAAAAATTTTGACACTATTGTTCTTTAAAACATTATGTTATTTTATATTTGTCAAAAATTTATAAGAGTATTTTATAAATTTTCAAAAGTTTTGGGGGGGCCGGTGCCCCCCCAAAACCCCCCTTGGGTCCGCCTCTGTGCTCACCTCAGGCCACACATTTATGACACACAGGGCGGAGATAGAAATTAATGTTAAGGGGGGCATGAATAAAATTACACATAAGTTGGGGGGTGTTTTTGTTAAAATTTACAATTTTTTTTACACTATAATCTTATGTAATTTAGCAAAGTTGGGGGGGGGGTGTTATAACCACATGTTCCCCTACTAGCTACGCCCCTGAATTGACACACACTTGAACCGTATTCATTAAGCATTCATCCGGACAGTGCTGACAATTGAAGGTTCCCTTGTTGCCAATCTTGGCGTTTCCCCTGGGTATGAGGTTGAGATCGACGATGCCGCTTATGCCGTTACTGAAGATTTTGGGTAGGTAGTTGACAATGAAATTGGCACTGTACGAGCAGAGACTGTCGTAGTACAAAGCTAGCTCAACCTTGTTGCTATTATTATCTTCATCTGACAAAGAAGCAGCGAGTGAGTGGAACTCAGAGATGACGGAAGTGAAGGAGCTGAAACACGCCAGATAGGCGACGGCGATGAAACCACCACTCCTCTTGATTTGATTGGAAACCATGGATGGATGATGTTTCGCCGGATTAGACGGCGAGGGAAGAGAAGTTAAACTAGCTATCGAAAGGGACGGGGGAGAGAAGAATTGGGGAAAAATTAAGGGCGGTTGTCTGATATTTGATCAACATAAACCCTATTTTTAACTAGAATACGGGCACACCTATTGGTCCGCATAAAATAGTCCGTTCCGGACAAACAGAAATGATAGGCGTGCATATTAGTCCACACCAAAATAGTCCATTCCAGACAAACTAAAATGATAGGCGTGCATACTGGTCCGCACCAAATAGTCCGTTCCAGACAAACAGAAATGATAGACGCAGCGCATGCATCAGAATAGTTTGTTCCGGACAAATAAAAACGTACGATATTTCACTTTTACCTAAATGTCATCAATAATTATTATGTGCTTTTTAAAATAATTAATTAAATATAAAAATATTTGTTATAATAATATTTTTTAATTCATAATACAAAAACATTTTTTCACGAT
Source organism: Limonium bicolor (assembly GCA_023374045.1). NCBI lineage: Eukaryota > Viridiplantae > Streptophyta > Magnoliopsida > Caryophyllales > Plumbaginaceae > Limonium > Limonium bicolor. The sequence continues at coordinate 217,338,103 of CM041782.1, forward strand.
TGTAAATTCTAAAAAATTAACTCATTCCAAAAAGGTGACTACATAAAAATATGATAATTACATCAATTAAAAAATTTACAATCGTAAAAAATGTTTTTTTACATTTTAAATTAATAAATATTACGATCACAAATTTTTTTATATTTTTCTTGCGACTGCGAACTCTAGAATACTGACTGTATGTTAAAGACTTCAAATTTTAAAAATTTGACTGTATTTTTAGTAAAATGACTGCGGAAACCAGAAAGCTAACTGCAAAACACAGGCGAGTTCTTGTGTCTATGAAACAGGCATCATACTTAATTATAAGAATATAAAATTATAGGACTCCTATTCTATGGAAAAACTGTTCAAAAATGTATACTGTTCAAATAAACTAGAAAGTATATCAGTAAATCAATAGAAATTAAATGCTAAAATATCAATTAAGGGAATAACAGTTACCAAATTTTTGTTTAAATTATATAATTATTTTAATTATGTAAGACCTAGTTTTTAAGTCTTTTTCATATAATCTTAAAAATGTTTGAAATGCCTGTAATTTACATATTACTTTATTAACCAGTCTATTGAACAATTTTATTTCTAACATAGCTAGGTTGTCGCCTACTGTCCATACATATTGTGTCATATACAATAGTACCAGCTTGCAGTCTTGACTGCTTGTGATTAATTAATAAAAACAAGGGAGAACGATCAGTTTCACGGGCTAAGTTATAATATTGAGTTTATTTAATCAACTCACTTTTTTATTATATGTTATATTTATTTATCATTTTTTTACATTTTTTAATGTATTTTTTTTACTGTTTTTTCTAATTTTAATTGACAAATTACATCAGCCCAAAATCATATTTGTAAAAGAATATGATCAACCGTGTTTATATACTGTATCTAGCGTGGAGGATTTAACCCTAGATTCTTACTTTATTCGCTTTCGAACTGATTAAAATGGGAAATGGCAAACGTCGTCTTAAAGTGAGCGACCTTAATCATCAAAAGCAGTTTGGATGTTAGCTTATTTGATTAAAATACGCCATTCTGACTTTGATTGTGTCCCCTCCCCTCCATGTGAAGTCCATCATTAATTACAACCGGCAGGGTTCTTATAAAAGTCTTCATTTTCTCTCATTCTGTCCAGAACAAAGCCAGCTAGCTATAATAAGAAACCACAAAGTAAACTACCGATATTTGCGTTAGCACACAACGAGGACACTTTCTTAACACCAAAACAACAACCCAGTGCTGCTGACTAACAAGTAAAAATTAAAATATAATTAATTTTTTAAAAATAAATGAAATACCCCAAACCTTAATATGTTAATTAAATATGTGATTATTATTTTCTAAGGCTAATTAAGTCCTTAAGATTATTGGTGAAGAAATAAAAACCAAAAAGAAAAAGGAAATGCGTAAAAGTCACAAAACGGGAAAACGCGTTTTAATTATTTTAGGAGGTATATAACCTTCACTAGGGTTATAAATATATATATTTTTTATACCCTAATTAAATACTAAGGACATGTGGGAAAAAAAAAATTCCGGAAGAAAACGGATTCAAATAATGCGTTAAGACGCTAACGGAGTCTAAAGCACGTTTTTCGAGAATACCCGAAAACGTGACTTTAAACAGTCAAACGACCCCGTAAAAATTATAGTTGATCATATAACTGTAAATAAACATTAATGGGAGGATAATAACCATTAAAATTAAATAAACGAGAAAATTCCGGAAAACGGACCCGGTTAGTGAATAGTGCTAAAACCGGGTAAATTAATGGGCGTTTTCTGTAAAAGACGAAAACGTTCCAATGTGTATATATTAGTGGGCCGGTTTTTATTAATGTAGACAGCCCCTCACACTTTACTAGTTAGCTAATTAAATAAGTCAAAAAGCAAAAAGTAACTTATACCCCACCACACTCTCTTTCCTCCTTTATTTCTTTTTCCTCTCTTCTCTTTCCTCTCTTTCTTTCTTCTCCACGATTCCCTTCTTCTCCCTCCTGGTTGCAGCCGATTGTGCAGCTCTCCCCTCTCCTTCCATGGCTTCTCATCTTCCTCCTCATGCTCTAGCCAACTCCAAGCTCCAAATACAAAACAAATTACATATTTGAACTCTCCTCATCCTCCTCTACCTTTCCCTCTTTTCGGAATTTCAAAAGGGTGAGTTTCATCTCCATGGGGTTTTCCCATTTGAAGAGAAAATGGCATATTCTTGAAGCTTGGAGTCTCCTCTCTCTCCTAAGGTAAAAATCTCCAAGAAAAACCTCATTTTTCTCCATCTTGTAGTGGTAGCCGATTTTGGCTCTCTCTCACACCTTGTTTTTCTTCTTGATTTTGAGCTTCATTACAACCCTCCAATGGTGGAGAAGTTCCCCTCTTGATTCAAGGGTGAAAACCCCTCTTGAAAGCTTTACAAAGGTAAACCCTAACTTTGTGTTCTAGCCCTTTGATTGAATTGAAATATTCCAAGGGTTTAGATAATTAATTGAGTGTGTTTCATGTTCTTGGATGTTGGGATGGAGTTTGGAAACTCCATACCCTCTTAACCGATTTTTGGAGGAGATGAGGAGCAAGAGGTGAATTAAGGGAAACTTGTGAATTGAGGTAAGAAATCTACCTTAATACCTATATTAATTGTTTTAGAATTGGGTTTGGGAAAAATAAAAGATGAAATAAAATCTGGAACAATAATGTGCTTGGTTGTGGTTAGTTGGATTTGTGAAATGTTGGTTTGAATGGAAGGCCTTGGAGCCAAATGGTTTGAGTTGTGGTTATATTATGGTTCATTAAGTTTTGGAGCTATAATGTGATATTGTTGAATTTTGGATTGATATGGTGTGCTGGTAGGACCCTTCAAGGGTGTGGCTAGATTAGGAATGGAAATTGATGAGGATGGTGATTTTGGAGATGTAAGTTTATGGGAAGGTTATGGCGAAATTTCGATAGAAAATAAGCGTTTTAAGGTGACTTGGTAAACTGGAGGAGTTAGGTGTGTATGTGGTTGAGTTGAGGTACTTGGTGACCTTGTGATGGTAGATGGAGAATGATATTGGAAGGGTGCAAAATCTGTAGCATAATGGTGATAGGAACTTAGAATTCCAAGAAAAAGAATTGGTGTTTACAACTTGTGAAACAAGGAGTGAACTTGTGGTTGAGAGGATGCAATTGTCTAGGAATGATGTGTAATGGTCATTGATGCATTTGGTGAGGTTGGAAGGATGTAAAAACTAACAAGAAGAAGTTAGAAATGCAAAAGAGTGCAAAGTGCAAAATGAGAAGTTGAATTTGTTGGATTTGAGCAAGAATTGGGTGGTGGACTAAACCAATGATTTGGAGTGGTTTAAGGTGTGTTTTGAGGTGTTTAATTATGTAGGAAACTTGTGGAAAGATTATGGAAAGTTTGAGAGTGGTTTGAGGGTTGATTAGGGGTTGAAAAATGACCTTAATAGCAGCTTTTAGCAGGGTCCGGGACTTAGGATATGTACCAAGTCCCGGACCGCATTTAAAATCAGTTCGAGACTTAACAGAGGTGGTGGTCCGGGACCTTAGTCCAGGACAAAGTCCCGGACCAGTTGGTGAAAAATGGTCGAGAGTGCGTTGTCTGTTTGGTCCGGGACCTAGGGTGAGGACCAAGTCCCGGACCACCCCCAGAAGTGCCTAAGAAGTGTTTTTAAGGGTTCTAAACATGGGGGATTGAATGGTATTGGTTTTAGATGATGTTTAGGAGTTGTTTGGTGACTTATAAAAGTCCTAAGAAATGTAAACAAGTGATGGAAGTGATTGAGAAAGTGGTGAGTTTAAGTACACAAAGTTAAACCGAAATAACGGGATAACGGGGTAAGTACGGGAGTAGCAATTATGTACCTGCCATAACGCCTTAATATTAATTGAACCATTTGACATGTAAATAGTGGTTCAAGAGTATGACATGAAGAACAAATGTGAACGGAGGAACATGAGAATACCGGTAAAGTAATTCCCCACGGTGACAGGTATGGTTTTCTTGCAACCTGTGTCCTATCGGATTACACCGGCTTGTATGCCAATGTGTTTTTCTGTGTGTTTACCACCTTGCAAGATAAAGCATGAAATGAGTTTACAATAATTCATTATTGTGGCGTAATTAATTCCGATACCGCTTAACCTTAGTTATGTGTTAAATAATAGTTAACCGACCTTAGGTTCACATAAGTGATCGGTATTCGGAATAAACGTCCCGACCCATGGGAACGTTCTAACTACGGATCCGTGCGTTAGTGTATGTTGGATTATGTGGATGTATGTGGCTTGTTGGATATGTTGTTGTTGTTACTAGATACAGTTATCCATGTTCGTTAAAAAGGGATATTACACCCCTTATGTGTCTAACCGAGTTAGTAACACTATGTGATGTATGCATGTGGTAAGTTCCATAAGGGAACCTCTAACTAATAAGTATATGTTATGTATGGAGAGGAATCCGGTTGTTCCGGTCGCGCGTGTTGTTTGGGAGTTAATACATATATGAGAATTAACTCTCATCCTGTTATGTTAGGGTTGTTTTCCTTCATTGGATTTCGACCTCCCACTAGCTTAGCCAAAGCTTACCTACCCGACCTCCACATCGGGCTAGGAGGGAAATTATGTATAATGTTGGTAGGGAGTCGATGCCTAAGTCCGCTTCGACTCCCTCTTTGTTATGTTACGGTTGTTCTTCCTCCTGGAATTACAACCACCCACAAGCTTAACCAAGGCTTACCTACCTCATCACTATTGGAGTTAGGGGAAATTATGTATGTTGTGATCGGTCCTATATGAGGCCGCCACTCAAGTAAAGGAAATGTATGTATGTTGTGCTCGGGCTTATATCACCCCGGCATTCCCTAAGAAAAGTTATATCCTCTCAGAGGAGAGAAATTAAGTTGAGTATGATATAAAGTGAAGTATGTTGTTATTGAGTGTGTGTGCTAATTCGTGTTTGTGCCCTATTAATGGATGTTTGCTTATAAGCGTGATACGTGTGAGTTTGTGCATGTTTGAAATAAATCAACCGCATGCTAAGACGACAAATAGTTGTGCGTGGCCCGGTAGCATGCGGGCTGCGGGATTACCATACCAGCAAAGGTGCTGACCCCCTTTGGGGCTCCCATACTTTTCAGGTGCAAGATCTGGAAGCCGTTCGAGAGTAGGACGGGGTAGTTGTTGTATGTGGGCGTTCATGCAAATTGTGCAAGTGTTGTAGGTGTAGTAAGACCGAAATTGTATCGGCGTTAATTAGTAAATACTCGGTACAGTTGTAATGTAAGTGTATAATGGATGTTGAACACGGAACATAATTTATGTGTAGTTGCTCGGGAATTTAGTCCATCAGACCGGTACGATGTATGTATGTTAGCCTTGTTAGCCACGTGGGTGGCTAACGGCGTGTAACACCAAAGAGTTAAGTGAGGGTGTGAGTTATGTTTTCCGCTGCTAAGTATTGTTAAGTGTGTTATTTGTAGTTGGGGTGTTACAAAAAGTGTGGTATCAGAGCGAAGTATCGCTCTGATGACTGAAATACCGAGCTTAGGAAGTACCGAGTTAAGAGTTTAGTACTTTGGGTTAAGGGTTGAGTGATAGCGTGAGAAGTACGCTAGTTAGGGAATACCAGTGTGTACTGGATACCTACAGTATCCATCCCGCCCTCCACAAACCCTATTTTATAACTTGGAAAAAGAATGCCAGAGAGATGAAAGTCCTCTCTTACTCGGGAATACCCGATCTGGCTGTTACTATGTATCCTTATAAGTACGGAGAACCTGTCACACGGTAGATCCCGAAAGGTGTGAATCCCGAAGACGGTCTCCATTTTAACAGTATTAACCGCTCTTGTTAGCGAAAAGTGAAGAATCTTATGCACAAGAGAATGGAATTTCCAGCACCCTGGGTCGACATGCGGAGCAGTCGAGGACAACCAGCTTGCAACGCACCAAGCGTACAACAGGCAAGGAGCGAGGTAATGAAACCCGAGACGAATGTCTACGGACTACAAGTTGACTAATACGCCGACGGTATAGCAACCGATCAAAGAACTACAACGTAGTACGAGGAGGATACAATACCAAGTAAAGGGGTCTCCCAGAGTGGGGAACACCCTAGTTAATGGTTGTCATGTGAGGACAGTGAGAAGTGTCCAGAGGATTTATTGTTAAGACTGTAAGATCAAGTAAGGGCCAGCAAGGCCACTGATGTCGGTGCGGATGAAAGCAATACCGCAACCAGTGTGTATTGAACCGAAAACCAGTAAGCATGGCGCACTTGCCATGGCAAGTGCTGCTATAACAAGGCTGTATGGAAAATTTTAAACAACTACCGGTACTTAGTAAAGTACCATGAAGTTAAGTGGGATTATCATAACTGTGGAAGGGCTTAATAGCCTGACCTCTGTACTTGGAAATACACCAGTCAGCAAGAAGCTAGACTAGGATATGGCAAAAACGTTGTGAAACCAACAGAATTTTTCTTTCAACTTAAATTCATTTTCAAAACCGTTTTCAAAACCAAATTTTCTTTCAAACCCATTTTATCTCTAACTTTCTTTAAACCAAACCAGAAGACCTACACAGGCCTCAGTGCCACATAGTAAGTAAGTTTTACCCAGTTACTTTTAAAACAACCGGATGAAACCGGTAAACCCAAGGGTAACAACCCGAGGAATGGATTGAGTTCATAATAATACAACAGTGGATAATTTCCCTTGATTAAGTTCGGGAAGCATGGAATGCAATTATCACAGGATAATATAAGAGGAGTTGACAACAGAATACGTCACCTAGGCGTGTGACGGACACTACGAGTATACCAACTGTAATGTGGGACGACCGCACTCCGTTAGGAGCTTGTGGGCCTGACAAACCTTCTTATAGGTTAATCGGGTAAGTAGCAATGTATCAGTAGGGTACCCCACGTATGTATACGAGTGGAGTCTGGAACACGGGAAGTAGTCGACTCCATACTACGGGCCGAAGTAAAAGTCAAGCAAGAGCAATGGATTACATCAAATGGTTGAAGTAAAGGAACCCAATTAAGTTAAGAAGACTAAAGGAATTAGTAAGTTTACTTTAAGGAAATGTTTAAAGGTGAACTAGTGCGAAGTGCTCTGGTTAGTAAGTAAAGACATAGCATATGTCTCAAGAATCTGGATGGATGAACACAATAGCTGGACTAAGTACCCAGCCCATTATGGCGGGGCAGATGCCTACTATGGATACGTTAATGTGCAATGATCGGGATGAGACTCCCGGAAGGATCACTTAAACTATCAGGAGATATCAATCTCACTGGAGAAGATATTTAACCCAACAAAGAAACGTAGAGCGAGGTAGTAAATTAAACATGCCAAGAAGTGCAAGCCAGATGTAATGGCATAACCTAATAACACCCAGGGGTTATCCTTAAAAGGGTGTTTGGGTCAACAATGTTGAACAAGATACGTGATGGAAACGCAAAGGCTGAAATTAACACCAAGTTTAAACACAAGTCGTCAGAGGGAAGTCTGACCTTCTTGAAGGGGCATACCATGAAAGGAACAACGACCCGGTCATGGAGCTCAATGCAACCCATAAGCCATGTAATATTGTACGGAGAAGTAGATGTGTGTGAACAGCCTACAATGAGCAGAGCTCGAGACAATAGGGCTTATAAGCCACAAGTAAAATGTGTTAAGGAAATTTCATTGATTATGGAAGTTTATGTTATATAAGTAGGTAAGCGGATAACGAACCACTGATTAAAGTGTGGGGATACCTCTTGATATGGGAGACCGCAACAACGGTAGTTACGTGAACTAAGTCCAGGGAATGTGTTAAGAGTTGACTATGTTGCTATTACCCAAGAATGATGTGAGTAGGAATAATACGAAGGGAAGTGTTTGCACCAGTTGTGGAGATCGGACGAGTAAAAAGTCAAATAGTAACCACTATAGGTGTGGGATGCTAAATGTGTAATGAACAACGCTCAAAGAGCATAAAGAGTTAAAAACAATAGCGTGTTCAGCAGTCAGCCAACTAAGTGGCGAAACACAGTGTAACGCGGAAGCTAATGTAATAGCGGATGCAGTGCAAGTTAATGTTATACAATGAATAAGAGCACGGTGCGCAGTAAGCGACCATTGTATAAGTATTGTTAAATAGTAATGTGGCGAATAAGACCGATTATGAGTAAAACTCAATGGACATACAAGTAAGTGATAGCAAACAGACTGGGCAATAAGCCAATGGTCGGTATTATGTGATAAGGAACTCAGTGTAAATTCCTATTGCAATCGCATAAGAGATTTACTGTCAAAAGTTTACACCTCTGCACTCTGTATGACTGAGTGTTTTGGAATTGCTCTTGTGCAGTAATGATCGAGTGGGATAGCTAGGAAGTTTGGGAAATGTTAAAGGTGATAGAAGAATAAGACTTATTGTATGATAAAACCGATGCATAAGACAAGCACGGTCGTACCAGCAAAGGGTACTTGGTTGACATAAGTGACTACAGTAACACGATTATTAAATATCGGTATGGAATATACCTCAAGTGTTGGAAATAACCGAAAGAGTACTACTCATTAGGTAGTAGCTCAAATTCAACCGACAGTAAGTTAGAAGAAATCAAGTACGTCATTGTGGAATACAACAAATCATCATGGAAGTGGATAGTAAGTTTTGTAACTCACCGAATTCGCTCATGGTAAGTGATACCACGCGTCGGTTGAGAAACTGTTATTACCAAGATGAAGGTGATAATCGAAGATTACGGTACAGTAAGAATAATGTATGGGGCAAACTAAGCTCTAAATTATCAAGAGTTGCGCGCAGCAGAAACTGGTGAACCAGTGATTCAAACGATGAATGCGAATAGTGAACATGAGAGAATGGAAAATTAATGGTGCCTAAAAGCCTCACAGGCCAGAATCGAAACCAGTTAAGAGTTAAAACAAACTCTAGTGAGAATTCTTGGTTATGGACTAAACCGCCCATATGGCTAAGATCCTCAAACCAGAACACATTGTGTAATAAACCGCGTGGAGATAAACACTTCACGACGGTAGAATGTTCTAAACCAGTGATTAACTGATTGATTACGTGGGCGTAATCCCTTTTAAGGGGGGTAGAGCGCAGAACCACTTAGTGTCTTTTACCGTACAAGTGTACGTGAACTATGATGTGCATAGCACAAAATGATTTGTTTTGATGATTGGTGTGTGTGTTACATAAACATACACATTCATCATGTTAATTGTGGTAATTACGCACGGAAGATGCGAATACCCTTGCGATAAGTGTGTTTATTGTGTCAACAAATATGTGTGAAAGTACAAGTATAAGGGAGTAGAAAAACTCCCGGGGAACTAAAACCCCGACTATGTATGTTAAATAATACTAAATGTAAAACCGTGTATTGTTTTTGATAAAAGTATATATATATATACAGTATTGTGATCTATGAAGAGGTATGACACCAACGTAGAACCTAGTGAGAATTAAATTCCCTAGGTAACTTGATTTAAAAAAATCTGGACGATGATCGATGGACATAGTTCCACCCTTGGAGATGTAATGATTACGACTAGATGGATTAAAAAGATAGAAAATGGTACATGCTTGAATTATTGTTGTTGTTTGAAAAATGAAGTGGGAGTGTGAAACTTGATTATCATGAGATCAAGGGAAGCCGAACACAAATTGGGGTGGAAAGATAGTTCAACTCTGATGCTGATCACATTAGGGTTGGATGATTCTTGAAACTCCCTATAAGTGGTCACAAATAATCACATCAAGAATAAGATGCAGTTAACATAAATGGACTTGGAGTTGTATTGAATTTTTCAAAAGAATTTTAAAATTGGGTTTCAAATTCTCAATTGGTATTTTCAAGACATCAATTAATATTTTTAAGATTCTTAGGTGGTATTTTCAAAGGAAGGACTACCTTTATGTGACCTCGTAGAGGACTTTCAACTTGTATCCTTCCAATAAAGGATTTCATTATACTTAACCTCATAGAGGGTATTTTCCTACTACTTGCTCACGAGCTGAGGACGTATGAGCCTTTGTCTTAGGACCGGTGACATGAGAAGTATATTTTAAAGATGTATGCAATTGTTTTGATCTCCCAAAGGAACGGGGACCAGAGTGTCCATCGCGACCGGTTCTGCGGGATCACAGTGTATATGTACTCAACATGGGTCTCGAACCCATGAAGAGATGGAAAAGGAATTTCTGGTTGATATACATGCTATGACATGTTGTGTGGTATGTGTAATAATTATTATTTTGGACCTTGAGTCCTAATGTGATTGAATTCCGAAAGTGTTATGTTGTCAAGACCTATGTGTCTAAAGGATGTTGTGTTATCAAGACCTAAGGGTCTAAATGTTGTTATGTTACCCAGACCAAGAGTCCAAGGGTTGTTACGTATGTGCAAATGTTGTTAAGGTACCCGGACCATTAAGTCCGAGGATACTATGTAAGTATGTTATGTCATGTTATGTATGTATGGATGTGCTGCCCGGACCGTTAAGTCCGGGGTTGTGATGTAAAGTATGTTTGTTATGGAAGTTTATGTTGCAAGTAATCCCTGTGTCCTAATCCAAGTGATGCGAGAGAAGTGTGAACTTCGAGGACGAAGTTCTTTTAAGGGGGGTAGATTGAAATACCCCAAACCTTAATATGTTAATTAAATATGTGATTATTTTTCTAAGGCTAATTAAGTCCTTAAGATTATTGGTGAAGAAATAAAAACCAAAAAGAAAAAGGAAATGCGTAAAAGTCACAAAACGGGAAAACGCGTTTTAATTATTTTAGGAGGTATATAACCTTCACTAGGGTTATAAATATATTTTTTTATACCCTAATTAAATACTAAGGACATGTGGGAAAAAAAAAATTCCGGAAGAAAACGGATTCAAATAATGCGTTAAGACGCTAACGGAGTCTAAAGCACGTTTTTCGAGAATACCCGAAAACGTGACTTTAAACAGTCAAACGACCCCGTAAAAATTATAGTTGATCATATAACTGTAAATAAACATTAATGGGAGGATAATAACCATTAAAATTAAATAAACGAGAAAATTCCGGAAAACGGACCCGGTTAGTGAATAGTGCTAAAACCGGGTAAATTAATGGGCGTTTTCTGTAAAAGACGAAAACGTTCCAATGTGTATATATTAGTGGGCCGGTTTTTATTAATGTAGACAGCCCCTCACACTTGACTAGTTAGCTAATTAAATAAGTCAAAAAGCAAAAAGTAACTTATACCCCACCACACTCTCTTTCCTCCTTTATTTTTTTTCCTCTCTTCTCTTTCCCTCTTTCTTTCTTCTCCACGATTCCCTTCTTCTCCCTCCTGGTTGCAGCCGATTGTGCAGCTCTCCCTCTCCTTCCATGGCTTCTCATCTTCCTCCTCATGCTCTAGCCAACTCCAAGCTCCAAATACAAAACAAATTACATATTTGAACTCTCCTCATCCTCCTCTACCTTTCCCTCTTTTCGGAATTTCAAAAGGGTGAGTTTCATCTCCATGGGTTTTTCCCATTTGAAGAGAAAATGGCATATTCTTGAAGCTTGGAGTCTCCTCTCTCTCCTAAGGTAAAAATCTCCAAGAAAAACCTCATTTTTCTCCATCTTGTAGTGGTAGCCGATTTTGGCTCTCTCTCACACCTTGTTTTTCTTCTTTATTTTGAGCTTCATTACAACCCGCCAATGGTGGAGAAGTTCCCCTCTTGATTCAAGGGTGAAAACCCCTCTTGAAAGCTTTACAAAGGTAAACCCTAACTTTGTGTTCTAGCCCTTTGATTGAATTGAAATATTCCAAGGGTTTAGATAACTAATTGAGTTTGTTTCATGTTCTTGGATGTTGGGATGGAGTTTGGAAACTCCATACCCTCTTAACCGATTTTTGGAGGAGATGAGGAGCAAGAGGTGAATTAAGGGAAACTTGTGAATTGAGGTAAGAAATCTACCTTAATGCCTATATTAATTGTTTTAGAATTGGGTTTGGGAAAAATAAAAGATGAAATAAAATCTGGAACAATAATGTGCTTGGTTGTGGTTAGTTGGATTTTGTGAAATGTTGGTTTGAATGGAAGGCCTTGGAGCCAAATGGTTTGAGTTGTGGTTATATTATGGTTCATTAAGTTTTGGAGCTATAATGTGATATTGTTGAATTTTGGATTGATATGGTGTGCTGGTAGGACCCTTCAAGGGTGTGGCTAGATTAGGAATGGAAATTGATGAGGATGGTGATTTTGGAGATGTAAGTTTATGGGAAGGTTATGGCGAAATTTCGATAGAAAATAAGCGTTTTAAGGTGACTTGGTAAACTGGAGGAGTTAGGTGTGTATGTGGTTGAGTTGAGGTACTTGGTGACCTTGTGATGGTAGATGGAGAATGATATTGGAAGGGTGCAAAATCTGTAGCATAATGGTGATAGGAACTTAGAATTCCAAGAAAAAGAATTGGTGTTTACAACTTGTGAAACAAGGAGTGAACTTGGGTTTAGAGGATGCAATTGTCTAGGAATGATGTGTAATGGTCATTGATGCATTTGGTGAGGTTGGAAGGATGTAAAAACTAACAAGAAGAAGTTAGAAATGCAAAAGAGTGCAAAGTGCAAAATGTGAGAAGTTGAATTTGTTGGATTTGAGCAAGAATTGGGTGGTGGACTAAACCAATGATTTGGAGTGGTTTAAGGTGTGTTTTGAGGTGTTTAATTATGTAGGAAACTTGTGGAAAGATTATGGAAAGTTTGAGAGTGGTTTGAGGGTTGATTAGGGGTTGAAAAATGACCTTAATAGCAGCTTTTAGCAGGGTCCGGGACTTAGGATATGTACCAAGTCCCGGACCGCATTTAAAATCAGTTCGAGACTTAACAGAGGTGGTGGTCCGGGACCTTAGTCCAGGACAAAGTCCCGGACCAGTTGGTGAAAAATGGTCGAGAGTGCGTTGTCTGTTTGGTCCGGGACCTAGGGTGAGGACCAAGTCCCGGACCACCCCTAGAAGTGCCTAAGAAGTGTTTTTAAGGGTTCTAAACATGGGGGATTGAATGGTATTGGTTTTAGATGATGTTTAGGAGTTGTTTGGTGACTTATAAAAGTCCTAATAAATGTAAACAAGTGATGGAAGTGATTGAGAAAGTGGTGAGTTTAAGTACACAAAGTTAAACCGAAATAACGGGATAACGGGGTAAGTACGGGAGTAGCAATTATGTACCTGCCGTAACGCCTAAATATTAATTGAACCATTTGACATGTAAATAGTGGTTCAAGAGTATGACATGAAGAACAAGTGTGAACGGAGGAACGTGAGAATACCGGTAAAGTAATTCCCCACGGTGACAGGTATGGTTTTCTTGCAACCTGTGTCCTACCGGATTACACCGGCTTGTATGCCAATGTGTTTTTCTGTGTGTTTACCACCTTGCAAGATAAAGCATGAAATGAGTTTACAGTAATTCATTATTGTGGCGTAATTAATTCCGATACCGCTTAACCTTAGTTATGTGTTAAATAATAGTTAACCGACCTTAGGTTCACATAAGTGATCGGTATTCGGAATAAACGTCCCGACCCATGGGAACGTTCTAACTACGGCTATCCGTGCGTTTGTGTATGTTGTGAATATGTGTGATGTATGTGGCTTGTTGGATATGTTGTTGTTGTTACTAGATACAGTTATCCATGTTCGTTAAAAAGGGATATTACACCCCTTATGTGTCTAACCGAGTTAGTAACACTATGTGATGTATGCATGTGGTAAGTTCCATAAGGGAACCTCTAACTAATAAGTATATGTTATGTATGGAGAGGAATCCGGTTGTTCCGGTCGCGCGTGTTGTTTGGGAGTTAATACATATATGAGAATTAACTCTCATCCTGTTATGTTAGGGTTGTTTTCCTTCATTGGATTTCGACCTCCCACTAGCTTAGCCAAAGCTTACCTACCCGACCTCCACATCGGGCTAGGAGGGAAATTATGTATAATGTTGGTAGGGAGTCGATGCCTAAGTCCGCTTCGACTCCCTCTTTGTTATGTTACGGTTGTTCTTCCTCCTGGAATTACAACCACCCACAAGCTTAACCAAGGCTTACCTACCTCATCACTATTGGAGTTAGGGGGAAATTATGTATGTTGTGATCGGTCCTATATGAGGCCGCCACTCAAGTAAAGGAAATGTATGTATGTTGTGCTCGGGCTTATATCACCCCGGCATTCCCTAAGTAAAGTTATATCCTCTCAGAGGAGAGAAATTAAGTTGAGTATGATATAAAGTGAAGTATGTTGTTATTGAGTGTGTGTGCTAATTCGTGTTTGTGCCCTATTAATGGATGTTTGCTTATAAGCGTGATACGTGTGAGTTTGTGCATGTTTGAAATAAATCAACCGCATGCTAAGACGACAAATAGTTGTGCGTGGCCCGGTAGCATGCGGGCTGCGGGATTACCATACCAGCAAAGGTGCTGACCCCCTTTGGGGGCTCCCATACTTTTCAGGTGCAAGATCTGGAAGCCGTTCGAGAGTAGGACAGGATAGTTGTTGTATGTGGGCGTTCATGCAAATTGTGCAAGTGTTGTAGGTGTAGTAAGACCGAAATTGTATCGGCGTTAATTAGTAAATACTCGGTACAGTTGTAATGTAAGTGTATAATGGATGTTGAACACGGAACAAATTTATGTGTAGTTGCTCGGGAATTTAGTCCATCAGACCGGTACGATGTATGTATGTTAGCCTTGTTAGCCACGTGGGTGGCTAACGGCGTGTAACACCAAAGAGTTAAGTGAGGGTGTAGTTATGTTTTCCGCTGCTAAGTATTGTTAAGTGTGTTATTTGTAGTTGGGGTGTTACAATAAAACTAACACTGCTAAGGGTTATAGTGTACAAAACGTAAAAGAAAACTTGTACAGATGGTCATACAAACTTGTACAAATGTTCATTAAAACATGTATCCTCACGTAAAAACATGTACATCCTCACATTAAAAACATACAGATGGTCACAAAAACCTATACGAATCATTAAATATGTATATCCTTAGATTAAAACCTGTACATATAAGGAAGAAAACTTGTACTGTAACACCCCAACCGCTAATCTCGTCTTTACCTCTTAAACTGTCACATTTTACTATTAATCTCGCAGTGGAACTCTAATTGCAACGGAGGGTGGTACAATGCCGTTAGCCACCCATGTGGCTAACCAGGCCTAACTCAAAAACAGTAACGGTCTGATGGACCGGAATAACCGAGTATTCAATACAAATACGATACTTATCCATTTCTATCCGAGTCACGTAATACAATCCTCAATTCAATTCTTTACTATACCGAGTCTACAACATACGGATGCCGATAACACTTTCGGTCTTACACCTCATTCAATACATGAGTAAATTAAAATTATAACTACCCATGCTAACCACCGTCCCCGTCCTACTCTCGAACGGTATCAGCTTCGGTGTACCTGAAAATGAAAAACGGTGCCCCTAGGGGCTCAGCATATTGCTGGCATGAAATTCACATACCGACTACTTGGTCGAGAGCATGAGATTCATTTTTAATTCAATCAACATGCAACATTGCAATACATTATATATGTATACTACACAAGGAATCAACATTCAACCATGGAATACAATCCCTAACTAACATATCAAAGTTGTTAGTTCGTAATAACTTACTCTTAGGCCTTGAGGGTTTCTATCTCACTATGCCTTAGTTACTTATTCAATATCTCACCCACTCTCTTGGGTTACTTATTCATTATCTCACCCACTATCTTGGGTTACTTATACACAAGCTCTCTTAGTTCTCGAGACACTACAAGTCTCATACTTACTTCACGATCGTTTTCTTTTAATTCATTCTTAAGTCAAAACACATGGCCTCCGGGCAGAATCATACTCAAGTCTCACCACCAGGCTTTCGAGCCTAGTCTTACTTCCCCGGTTTCGACTCTACCCTGGGTTTAGCATGGTGGGAAGGCTCAACTAGCTGCCGGAACTCTCTCTTAGTTCCTACTTCTTTCATATAAGTCCGAATCTCTCTCGGACTTCTCACATTCCCAGCACTTCTCTCTCGGAATTATAATGTAATTATGTGTATTAGTCTAGAAGCATCACTCTTGATGTTTCTAATGACTTTGGAAATATTTCTTAAGTTCGGGTATTCTTTCGTTTAAGGCTTGCCCCAACCTGTCGAATACTTATATTTTCAGTTATTTTCTCATACCGGGTCGAATCCTCATATAGGAGGTCGACTGTCTTTTAGAGGGAGGTTGTCGGTCCCTTGTAACGTTTTTACTTCCCTCAAGAGTTCCTCTCTTTTAACTTTCATCAACCTCTAAATTTAGGTTCACTATCTCTCCACTTTTATTTGTTTCGTGGTTTGTTTCAATTTGGTTTTCTAACCGTTATCAGGTGTTTACTCAACCCGTACAACTTCCTCACATCTAAGTGAGTTCGTATGTCTGCATTATCATTCTTGGTTCAATAGGTTTCGTGTGTTTGCACGTTTCGTTAAATTACGAACGACTCATTCTATGAGTCACTAACCAAACGGTACTCAACTAGGAGTCGGTCTATACACTAAGTTAGACCACACAATCATCCAAGGTTGGTTAGTTCACACAACATACATCAAGATGCATAATCAAGCAATGGATCATTTTCATGCTTTAGTATTGATTAAGCCGGCACACAAACACACAGGACACAAATCAACGTAGCACGGTTAGCATACGGGGCATGAGAAAATCATACCTTACACCTTGCTTTCACTTTTACCGTGTCACCTCACATTGCTCGGTTCACAAACGATCCTCTGATAATGTTTCAAATATTACTATTAATACAAAACTCATACGGTATGTAAATAATTACTACTCCCGTACTTACCCCGTTGTCCCGTTATCTCGGTTTTACTCTTGTTAATTAAAGTTCATTCGCTTTTAGCATTTGTTCACACTGCTAGAGCCTTTACATGTCACCAAACAAGGCCTAAACAACATCTAAAACCA
Source organism: Limonium bicolor (assembly GCA_023374045.1). NCBI lineage: Eukaryota > Viridiplantae > Streptophyta > Magnoliopsida > Caryophyllales > Plumbaginaceae > Limonium > Limonium bicolor. The sequence continues at coordinate 217,355,127 of CM041782.1, forward strand.
TCCCTATTAAATCTCATCATTAAAAGCCTTAAAAACACTCACGGTTGCAATTTGCACATGGTCCGGGACCTGGTCCGGGTCCCTAGTCTCGGACCAAGGCCCGTGTCGCACTCTCGGGGGAATTTTACTACTGGTCCAGGACATGGTCCGGGTCCATAGTCCCGAACCAACCTCAGAAAACACTCTCGGCTTGTTTTTACTCATGGTCCGGGACTTGTTACAAGGGTTAGGTCCCAGACCAACCTTTCTAGGCAAGTTTCAGCTCATTTTAAGGGGCAGTCCGGGACTTTGTCAAAAGGACCAAGTACCGGACCTGCTAAAAGCTGTTACACTTGTTATTTTTCAACCCCGTTTCCAACCTTAATCCACACTCAAACTTTCCCTAATCTTTCCACATGTTTTATACATGTTTAATCACCTTAAAACATGCTCTAAACCTCTCCAAATAATTTACTAACTCACCTCTCAATTCTTGGCTTATTTATACAATTTTCTCACTTAGATTTTACACTTAGTTTTCTAAGTCCTTCCATGTGACAGATTTTTCTCTACCACCTCCCTTGCTCAATGGTTTACACAAATGCCTTACTTGTATTCAATTGCATTATTCTCCATTCCAAGTTCCACCCCAAGTGCAACTCTCTTTCTCATCAAATCTCCAAGTGATTAGCCTCTCAATTTCACCTCAATGTACCTAGTTACTCCTAGGTGGTTCTCTCACAATTACCATTAGTTTCTAGGCAAATTTTGACAGCACTCCCCTGCATTTCTAAACCTTCTCTCCACATTGTTTTGCTCATTCAAAATCTATTCAACATCCCCGTTTATTTTAGACATTGCAACACATAATTCCAACACTTATTTCACCACTCATTAGGAACTTAATTCACTTGGCCTCAAGACCTTTCATCAACACTCAACCACACTAAAATTAATCTCATTTCTTAATCCCAACAACATACTCAACTCTTAAACAAGATAGATTAACTACGACAAGGGCGCATAAAAATCTTCTCATAGGTAAACTCATTACCTTAGTGTTTTTCCTTGTTTTCTCATCCTTCCTTTCTCCTTCCTTTCTTGTACTTCCTTTTTCCTCTTGTCCTTGTTTCATAACCGGTCTAGTAGGGGGGCTTAATTGCCCAAACAAGCCAGCCCAATGAAATACCCCAAACTTGGATATGGTGTTTAAGTGATAAACTAAGATATAAGGAGGCAAAATAATGCCTTAGAAACATTAAGAAACATTTCTAATCAAAGAAAACATAAGGAAACACCAAAAGAGCAGTATAAGCAAAAATGTGCTCTAAGCTTGGAGAGACTTGGGTGAGTACCCAAATATTGTTCTAAGACCTTATTAATATCCTAATGGTCATTTTAAATCAATTACCAAAGAAAACCAAGCTTGAAAACAAGTTAAAACACAAAATGTGCTTTAAGGAGTCTTAAAGCACATTTTTGAAAAATTGTCTTGTAAATGGGTTTTGAATGGCTAAATGTCCATCATTACTCTTTAATTAGCATGTGTACTAATTATTATCACCTTAGGAAGTCTAAATCAATAGGAAATCAAAAATTTCACAACAATGTGCCTTGTTTTGTGAATAGTAATTTAATTAAGCTAGTTTATAACATAAGTCAATATAAGTGAGATATTGGTCAACAAAGACTTAAGTACCCCTTGTTACTTAATGGGGGCCGGTTTTTACAAGGTGAGTCACCACCTTTATTAGTTATTAAGTAAACAAAGAATTATAAAGCAAAACTACTATTTACTTTACAAGATAAATATCTCACCTTTGATCACCTCTCTCTTCACCTCTTCATTCTCTCTTGTTCCCACGGTTTTGAGCTGCTCTCTCCCTTCTCCATTGATTTGAAGAACAACCCCATGCTAGCTCCACCTTCCTTTGTACACTACTTACTCATTTTAGCTCCAAAACCAAAACAAATTACATATTCTTCTTAGCTAGCTCAAGCTCTCTCTTTCTATCTTTTCAAAACTTCAAGAGCTTTGATTTGGTGCCAAGCCAAACCACCATTGGAGGAGGAAATTCAAGTTTGGAGACACCATTGGTTTCTCCATTCTCTTAAGGTAAAGAAAGTGTAAGAAAATCTAGGTTTCCATCACTTTTCTTCTTGACCGAAAATACATGCTCATGAGGCTTCATTTTAATGCCTTGTTCTAGCTTGTTTTCTACTCTCCAAAGGATAGAGGAGGTCCTTTCTTGCTTCATATCCAAGCTTGTCTTGAGAAACCAAGGTAAAACAATCACCTTAATACCTTAAAGCACATTTTGACCTAGGGTTTGTTCCTTAGGGTTAATGTATTATCTAGTACTCATTGGAGTCATTGGATATTGGTTAGAACATTGAAAAGGAGATATATATTGGTGACCAAGATTGAGCAAGGAAAAACCTAAGGAAGAAAGTTTGTAAAGCTTGTAAAAGAACAAGGTAAATTACTTACCTTAAGGGGTTTTATTGTTTAAGGGAATGGGATTTAGATATGTGATGAGTTTAGTGTAAGGTTTACATTAGAAAAGGGCTATATATAACCTAGGAGAAACAATGATTATGTTTGAGAACTTTTGACTAAGGAGCAAATGGGAAAAAGGAGATAGTTTAAGAATATCAAGGTGAATTGCAAGATGCATTTTATTTCTATGGGAGCCTTATTGTGTGTATTCGCAGGTTAAAGGCAAATATATGTGGAAATTCAGTGGTTAAGATTATTGTCATTTAAGGGCCTAAGTGCCAAGCATTTTAAGTCTATACACTATGTAATGATGTGGTGTAGTTTTGGTGTAAATTGTGTGTTAAGGTGTTGTGATGAGAATTTGAGTGATCTTGGTTGTTTGATGGTGAAAAACCAAGTGTTTGGATGTAACTATATACTAGAGAACCCATGGCAAAATTTAGAGGAGAACCTAAGTGTTTAAGATGTTCTAAGGAAGTCCTAGGAAGTTTTAGAGGTTGTCTTGATGAAAAAGGGTGAGTTTAAGGTGTGTAATGAGTTAGAATGACCTAGACATGATCATGGATGATATAGGAACCAAATGAATGTACTAGTGTATCTAGGACTTAGGCAAACATTGGTAAACTAGTAGAAAAGAAAAAAATGTGTTGGATGATGGTGTTATAAGTTGGTGTAGGAACTTTAAGTAGTTGCATAAAGGGATTTTAGGTGGAGAAAGATGCTTGGGAGATGATGTTATAGTGGTGAGGAAGCATTTTGGCATAGTGGTTATAATAGGTGTGAACCACCACTTAGAAACCTAAGGAGAAACATTACAAGTGATGACATTATTGCAAGGAAACAAATAAAGACTAAGATGGATGTTGATGAGTGATTTAAGGAGTTTAATGGAGGGCTTAAGGTGTGTTTTAAGTGCCCAAACAATGATAGACCATGCTAGGAAATGAGATAAGTGTTTAAGGGTTTAGAAGATGGGTATTTTGGCCTGTCCGAACTTCCGTCCGAATTCGGAAGCTCGGACATGCTCTGTTGTGATTTAATCTTCTGAGTCTCGGCCAGTGTCCGGACTTCAGTCCGACCTTAGAAGTTCGGACACTGGGAATTTTTCTTTTGGAATTTCCCTCGACTTATGTCCGAACTAAGGGAATCTCGGACACAAGTTCGGACACACGTCTGATAGCACCTTTTGAGTCTCGACCTATGTCCGAACTTGGGAAGCTCGGACACAAGTTCGGACGCGGTGCTGTTTTGGCCAAAAAAACTTTGTTTAAGGTTAGGAAATGGTGGGGATGATTAGGTATTGATGTTATAAGGCTTTTAAGGACTTGTTTGGTGGGTGTAATGGTCATTAAGTGGGTGAGTAAGTGTAATAGATAATGAGGAAATGATGCACCTAGGAGTTAAGTTAAAAACCATAAGGCTTAGTGAAAAACAATGAGTAAAAGTTGATGTCTAGGGAGGCTAAGTAATTGTATTGAGTTGAATTGAATAATAACCTAAAACTGAATGAATGTTTTAGGATTGGTGAATTGGGACTTGGAAGGAGATAAACCAAACGATCGTTGACGGTGAACGGTACAATCTTTCTTGTGACCTGCTTGCTAACGAGGTGTCCCTCGACTTGTGTGCTATCTGTTTAATTGCTATGACTAAAACAAGATAAAGCATGCAACCGGTTATATTTGTTCTCGTTGTGTATGTGTTTTCTTTGCACTAACCCACGAGATTTGAGATTGTTACTAACCGAGTTTAGTACTTACTGAGTTAAGGATAAGAATTAAGTATTGGTGATTGTTGGTTAATACCCGTTAAGGTTTAACTAACACATGGTGTTTAAGATTTCTACTAACTGGAACTTGAGTGAGGAAACCCGGGACTGACTCCGGTCATGCATGCTAAGGAAGGGGGACGGTATGTGAATCAGATCCGCCCTCCGCTTAAGGACTTTTCTTCGGACTTGTAGCCTAGGGCCGGTTGCCGGCTCAGCTACACTGGACTCCCGTCCAGGGTAGGTGGCATTAAGATGGTGCGGTGGGATCACCTAAATCCCAGGTTTGAAATTAAGCTACAACCATTCCCTTCCAGGAACGGTTTGTATACTGAGAATAAGTTGAGGTTAAGATTAAGGTAAGATAAGAAACTGAGGTTAAGGAATTCAGGACTAAGGAGGGGGTTACTAACCCACTTGATAAGGGATCGCTTGTGCCGTTCATTGTCTGTGAACTAAGTATGTTCATCTGTGGATTGTTGTTATTGCACTTCATATCATGCTTGTGTATGTAATCAATTTCCATGCTATCGACAATTAGTCGTCGTAGCCCCGTTAGCTTGGGGGCCATGAGAGGGAGTACCAGCATTCGTGCTGACCTCCTTTGGGGGCTGTTTTTACACTTGCAGGTAAGAGGCCCATGAGGACGCACCACGAGAGTAGGAGCGGTTAGTCGTAGGATGGGTTGTTCATTTTGAGTACGGGTTGCGCTTGTGCACCCGTCTGTTTATATTTAAACTGATGTAAGGTTGTGATTATGACTTAGTTACTTGTACTCGGTTGGTTGGTGGTATTTTGGATGGTGATATTCAGATCGGTTGTCTATTTTGGATAAGTGTTGTAATTGATAAGGCCGGTATATTCTAACGATCAGACCGTGGCAAGGTCCAGGTGTTTGTTATTTCTGCTGCGACGAATTCAATTAAGTGTTCAGTTTTGCGATAACCACGATTGGCTTTGGACGGGGTGTTACACCCAAGGACAACCACATAACTCAATATCTAACTCTCAAATTAACCTAGAATTTGAAGAGAATTCTTAAGCTTTAGGAAGGGCATTACCTTGAAACTTCTAGGAGGAGTTCTTGGCTAGAAAAGCTAACAAAATTCCTGCCCTTATTGAAGATTAAAAAACCAGGTGGATATGGAAGAGGAGTTAGCTCAACGTTGAAAATTTCCAAAATCAAAGGAAGGCTAGAAAATGAAGGTCTTTAAGCTTACTTCTTACCTTAAAGTAACAAGGGGATGATGGAGATCAAAATGCTCTTCTTCAAGCTCCCAAAATAGCTACAGCCATGGTGGCGAAAATGGAAGTTTTCCAATTTTCAAAAGGTGGAGAATGTTACTCAAGAAGATAGGAATCCAACGGTGTGATTTTTATGGAGTTTGAAGTTGATTTGAGCTAGATAAAGGAAGAAGAAGAGGAGGGCTGTTTGTTCTCTTACCAAATCGCCATGGGAGTTCAGAGGAATAAGAAGGTTCAGTTTGAGGGAGAAGAAAACGTGAGTGAATTAGAATAGAAGAGAGAGATGGTACAAAAGTCATCTTATACTATTCACCTCTCCACTTTATTTTTTTATCTTGTTGTGACTTAATAGAACGTTATTTAATTGAGTGTGTGAGAGAGACATTAAGTTGCAGTAAAATCGGCCCCACAAGTTTAATATCCCGGGGGCGTTTTCAACTTTTTACAAGAAACACTCGTTAATTTGCCCGGTTTGGCAGTATTCACTAACCAGGCCCGTTTTTCGGATTTTTCTCGTTTCTTTGATTTTAATGGTTCTTAAGCTTCCATCAATGTTTAATTATAGTTATTTAATCAACTATAATTTTTACAGGTCTGTTTGACCACATAAAATTGTGTTTTCGGGTTTTCTTGAAAAATGTGCTCTAAAGCTTTATTAGCATTTTTAATCCGTTTTATGGATCCGTTTTCTTCGGGAATTATTCCCACATACTAATTAGGCATAATTAAGCCTTAGGAATCCATCTCAGACCCTAACGAGGTCATATACCTCCTATACTCATTTAACGCGTGTTTTTACGTTTTTTGCGTCTTAAGCGTTTTCTCTTTTCTTTTGGTTTTATTCTCTTTACCAAATCTTAGGCACTAATAGGCCTCTAAAATCATATTAGAATAATTAAATCACCATTTTTAAGTCTGGGGTCTTAAAATCAACCCCCCTTAAGGAACTTTTCCCTCAAAGTTGGTGAATCTAATATGGTTACTCATAGGTACTCTATGCTAAGGTCATAATTTCTATATAACCTTACAGACACACACGTCTGTCTCTTTACACGCTACCCATACCACACACACATAACACAACATGTATAGCAATCAAAAATACTCTTTTGTATTCTCTCCATGGAATCGGTCCGTAGACAAGAAGGCACTACAATCCTCGAATCCATATTGAGTAATAAACTGCCGATCCCTCAGGTACGGTCATGTTGGACACTTACGCTCTCTGGTCCACGGCCGTTTCATGACTAATAGGCACTTACTCTCTTTGGCCCACAGTACCTTCGGTTCTGATCAAAACGTTGCACATATAGATATCTGTTGGGATAAAACCTAACAGTAAATTGTTGTTGGGGGTTTAACCTAACGGCAAGTGTACCGGTTGATTATAGCATGTTTAAATCTCGGAGTATTCCCTGAGTATCGAACCAAAGGAGGCAGTGTCTAGTTTAATTTCTACTTACAAACAGGAATAATATAAATAACAGGAAATTGGGGGTTTTTGTGTGTGATGGTGAATGTTGAAAAAGAGTTCAATAAACAATAAATAACAGGTAAATAATTGATTTGGTTTTTGTTCGATAAAGGACATTCCTGTTTACTACTTCTCTCTAGATTTGCAGTTTCTTCTCCTAAGTGATTTCTACAGAATTATGAATAAAACCCTAGAATAAGGATAACTCGTGTTCGGTCTTCCATTCCACGAATTCTAATTAGCAAAGACCGAATCCTAACTCTCGTTATGAATCCACTGTTTACTAATTGCTTTAAGCATAGTCTAGATTAATGGTCAACTAGTGGTTTAGAGGAATAATCATCTCTATACTAACTGGTTCTTTTCCCTGTAGTCAATTGATAGCCGCAGTTCTCATTTATAAGCTAACAAACTGATAAACTCAATAATTGATCAGATTAAAAAGTTTAGGAATTCATAAGGGGAAAGAACTTAATTCTAAAGTACTACAGAAAATCACAAAGGTTCAGAAATAATAAATCTAGATATACATAGTAAACCGAAATTAAAAGTGACTACTCAGCCATAGACATAATATCAATGCTCAGTATAAACAACATAAGGATAGAGGGATTTAACTGGAAAAACTGATTTTAGAAGCCGTCGCCGATTCTGCAGTGTCCACTCTCGTCTGTGTCACGTCCGGCTATCTTGGGTCGGACGTCGATCCGGACGCGTTGTCCTGGGTCTGTCCGGATCCGGACGTCAATCCGGACACGGATAAATTGAGCACCGTGAGCAGGTTTCTGTCTGTGAGTGAGGGAGAAAGTTATGGAGGAAGATTTGTGAATGGAGATGAAGGGTTTATCGTGGATGAGCAGATGATATGGAGGGAGAGGAGGAGAGTGAGATGTTTAGACAGGAGCGTCTGGTACGAATTGAAATGAAGGCTGAGTGAAGGTTTAAATAGGCTTAGAATTAAACACAGGTTCATGGAAGTTAGGTACGAGCATGGGCATAGGCTTAACATATTAAGTATGGGTGTATGTTAATTAATGATGTGGTATGGGCAAAACCGCTGCTCGGCTGATAATTGCGCCGAAAGCCCGATTATTAGCGTGATGTGTTTTTATTGTTCGTTTCTGTGACATTCGGATCTGTGTCCGGATCCGGACGTGAGACTACGGTTTTTGATCTGAAACTCGGGTTGTGTCCCGATCTTTGTCCGGATCCGGACAAGACACATAACTCTCGGATCTGGAGTTTGGGTCACGTCCGGCTTGCGTCCGGATCCGGACATGTGACGTCTGGATTTGTGTCCGGCTATCTTGACCCGGACGTGACCAATCTTTGCCTCGTTTTTCAGATTTGTTCCCCGTCTGTTGCGTTGCAATCCTTATGATGTAAAATCTTTATTTCTCTGGGTTTTTCCTATATTTATCACATAAAATGTGTCAATTCATATCAAAACATCAATCTTAGGAAAACACAGAATAAATGGGAAACATTGCATAAATTGTAGCAGATTATAAGGTAATTAAGCCCTTAAAAGCCTATATGTTTCACACTTATCAATATCCTCAGGCACTCTGGTAACTCTCTCACATAGGACATTACTCAGGGTACTCTCCCCGTCCCGCTGCCTTTGGAAAAGTCACACACTGCCACCGCTCCAACCGGTCACTTAGGACTGCCGCACGTACGCTGCAATGGTTTCAAAACTAATACACGCCCACCGTTCTACCGGTCATCAAGACTTAAGGCCACAGCCATCGACGGTGATAGCGGTTTCAAAACTAGTTTTTGCCTTCATACTTGAAGGAAAATCCTTTTTGCAAATTCTATTTGAAAATTCTTTTAGAAAACATCACACAACTCCAAGTCCGGTTTATGGTAGCTACATCTTTTCTTAGCGTGATTACTTGTGACCACTTATAGGTAGCTTCAGGAATCATCCAACCCTGATGTGATCAACATCAGTGTTGAACTATCCTTCTACCCCAATTTGTGTTCGGTTTCCCTTGATCGCTAGCAAATCAAGTTACACCTCCCACGTCCGTTTCAAATAATCAGATAGTCAAACATTTTCATTTTCTATCTTTTACTCTTTCTAGTCATATTCACAAAACAATCCATTTCAATTTATCTCTAAATCATAGAACTAAGGTTATCCGTCATTCTCAACTTACTTCGCTTACTTACCTAAGAATTCAATACTCATGGCCTATTTCGTCAAATTATTACTCAATTATAACATACATCAAACAACTCCAAAGGTTGGAACTCACTCCATCAATCATTCTCAAATTAAATCACCTAGGGAACTCACTTCCTACTAGGTTACACATCGGTTTCATACCGATTCATACTCATCATATCTCATGTCTAATCTCAATAGACCTATACTATAGGGATTCTCATTCCCAGGAGTTTCTCTATTCTGCTTTTCTTGAATATTATATACATGTTATTCACATCCCTTGTGCACAATAACCATAATTAAACAATGAGTGGATACATATGTTTATGTAACATAAGTTCCAATTGTCAAAACAAGTTCCTTTGTGCTATGCCCATTGTAGTTTACGCACCTATACGTACATACTCTGAGCGGTTTTTCTCCCTACCCCCCTTAAAAGGGATTACGCCAGCGTAATTGACCATACGTTATCACTGAACATTGGTTCATCAACTCGGGCATCATGAAGTGTTTAACTTCAATGTGGTTATTATACAATGTATTCCAGTCAAAGGGTCTTAACCATAATGACGGTTTAGTCCCTACACCAGGAATTTTCATTGGGGTTATTTAACTCATAACCGAGTTCAGTTTTAGCCTCTAAGGCTTCAAGGAATTTATGATTTGATTAGCCATTTATTCGCACGTGCTAGGTATACTTAACCTTTGAATTATGGCCCACTAGCTTCTGTTGCGCGACCTGATAACTTAGGGCTTGATTCGCCCCCTTTTGTTATTCTCAATGCATTGCACAACTCCCTTTTTATCCCTTTTTCTCTTGGGAATAAAGTTTTCTCGATCACCGCGTGGTATCTCTTACCGTATGCGAATTCAATGAGTTATAGTTTTTCTATCCAGTTCTCTGGAAACTTATTTCGTATACCACTGTATACCTTTGTGATTATTCACTTACTTTTTCCAACTTAATGTTGGTTGAAGTCAATCTACTACTTAGTATGTAGTGCTTCCTCAATTAATAGTGACTTCTGAATTGCGTTCGCTTACTTGTTTCTATACAAGAATTCTTTCGTTCATACGACCTCACGTTAACTATGCATCGGTCCTGGGACCTGTGGGTTATGGGCCCACGTTCTTCGTGCGTCTTTGGCCAACGGTCGCACGGTTGTTTTTAAGCTTTTGTTTAACTGACCTGTGCCATGTTCGCTGTGGTGTTAACAACACTTCCATATTTCGTACAGGTTAGTTATTTAACAATTTGGGTATTCTTGTCCCGATGTTATTGTAACACCCCTACTCTAATCGGCTCCTAATCATCTTACTTAACATTATAATCGCAGCGGTAATCTCAATACTTGAACTACTGGTGTCACCGTTCTCACTCACCCATACGAGTAATGACGTGCTTACTGACATATTCTTAAATACGAAACAATTTCCCACAGTGACAACAAGAGATAGATCTAACCTTCCCAAACCAATATAAAGTACATTCACAGTGAGCATTCTAAGTATCCCAATCCTATACACGTTTCTAAGTTCGTATCAAAATGCAACAGTGCATATTTTAAACAACTGTAATTAAACTACCCAGCGCGTCCCTCTCTTTGCCGACACCGGAAGCTGCATACCTGTAAAAATGGTTGTTTGTGGTATGGAATCAGCCCCTGCCGAGTATGTTACTACATGACCGTCATGCCCCCTCAGACCCTCAGTTAATTGGTCAAGAGCATGCAGTTCATATTCATGCAAGTAGTTTAATATAAAACTGTAAAGCAACGATATATATTGCAATAAATTCAATTAACAACAAGCCCCCGGCTTCACACATCGCATCGTAACAACCACTGAAAGCGTACAACGCTTATACGTGTACAAGACCCTATTTCAACAAACACTTGATAGTTCATAACTGAGTACGGCGACTCACTCGACCAACGATCCACAATAATCCACTCACGAGCACAGCGACTCGACTCAAGCAGTTCATCAAACAGACAAGAGTACAACGACTCAATCAAACCAATTCACAACACACAATATGAGTACAATGACTCGCCTCAACCAATCCACCAACATACCACACATAACCACCAAGCATAACCAATGAACAACAAGGCGAAAACAACGAGAATTATAAACGAGTATAAATTCTCGTCTTTGGCAGGCAAGCCCAAATAATGTCCGCCTAATGTACGAGCTAATATAGTTGTTCGTAATTGTTCAGTCATGTCTAATGACAACGTCTCGTTAGAACGACGTGTCTCTAGGTTACCCATCATCTATGGCGGGTCACCCACGGCAGTAGCCACTCCAGCGGTAGAGTCTCCGACCTACGAACCATCTGTAGTTCGTTGGAATTTATTCAGATACTTACGGCTACCACACGGTATCCTTGTATCGTCAATGGATCACAATTCACAACAAGAGCCACATCCCCTTGATAAACTTACTTATTCCATCGCATCGTTCTACTATTCTTCTTAACACAGCAGACTAAGGTCATTAGTCCAATCCTGAGTATGTCGACTCGGGATCCAGTGTTAGATCGAGAGCGGCGTTAAACAGGCCAATGCTCCGTATATAAGTCTCGGATAATATGTGTATATATCTTATTATCCTAATGCTACAACGTTTTTACTTACGTTCTTTATATCACACATATAAGATAGCATCATTGCCGCTAGTTCGTTTTATAATATGTTCATATATACGAACGATACTGTTATCGTACAACAGTATTAATAAGGCAACATTAATACACAACTCAAGCATATTAATTCACACAAGCAGACATTCAATCTTATCACAGATTTTCACACAATGCCTGAACTGAGGAAATCCTCAGAGACAATCAAGCCACATAAATAACATACCGTTCACCCTGAAAGTATTACGGTGGAGTATGATCCAGCTAGATCCGATGCTCCTCGTGTCGTCTCTAACAATCTATCAATATGCATCACACTATGCATCAGCATCTCATACTAACAATACACTACGGCACCCCTTACCGTTACTAACCCATCCCGGTTTATTCCCCGTTGCTAACTGATAACGTTTGTCGGGTTTTCGGTTTGACTCGGGATTAGGAAAGACGTTATACTTCATGCGTGGTTACGTCGAGTATATTAATATACTTAACTTTAAACGTCTATTATCGCATGTAATTTAATACACATTTGTATATTATATAGCTTGTCACTATATTGCATGTATAATCTTAATCGTTTATTATACATCTCACCTTAGTATTTATTTTCCTAAGGTTTGTTTTTCCAAGTTTAATGTGGTATAATTCATATGTAAAAATACTTTGAATTATATAAATCCTCATTTTCCATGTATACTCCTAACATTAGAATTTCCATATCTAATGTTTGTAATTCTTCTCTCCTTATCTTATATCATTTTAATTATGATCATATATGGTTATTGCACCACATTATATTTTTCCACATCATAACATATATTTATTTATATACATGTATTATGAGACCATTTATTATATGGTAAATCTTTATAATATATTCATTCTCTTTTAACGAATATTTCTTATATTACAAATGTTATAACCTTCATAACATTGAAAACCATATTATAAATTTTTGTTCTAAAATTCCCATTATTTCCGAACAGCACTCTTGCTCTCTTAATTATTTACAAAATCCACCACACCATTTATATAATGTTATATTATAGTTATATAACACATATTATGACATTTATGTCATTAAAACAATTATAACCTATAGTTATAATTTGTTATAAATTACCAAATGGACCATAGTATTTTCGGTTTCATTAAATTCCACCATACTTTCAGATTTTACAAATCAATCCCAAATTATATTCCATTGTCACACTTATAATATATACCTTATATTATAATCGTAAACCTTAACCTAACATAATTATAACCTATTGTTTTAAAGGTTTATAATTACCGAACAGACCCTAGGGTCTGTTTAAATTAAATTCTTTCCACCTAACTTTGTATAATTACCAAATCCCCCCAATTTATAATACATAGTTTCCTTATGTCATCAAAACCATATATTATACATATATCTTTATAAAACCTTATATATAACTCCAAAAATCACCAAACTATACCAAAAGGTTATAAACATCATTCCTAATCTTATATTTTCAATATTTACGGTTTCCACCATATATGTTACCTATATGTAACAATGATATAAAATATCATATATTATACTCATAAAATCCATATTAACTCCAAACTTAACCAAATAAATTCCTAAAAATTCCTAGTACTCCATAGGTGTATAAAACACCATTTCATACCCAAAACTTTCGGTAATCACACATATACCCATGTGTTATGTAATTTTTACATTTTAATACATAACTTAGTATAATTTGATAATTAAATTAATAAATCATCAAATCTGGTCAAAGTCTTTTGCTTGGTCAATGTTTGACTTCCAAACATCATTTTGACCCTACTTCCACGGTAATTACATAGATTACCCCTAACTTTCCAATATTTGCAATTTCACCCAAAACTTTATATAATCTTATAATTTTATAAATTCATTTAAACTTCCAATTTTCGCTTTATTAATATATAGCCCCCAAGTTTAATTTATTTACACTAAAACCCCAATAATATGCGGTAATGCATATTTAGCACCTAAACTTAATTAAAAGCTTATAAATGCATAAATAAAATGGCCTAAAGTACATGGCCTTATTACAAACATTGGCTTATAAAATAAATTACACATAAATGTCCAAAAGTACTATAAACTCTCGGCCCTTACCATATATTTTCTTTATTTACCAATTTTCCACATAATGTCTTAAATTTGACAATTATGCTTATTAATTAGTTATATAAATTTATTAAACCATTCCTTAACCACCTAAGGTCAAAATAAGACCTTAATTAACCATTCACTCACGGCACAATATATACATATGTATAAACACATATTAATATACCAAGTGAAGGTTTAAGTGATTTATACCTTGTTTTTGCCTAGTTTAAGCCTTGTTTGGCCACGCCCAGCTTAGGATAAAATTTCCACAGCATTATTTACATGTTTTCAAACAGAAATTAAGGCATGATTAGTCTCCAAGCAAGATCTAACCATAAGAAGTGTTTAATGTCAATTTTCAAGGTAAAATTTACCTCAAAATACCAAGGTAAATAAGGTTGGTCACGGCCTGTTTTTACAGTAGGCAAAGAGTGTTAAAAGAGCTACTAAAACCAAGCTTTAAACTGGTATAACTCAGATTAGAAGATGGCTAATCTTTACCTTGTTTAAAATGCCTAAAATGGTGTTTTAGGCTTGGATCTGGTTATACTTCGAAGCTCTTGATGTACCAACTGAATAAGTATGTTAAGATGAAGATTATAAGCTTAGAAACAAAGTTTCACAGCCGAATTTGAAGGGAATCAAAAGATATGTGCTTAAAGCACATTTTTACCTTAAAGGATGATTTTTGTGTTCTTAGCTCCAAGAACCCCTACCAACGAATTTGAACTCTTACTCTAGCATCCACACACTGAGATTGAGCCATGGGAAGAGTATAGAAGTTAGCTCATAAGATAGCCCTTGAAGAAAGGAAGAAAATGAGCTATTTTATGCCTTAAACCATTACCTTAGGTGAATTAGGTTGGTTTCCTTGCTAGATAGCTTCAAAGCTCAACAATGGTGAGATTGGGAGCATGTGAGCTCGGCTGGGACAGAAGGAAGGAGCAAGGAGTCGTTGGAGACAAGAGATAAGGGAGGAATAATGAAGAAAATAAGGAAAAGGTAAGTTAAAGTATTAATTTCTTATTAAATGGAAAAGTAACACTCCACTAAGTCTCCTTTTGTCAATAATTCAGTTCAATCAGGCTCCCCCTGTCTTGTGGCTGTCGAATCTATGGAATCCAAGGGGTCAACTTTGACCTCTTGACCATTCTTGGTCAACGTTGACTCAAACGGGCCCCCTTTTAGGGTTTTATTAATATTTTAATATTAAATTTGTAAAAATTTGTAAATTTCTGGAATTAAATTCCTAATATGTATAATATGATATATTAGCATATTTATAGGTAATTATAACCTTTAAGCCCATTTAAAAGCCAATTTAGAAGGCAATTACACAAAAACGTGCTTTAAGGAATTTTAGTGCACATTTTGAGTCGCAGGGGTTTCTGAGCTCTGTTTTCTTTGAGAATTGTTTTGTTGTGTTCCTTACATGATATGATCATGGTATCCAATTTTATATCATTTAGAGGTCATTAGACCTTTAAGGTTCCCTTAGAGCATATTTTTGCCCTACTTGACCTTGAAGCATGAAAATGCTTGTTCTTTGTGTTGGAGTGTTTCCAACAATTGTAATATGTTTAGTAATGTGTTAATAAGCTTAGGACAAATTTTTAGGTCCTAAGTAGTTCATTTGGGTATTTATTTACCCTAAACAGTCAAAGGGTGCAAAGTCTTGCTTTGTGTTGACCACTGTTGTTCTCAGTTGACTTTTAAGGCACGTTTAGGCCTTAGTCAATGTGATTAGATGTTTAGTCCATCTTAGATCATTAGTAGATCATTTAATTAAGTTTTTAAGGTTAGGGGTATTTCAGTCTACCCCCCTTAAAAAGGCTTCGTCCCGAAGTCCTTACTCATCAACAGTTCACCTAAGGAATCCAGTTCCACTAAGTAATCACAGACAGATCATCACTAGGGAGTACATCCCACTACGTTCAGATCTAGTCTATATGTATTACATTTGATACAGCAATAATCTCATTCCATATAGTCAATAATCATGACACATTCATTGATAAACAACACTAAATAAGGTGTAAAACTCAATCATACACAGCACTAGACAAGGTGCAAAACTCAATCATACACAGCACTAGATAAGGTGCAAAACCCATAAAGTACTCAAAGGTGTTTGCAAGGGATACTCCACGCATCCCTATCTACATGTTAGTATCTCGCGAGGATATCCACACATCATTCCACATGTATGTGTGCACATATAGTTAACGTTGACAAATCACAGGGAAGCAGTCTTAAAGACCAGGACTTGATGATCCCCAACCCCATGCTAACCAACGTCCACTACCCGCGGACACACCGGTTTAATAACGAAGGACACTGCGGTCCACGGCTCCTCAGACAGTATCACCTTATTTCCTTAGTCACCCACAGACACACCGGTCTAATGACAAAGGGCTCTGCGGTCCACGGCTCTCTGGGTGATGTCACTCGCAGACACACCGGTCTAATGACGAAGGACTCCACGGTCCACGGCTCTTCGAGTGACGCCCTAAATTCCAATTTCTATTCATATCTGTGTCCACTTGTAGGAAGTTTCGAGAGTCATTCAACCCCGACGTGGTCAGCGTCAGTGTTGAACTATCTCTCACCTCAATTTGTGTTCGTTTCGCTTGATCGGACCAGGATCAAGTTCAACTTCCCACGTCAATTTCAATCAATCAATTGTTTATTCACTTTTAATCTTGTTTCCTCTTGATATTTGCCACCTTGTGTCCTATAGGTACACAAGTCAACTAGTGTAATTAATCTAGTCATTGGCATATAGGATCATGTATCCTAACCATGTACCAAGTTCACTTGACTTATAATTATTCATACAATTCCTAGAGGTTTTACCTCCACTAGGTTACACATCGGTCTCATGCCGACTTACTCATCGTATTCCAATAATCGGTTTCATACCGAGTCACAAATCATATAGTATGGAGCTTTCTGCTCCTTCTATTTGACATCTCCCACCGAAGCTACCAGATAAACCTACTTGAACTCTCAACCGGAGCTAACAAGTTAGGCGTTTATGTGTTTAATGTTCGCAACGTTTGCTTAAATAATCGGAAATAGAAAAAGAACACTCTATCTGTTCTCCCTTTCCTATTCGCCACAACAATGCGAACTAAATATATATATATATATATATATATATATATATATATATATATATATATATATATATATCATACATAATACATTACCTCAAGTAATATAACACAGTCATAATACTTGTACTCTACGTACAATAATAGTTTGCAGCATGTGTACCATGCGCTACGTATCCGGTATATTTTAAGCGTGCGAAATCGCTCTACCCCCCTTAAAAATGATTACGCCCACGTAATCTACGAATATATCATCTTGAAACAATAAGTTTAAGACGTTCCACTTCAGTGGAATTATTCGTGCACTAATGTGCTACATATTTCATTACCCCTTTTTATATGGTCGGGCTTTAGCCCCTCAGGCTATACTGCCTATCTCGGTTAGGTGTGTGTATATTCATATACGGTTTGATCGGGAGATGTAAACCCATCATTTGTTTCCCCAAACCCGCTAGGTACGTCAAACCTAAGCAATATGGGCCCACTCGCTCCGCAAGCAGTATGCCCAACTACTTTATGGTTAGTTTTACCCCCCTTTTAGGTAGTAGTTTCATGTCGGTTTCAACTCCTTGTGACGGTGTTTTGTACACGGTCTTCCATAATTATGGGGATGGAGTAATTTATTTGGCTGTGTGGTATCGTTTGTCACACACGCTTATTATTTCAACTAGCTATTCTATTCAGTCCTCCTGAATTCTATACATGCTCATGATATACTCCCAAGAGTTCATGCCACCCTACCGAACTAACCTTTGGTATAAGGGTTGTCGAGCTATGCTCTAGCACCTAGTGCTTGCAATAGTTGTCTCTAAAATACCAAGACGAGTCTGATATGCGCAACTAACTGGCGCCTCATGACTCCAAGTTATTTCCCTCTGGAATGAGTTCGTTCTTTGGGTACCTTGTAGGTCCGTTTTTGCTAGTGTGAACTCGTATCCCTCGTGTGTTGGTATTTTAGTATCCACGTATATGGTTCATCCCTCTTCTCGATTAGGGGAATCCATTTGTTTATCTGATCTTCCACCTTCTGATTCTCATCGGCATAATTCGGTTAACAGTTATTATAATGGTCGCTTGTTGCGCACCATGTACCAGTCGATTGGACGGTTATCCGCCATTGCGGTTTGCATGGAGTACCTAATCTCCAGCTTAGAGTATCTCTTTGTAATGCTTGCTTTTGCCCTTCGTTTGTTGTAAACACGTTTTAGCTTGGTATTCATTTTCTGTTCAACCCTAATTGGTACTAACATACTAACGTTTTATGGCTTGAGCACGTGGTTATTATTGTTTAATGCGACATCCTCGCAGCGCCCTCAGCGCAAGATATAACTCTTTCTGTGCCCCCTTTTTGGGTAGCATCTATTATCACAAAGGTTTCTCTAATATAACTTCCTTAGATACCACAATCCCTCTTCTCATTCACGGGTTTAGTTTGCCGTTACCATTAAATTGGCCTTGGTTTACTCGTTTACTAAAATCCCCAAAACTTATGTTCTAACTCCTCCACTGTGGAGTTGCGACCTTATGTCACTTTATTATCAAGCTATCCTTGATTTTTCCTAACCTTGTTAGTTTGACTAAGATCTCTCTCGTCAATACATGGTTTACCTAGTCAGGGTCCCATTCACTGACTTAGACACAGAGTTGATTACCTCTTGGGTCCTCACACTACTCGTTTACCTACATGGGGTACCATACTGATACATTACTACTTACCCAACTAACTTAATGTGAGTTTTTTCAGGCCCACAAGCTCCTAGGAGTGCGGTCGTCCCATGTCTCGTTTAGTGCACTCGTAGCGTTCGTACCTGGTGGTTATCGTACTCTTAGTCATGGTAATTTATGTTTAAGTAACTATGCTGCCAATTCTTAACCTTTGATGTCGGAATGGCCCTAATATTAGGTTCTATGGTTTCCTTGTTTAATGTGTAATTCCTTTACCTTCACTAAGATAGGTGTTTGCGACTTATCCCCCTAATTCTAGTTTCCACATGCTCGTCATCTGGTATCTGTGATTGGGGATCAGTAATTACTTATTATCTCTCTCGTTCACTCCTAGGCTGTTAACGCCTTCAGATATGAGTTTTTAGTTCTAGAACTCCACCCAATCCATTGGGTTACACCCTCAGGTGTAGTCCGGACTCCATGATAAAGGTTGACACCTCGTGTTTCCCCTACCTTATGGTAGTCCCTCTTTAGTCTGATATTAATCAGTATTTGTGATTCATCACCTTTGTTCTCTTAGTTTTGGGTCATTTTTGGTGGTACTAAAGGTATCCTTTCGTAGGCCTATGCCATACGATACTCAGGCTCAATGCTTATTCTGATAGTCGAATGATTATTGGTCTTTCTATTTAATTTAATCCCAAATGGTTCGAATACTTTCTCCTCAGGTCACAATTGGATACTCACAACTTAGTGGGTTCCGCTAATCATCGCTCTACATTGTGTAGTCCTTACTCTTATTCAACTCATATTTCTTCCATCCTCTTCGAGGTAACGGTATCTCCCGTCAACAGGCAGTTTTCACATTTTGTTTATATCCACTGCCCTCCATACGGGAGTCTATCAGCATAATGGATCAACAACACCTCTGGTGTGTGGTGCGGGCATAATATCGGCCCTTTTATTGCACGTTCACATCTGCCTATTAATTATATTTTTTTTAAAAGTCTTACTCGTATAGCTCACTTCTTGCCCTCTGGCAATGTTTAATGGTAGTGGTTTAACCACGAGTGTCGTGCACTCTCTAAATACGGTTATGCTGGTCCTGAAGACCGTCACTCCCCACCGGTAATGATTGACGTTTAATGTCCATACCGGCACTGGGGTTAGGCTTGTAGGCACTAATTATTGTTATTCTCATTTACTCCCCTTTAATATTCTATTAAATGGTATATTATTTTCAGGTTTAATGGTCAGACCGGCTAGGTCCTCCCGAGGTTTTATCGACCTCCAACCCGAGGGTTTCGTACCCCTGCCCTTAAGAAGGCTCTGTCCTGCTTTATTGCATTACGGACTCACATAAATTTAGTGTTTATTGAACCACCTGGACCACTCGGTCCTTCAGGGTTAGTTTACCGTTGCTGCACTTGCTGTAGCAAGTGCGCAAGGCCGGTTGAAATTTAGTTCTTTAGTTAGTGTGGCACTTGCAGTGGCAAGTGCACCATGCAGACTGAGTCCCCGGTACGGTGTGTCAGTGCAGTGCTATTCCTTAATCGGGTTCACGTTCCAGTCAAAAGTTCTTATTCAAATTTATATAGTCTCACACCGCACTCGTTCCCACAAGTTTACCATGGTAGTAAGGTCTTACTTTCCTCTCGAGGGTTGCATGATAGCAACTTAGCGAGTTCTTGTTCCTACAGTTCTCATGATCTCTCCTCATGCACGTCGGGCCATTTGAACCTTCAGTGTTGCATGGTAGAGTTACTCGCTTCGGGTGAGACTTCTAAAGGTAATCCTTCCGTTACTATATCTCATAATCATTACTCGCATTTCCCTTTCTCTTCCCCAAGCGCACCATCGGTGCTTTCCTGGATGTAGACAGGGTCGCCTTGCTTATAGCAAGCTAGCCCCATTAGTCCTACAGGAAATTTTCTCCTCAAACTCGGTCTATTACCTACTTCATCCTCGTATGGTAGACATTACGTCATTATCAGGACCCCCCGGTCCTAAACACTACATTTATTTTCTACATTTAACATAATCCTCTTAGCATCCACATCGGGTCTTTCCGATTAGGAGAGTTATCTCCGTGGTGTTTCTCATTTCATTGTCTCACTGGATAGTACTCGAGATACGGGCTGCGGCGGGTGGGGTACCATTGCAAATTTCCCGGGATGCTCTCCCATCGAGTGCGAGCGGTTCATACCATCTTCGTGTTACTTGGGGTTGCTGGACCTTCACCACCTTCTGCTGCTCCGTGTTCTTCCTTAGTACTGTTACCCAGACCTCTCTCTGACACAAGTCAAGAGGACGGGTTAGACCTTTACTCGGTCTAATACCGTAGTCTCGGTCATTTAATATTGAAGTGCCTCCACGGCTATGGTGTGCAAGCTTTAAGCATTGCATCAACCCCGCAAGGTCACGTATCCTCACAACGTTTCCCGTATTCCCAAAACCTATGCTCACTGTATAAATCCTACTATCTCTTGTCATCAGAGCGGTACTCCGCTCTGATACCACTTTTGTAACACCCCTACTCTAATCGGCTTCTAATCATCTTACTTAACATTATAATCGCAGCGGTAATCTCAATACTTGAACTACTGGTGTCACCGTTCTCACTCGTCCATACGAGTAATGACGTGCTTACTGACATATTCTTAAATACGAAACAATTTCCCACAGTGACAACAAGAGATAGATCTAACCTTCCCAAACCAATATAAAATACATTCACAGTGAGCATTCTAAGTATCCCAATCCTATACGTTTCTAAGTTCGTATCAAAATGCAACAGTGCATATTTTAAAACAACTGTAATTAAACTACCCAGCGCGTCCCTCTCTTTGCCGACACCGGAAGCTGCATACCTGCAAAAATGGTTGTTTGTGGTATGGAATCAGCCCCTGCTGAGTATGTTACTACATGACCGTCATGCCCCCTCAGACCCTCAGTTAATTGGTCGAGAGCATGCAATTCATTTTCATGCAAGTAGTTTAATATAAAACTGTAAAGCAACAATATATATTGCAATAAATTCAATTAACAACAAGCCCCCGGCTTCACACATCGCATCGTAACAACCACTGAAAGCGTACAACGCTTATACGTGTACAAGACCCTATTTCAACAAACACTTGATAGTTCATAACTGAGTACGGCGACTCACTCGACCAACGATCCACAATAATCCACTCACGAGCACAGCGACTCGACTCAAGCAGTTCACCAAACAGACAAGAGTACAACGACTCAATCAAACCAATTCACAACACAAATATGAGTACAATGACTCGCCTCAACCAATCCACCAACATACCACACATAACCACCAAGCATAACCAATGAACAACAAGGCGAAAACAACGAGAATTATAAACGAGTATAAATTCTCGTCTTTGGCAGGCAAGCCCAAATAATGTCCGCCTAATGTACGAGCTAATATAGTCGTTCGTAATTGTTCAGTCATGTCTAATGACAACGTCTCGTTAGAACGACGTGTCTCTAAGTTACCCATCATCTATGGCGGGTCACCCACGGTAGTAGCCACTCCAGCGGTAGAGTCTCCGACCTAAGAACCATCTGTAGTTCGTTGGAATTTATCCAGATACTTACGGCTACCACACGGTATCCTAGTATTGTTAATGGATCACAGTTCACAACAAGAGCCACATCCCCTTGATAAACTTACTTATTCCATCGCATCGTTCTACTATTCTTCTTAACACAGCAGACTAAGGTCATTAGTCCAATCCTGAGTATGTCGACTCGGGATCCAGTGTTAGATAGAGAGCGGCGTTAAACAGGCCAATGCTCCGTATATAAGTCTCGGATAATATATGTATATATCTTATTATCCTAATGCTACAACGTTTTTACTTACGTTCTTATATCACACATATAAGATAGCATCATTGCCGCTAGTTCGTTTTATAATATGTTCATATATACGAACGGTACTGTTATCGTACAACAGTATTAATAAGGCAACATTAATACACAACTCAAGCATATTAATTCACACAAGCAGACATTCAATCTTATCACAGATTTTCACACAATGTCTGAACTGAGGAAATCCTCAGAGACAATCAAGCCACATAAATAACATACCGTTCACCCTGAAAGTATTACGGTGGAGATGATCCAGCTAGATCCGATGCTCCTCGTGTCGTCTCTAACAATCTATCAATATGCATCACACTATGCATCAGCATCTCATACTAACAATACACTACGGCACCCCGTACCGTTACTAACCCATCCCGGTTTATTCCCCGTTGCTAACTGATAACGTTTGTCGGGTTTTCGGTTTGACTCGGGATTAGGAAAGACGTTATACTTCATGCGTGGTTACGTCGAGTATATTAATATACTTAACTTTAAACGTCTATTATCGCATGTAATTTAATACACATTTGTATATTATATAGCTTGTCACTATATTGCATGTATAATCTTAATCGTTTATTATACATCTCACCTTAGTATTTATTTTCCTAAGGTTTGTTTTTCCAAGTTTAATGTGGTATAATTCATATGTAAAAATACTTTGAATTATATAAATCCTCATTTTCCATGTATACTCCTAACATTAGAATTTCCATATCTAATGTTTGTAATTCTTCTCTCCTTATCTTATATCATTTTAATTATGATCATATATGGTTATTGAACCACATTATATTTTTCCACATCATAACATATATTTATTTATATACATGTATTATGAGACCATTTATTATATGGTAAATCTTTATAATATATTCATTCTCTTTTAACGAATATTTCTTATATTACAAATGTTATAACCTTCATAACATTGAAAACCATATTATAAATTTTTGTTCTAAAATTCCCATTATTTCCGAACAGCACTCTTGCTCTCTTAATTATTTACAAAATCCACCACACCATTTATATAATGTTATATTATAGTTATATAACACATATTATGACATTTATGTCATTAAAAAATTATAACCTATAGTTATAATTTGTTATAAATTACCAAATGGACCATAGTATTTTCGGTTTCATTAAATTCCACCATACTTTCAGATTTTACAAATCAATCCCAAATTATATTCCATTGTCACACTTATAATATATACCTTATATTATAATCCTTAAACCTTAACATAATTATAACCTATTGTTTTAAAGGTTTATAATTACCGAACAGACCCTAGGGTCTGTTTAAATTAAATTCTTTCCACCTAACTTTGTATAATTACCAAATCCCCCCAATTTATAATACATAGTTTCCTTATGTCATCAAAACCATATATTATACATATATCTTTATAAAGCCTTATATATAACTCCAAAAATCACCAAACTATACCAAAAGGTTATAAACATCATTCCTAATCTTATATTTTCAATATTTACGGTTTCCACCATATATGTTACCTATATGTAACAATGATATAAAATATCATATTATACTCATAAAATCCATATTAACTCCAAACTTAACCAAATAAATTCCTAAAAATTCCTAGTACTCCATAGGTGTATAAAACACCATTTCATACCCAAAACTTTCGGTAATCACACATATACCCATGTGTTATGTAATTTTTACATTTTAATACATAACTTAGTATAATTTGATAATTAAATTAATAAATCATCAAATCTGGTCAAAGTCTTTTGCTTGGTCAATGTTTGACTTCCAAACATCATTTTGACCCTACTTCCACGGTAATTACATAGATTACCCCTAACTTTCCAATATTTGCAATTTCACCCAAAACTTTATATAATCTTATAATTTTATAAATTCATTTAAACTTCCAATTTTCGGCTTTATTAATAATAGCCCCCAAGTTTAATTTATTTACACTAAAACCCCAATAATATGCGGTAATGCATATTTAGCACCTAAACTTAATTAAAAGCTTATAAATGCATAAATAAAATGGCCTAAAGTACATGGCCTTATTACAAACATTGGCTTATAAAATAAATTACACATAAATGTCCAAAAGTACTATAAACTCTCGGCCCTTACCATATATTTTCTTTATTTACCAATTTTCCACATAATGTCTTAAATTTGACAATTATGCTTATTAATTAGTTATATAAATTTATTAAACCATTCCTTAACCACCTAAGGTCAAAATAAGACCTTAATTAACCATTCACTCACGGCACAATATATATACATATGTATAAACACATATTAATATACCAAGTGAAGGTTTAAGTGATTTATACCTTGTTTTTGCCTAGTTTAAGCCTTGTTTGGCCACGCCCAGCTTAGGATAAAATTTCCACAGCATTATTTACATGTTTTCAAACAGCAATTAAGGCATGATTAGTCTCCAAGCAAGATCTAACCATAAGAAGTGTTTAATGTCAATTTTCAAGGTAAAATTTACCTCAAAATACCAAGGTAAATAAGGTTGGTCACGGCCTGTTTTTACAGTAGGCAAAGAGTGTTAAAAGAGCTACTAAAACCAAGCTTTAAACTGGTATAACTCAGATTAGAAGATGGCTAATCTTTACCTTGTTTAAAATGCCTAAAATGGTGTTTTAGGCTTGGATCTGGTTATACTTCGAAGCTCTTGATGTACCAACTGAATAAGTATGTTAAGATGAAGATTATAAGCTTAGAAACAAAGTTTCACAGCCGAATTTGAAGGGAATCAAAAGATATGTGCTTAAAGCACATTTTTACCTTAAAGGATGATTTTTGTGTTCTTAGCTCCAAGAACCCCTACCAACGAATTTGAACTCTTACTCTAACATCCACACACTGAGATTGAGCCATGGGAAGAGTATAGAAGTTAGCTCATAAGATAGCCCTTGAAGAAAGGAAGAAAATGAGCTATTTTATGCCTTAAACCATTACCTTAGGTGAATTAGGTTGGTTTCCTTGCTAGATAGCTTCAAAGCTCAACAATGGTGAGATTGGGAGCATGTGAGCTCGGCTGGGACAGAAGGAAGGAGCAAGGAGTCGTTGGAGACAAGAGATAAGGGAGGAATAATGAAGAAAATAAGGAAAAGGTAAGTTAAAGTATTAATTTCTTATTAAATGGAAAAGTAACACTCCACTAAGTCTCCTTTTGTCAATAATTCAGTTCAATCAGGCTCCCCCTGTCTTGTGGCTGTCGAATCTATGGAATCCAAGGGGTCAACTTTGACCTCTTGACCATTCTTGGTCAACGTTGACTCAAACGGGCCCCCTTTTAGGGTTTTATTAATATTTTAATATTAAATTTGTAAAAATTTGTAAATTTCTGGAATTAAATTCCTAATATGTTATAATATGATATATTAGCATATTTATAGGTAATTATAACCTTTAAGCCCATTTAAAAGCCAATTTAGAAGGCAATTACACAAAAACGTGCTTTAAGGAATTTTAGTGCACATTTTGAGTCGCAGGGTGTTTCTGAGCTCTGTTTTCTTTGAGAATTGTTTTGTTGTGTTCCTTACATGATATGTGATCATGGTATCCAATTTTATATCATTTAGAGGTCATTAGACCTTTAAGGTTCCCTTAGAGCATATTTTTGCCCTACTTGACCTTGAAGCATGAAAATGCTTGTTCTTTGTGTTGGAGTGTTTTAACAATTTAATATGTTTAGTAATGTGTTAATAAGCTTAGGAAAATTTTTTAGGTCCTAAGTAGTTCATTTGGGTATTTATTTACCCTAAACAGTCAAAGGATGCAAAGTCTTGCTTTGTGTTGACCACTGTTGTTCTCAGTTGACTTTTAAGGCACGTGAAATACCCCAAACCTTAGTATGTTGTGTAAACGTTAAACTATGGTATTTAAAGGCTAAAAAGTGCCTTAGAAACATAAATGAATCATTTAAACCATGGTAAAACACAATAAACACAAGACACGCTTTGAGCAAAAACATGCTCTAAGCTTGGAGTGAACTTGGTTAGGACCCAAAGAGCCTACCAAGACTTGATAATGTTTAATTATGACTTTATAAGGCTAATTAAGTCCTTAGGAAACTTTGGTAGACAATGAAACCAAACAAAACACAAATAAATACCTTAAAGTCAATATGGGCCAAAATGTGCTCTAAGCTTGGGATAAAGGTGTATAAGACCTAATGGTCATACCTATGCCTTATTTATATGTTAATGAACATAATCAATTACTAAAGAAAACCAAGCTTGAAAACAAGTTAAAACGCAAAATGTGCTTAAGGAGTCTTAAAGCACGTTTTTGAAAATTGTCTTGTAAATGAGTTTTGAATGGCTAAATCCATCATTACTCTTTAATTAACATGTGTACTATATAGTATCACATTTGGGTGGCTATATCAATGGGAAATCAAAAATTTCACTTCTAGTGCCTTGTTTTTGGTGAATAGTGATTTTTATAACTAGTTTGTAACATATAATGTTATAAGTGAGACAGTTGACTAATAAAGTCTAAAATACCCCTTGCTACTATTTGGGGCCGGTTTCCTCATAAGGGAATGAGTCATCCCTTTGTTAAATTGATAAGATAGAAATTGATAAAGTAAACACTATTTACTTTACTTAAATATCTAAAACTACAAAAGCAAACTCATTCCTCATTCTCTCATTCCTTTCTTCATTTCCCACGTGGCTACCTTCTTCCTCCTCTCTCCATCGGTTTCCAACAGAACCATGTCATTTCTCACCCTTCTTCACTTGTAACTTATGACTCCATGCTCCGAATTTATTCCGAGACTACCGTTCTCTTATTGTTGGAGCAAGCTCTTCATTCCTATCTTTCAAATCATCAAAACCACCATTTCGGTGCCAGGAGAACTTCCATGGAAGGAGCTTGAGCTAATTTTTATGCCTTGTGATCACCTTTGCTTCAAGGTAAGGAAAACCAAAGAAACTCCATTTCCTTCACTTTTGGTGTTGACCGAAAATGCACCTTGTAATGGTGCCTTCTCTTGTCTTTTTAGCTTCATTTAAATCTTCCAGGGCTAGAGGAGTCCTCTCTTGATACTCATTCAAGCTCTCTTCTTCAAAGGTAAAACAATTACCTTGATGTTGTTAACAATATATGTAACTAGGTTTTACAATGAGAGCCTTAAAGCTTGAATACTCATTATGTGGTTTGTATAATGTTTAGTAGTTGGCAAGGAACCAAATGCCTTACCGGTTTTGTAAGGAACAAGAAAGAAATTTGGGAGGAAAAGAGGTAATATGCTATCTTAATGTGGTTAATGCCTTAGGAGAAATAAGCTTATAATGCTTGTTAAAATACCTAAAAGGCAAATGGTGAATGACCTAGTAAGTGTTTCTCAAGGAGACTAGTAAAAGAACTATGTATTTTGTGTGTATTTGCAGGTCAAAGGCATTACTATGGGGAAATTCAGTGTTAAGGTTTATGCAGTTTAAGGGCCTAAGAGCCATGTTTTTAAGGGCCTAAGTGCCAAGCAATTTAATTATGCACTATATTGTGATGTAGTTGTAGATTTGGTGAAGTTTTGTGCGTGGTAATGTTTTGATGGATCTAGGTGTTTCTTGAATGTTTAATGGTGGAAAACTATGAGCTTTGGAATGATGATGTGCTAAGAGAACCTATGGCAAAATTTGTAAAATGTATAAGGAGTTTTAAGTGCTTAAATGAACTTGGGTGAACTAGGAATTGTTAGGAATGGATACATGCTTCACTAAGGAAGAAAACTTGCATTAAGGTGTTCTAAGGTGCTATAAGGATTTAGGCATTGTCTTGGAAGTTCTAGAAATCCAATGAGTGTTTCGAGAATGTATTTAAGTCTTGGAGAAGTTGTTTAAGGTTTAGGTAATGTGATGGATAAGGAGGGAATGGTGTTTAGGAAGGGGTTTTGAGTAAGGAATTTAAGAAGTTGTAAAAAGGAGATCTAGTTAGTAAGAAAAGGAGTTGGGAGATGTGTTAAGGTGTAGAGGAAACACCTTGGTGTAGTGGTCATTATTTGTGAACTACCACTAGAGATCTTAAGGAGAAAACATCCCAAGTGCTAGGAATTTTTGTAAGAAATTTGTGAATGATAAGATGGTTTGGTGAGTGATTTAGCACATGGCTAAAGGTGTGTTTGATGTGCGAAATGGTGTTAGGAAACATCATGAGCCTTTAGGAGAAGTGGTGAATTTGGTTAAGTGTTT
This sequence comes from Limonium bicolor, assembly GCA_023374045.1. NCBI lineage: Eukaryota > Viridiplantae > Streptophyta > Magnoliopsida > Caryophyllales > Plumbaginaceae > Limonium > Limonium bicolor. The sequence goes on from CM041782.1 coordinate 217,383,944, forward strand.
AAAGATTGGAAATTGAATGTTTTGCCGTGTCCGAACTTCCGTCCGGACATGGAAGTTCGGACAGGCTCTGTTGGGTAAAGGATTTTCTCATTCTCGAACTGTGTCCGAACTTGGAAGTCCGGACACAAGTTCGGACGAGACTGTTTCTATCTGGGATTACTCTCGAACTGTGTCCGAACTTGGGAAGTCCGGACACAAGTTCGGGACGTGTGTAAGGTTTTCAGTATAAGGTCACGGCTTGTGTCCGAACTTGGGAAGTCCGGACACAAGTTCGGACAAGGTGTGTATGGACCAAAAACATGTTTAAGGTATGGAAATGATGGGTAATGATGGGGATTGATGGTTAATGATGTTATGAGGTTGTTAAGGACATTTAGGTGAGTTTAATGACAATTAAGTGGGTGAAAAGTTGTATCAAAATGTAAAAGTAAAACAAGTTAAAATGTAAACTTGTGTAACTAAGTTAACGGGGAAAGTTAAGCGTTAGACATTAAATAATCAAGCAAACCCGAAGTTAATAAAAAAACACATGTGATGTTAACAGTTGTTCGAGAATCGCTCGAGGAACATAAGTGGACGTGGTAAAGTGGACTCCGGTGACAGGTATGGTTTTCTTGCAACCTGTGTCCTACCGGATTACACCGGCTTGTATGCCATATGTTTTCTTGAAGTGTTTGCCCCTTGTAAGATAAAGACATGTAATGAGTTTATAGTAATTCATTTGTGTGGCGAATTTGGCCTTCGATACCATTTAACCTCAAATATGTGTTAAACCTTAGCTAACCAAAACTAGGAACACATGAGTGATCGGTATTCGGAGTTGACGGCCCAAACCTTGGGAACGTGCTAACCACGGCTATGTGTGGGTTAGTTGGATATTATTGTTGTATGCAAGCGTGTGAACCTCCCTTGTGTGCTTAACTCGGTTATGAAACCGTTATGGTGTGTGGATGTGGTAGGCTCCATAATGGATCTCTAACTACTTATCTATAAGTGTATGTATAGTACTAATGGGGGGTGAGGAGTCCGGTTGTTCCGGCCACGCGTGTGATGGACGGGAGTCGTTATTTATCCGGTTCGGCTCTCTTGGTGTATGTATAGGTGGTATTCCAATTTGGTTTCTACCTTCCCTTAGCTTATCCAAAGCTAGTTACTGACTCACGTCGGGCCACAGGGGCATACGTATGTTATTTCGGTGTGCTTGGGATTACTATATCCGACACACCTTGGGTATAAGTAACCGTTCTATAACCGACGGTAACGAGGATGGTAACGAGCTAACATGGGATTGGCAAAAATCCCTAGGCTCACATGGTATACTAACTATGGTGGAAGGTTCCTTGTGAGAACCGATTTTATGGTGTTATGTAATGTTATGGTGCTATGCAAATTCCCTTGCTATGTTATAGTATATATATATACATATTGGATGTTTAAAATGATGGTGATGTTATCATGTGTACGTCGAAACAAGAAAGGTTTGTTATACTTTGTTATATGGGGAATGAGATATGTTGTAGGATATGGAGTGTGTGGATCATGGAAATGAATCCAGTTGTGACAAGAGGCGTTTAAGGATAACCCGATTAATGGGTACATGTCGTTCGTTAAGGAAGTAGCTCCGTTTTAGAGGAGAGCCACTCTAGGGTTAAGGAATCATTGGATGGTTGGTTAAGTGTGGATGTGTTGGTTATTGGTTGAGCCCATTGAGGCGAAATATTATGTGTTGTATGTTATGGCTTGTATGCATGATTTAAATATAATCAACTGCATGCTAAGACGACAATTAGTGTGCGTGGCCCTGTAGCATGTGGGCTGCGGGATTACCATACCAGCAAAGGTGCTGAGCCCTGGGGGCCACCCTTTCTCTTCTTTTCCTATTTCAGGTACGGAGAGCTGGAAGCCGTTCGAGAGTAGGACGGGGTAGTCAGTGCACTTGGGTATTCATTTAAGTGTATCTATACAGTAGGTGTAGTAAGCCGATATTGTTGTCGGCATCAGTTTATAAATACTCGGTACAGTGGGAATGCATGTATTCTATAAATGTTGAAAAGGAATGAGGATTGTATTGTGTAGTTGCTCGGGAATCTAGTCCATCAGACCGATACAAAGTAATGTATTAGCCTTGTTAGCCACGTGGGTGGTTAACGGCGTGTAACACCATTGAAATAAAGTAATGTGATGAGTTGAGTTTCCGCTGCAGATTGTTGTTATGTGTTTGTTGTTGGATGGGGTGTTACAAAAAGGTATCAGAGCCAAGTATCGCTCTGATGATGAATTACCGAGCTTAGGAAGTACCGAGTTAGGATTTAAGTACTTTGGGTTAAGGGTTGAGTGATAGCGTGAGAGATACGCTAGTTAGGAACTACCAGTGACTACTGGAAACCTACAATATCCATCCCACCCTCCAAATCCTGTTTGATAACTTGGGAAACAACGCCAGAGAGATGGAAGTCCTCTCTTACTCGGGAATACCCGATCTGGCTATGTTAAGTACTACTGTGAGAATGGAGAACCTGTCATACGGTAGATCCCGAAAAACTGGGAATCCGGAGACGGTATCCATCTGAACAATGTTAACGCATTTAACAACGAAGAATGAAGAATTTGTGTATAAAAGAATAGAATTTCTGGCAACCTGGGTCGACATGCCGAGCAGTCGAGAACAACCAGCTTGCAACGCACCAACCGTGCAACAGGCAAGAAATGGATTAATAAAACCCGAGACGAGTGTCTACGGGACCACAGTTGATAAATAATACACCAACGGTATATCAACCGACAAGGGGACTACAACGTAGTGCCCAAACAAGAGACAAGTCTCAGTAACCACGACGATGCGTGGAACGGGCTACAAGAGGATACAGTATTAAGTAAAAGGGGTCTCCTAGAGTGGGAAACACCCTAGTTAATGATTATCATGTGAAGACAGTGAGAAATCACCTAGAAGAGTATTTATCAAGACAGTACGATCAGCGAGGGCCAACAAGGCCCCTGATGACAGTATGGGTAAAAACAATACCACAGTCGGTATGTGTCAAACCGATAGCCAGTTAGCATGGCGCACTTGCCATAGCAAGTGCTGCTATAACAGGGCTGTTCGGGAAATTTATGATTTAACCGCTACAAGTACTTGGTAAAGTACCATAAGGTTAATGTGATCGTCATAACAGTGGAAGGGCCTGTTAGCCTAACCTCTGTAATTGGAAGTACACCAGTCAGCAAGAAGCTAGACCTGGCTAAGGTAAGAAGATGTTGTGAAACCATGAAAAATTTCTTTCAAACCCAGATTTACCTAAACTCTTTCTTTCAAAACCAAATTCTCTTTCAAACAACACTTCTTTCCAACCTTCTTTTAAACCAAACCAGTGAAACCAGGGGCAATTGACAAGGATACAACAGTGGATAAACATTTCCTCGATTAAGTTCGGGAGAGCAAGGAATGAAATTGTCACGGACAATATAAGGGAGTTGACAACAGAATACTTCACCTAGGCGTGTGACGGACACTACAAGTGTACCAACTGTGTTGTGGGACGACCGCACTCCGATAGGAGCATGTGGGCCTGACAGACCTACTTATAGGTTAGTGGTGTAAGTAGTAATGTATCAGTATGATACCCCATATGTATACGAGTAGAGTCCAGAACACGGGAAGTAGCGACTCCGTACTACGGTCAGCAGTATAAGTCAATCAAGGACTAAGGACTGCCATGAATGGTTGAAGTAAAGGAACCCAGTTAAGTTAAAAAGGACTAAAGGAACTAGTGAGTTTATTTCAAGGAAATGTATAGAGTCAAGAAGTACGAAGAGCACGGAATATTATGTAAAGACATCGCATATGTCTTATAAGCCGAGGGATATAAAACATGATAGCTGGAACGGAGAACCCAGCTTATGCGTGGCAAGGCAGATGCCTAATGTGGACATATTGATGTACAATGAACGGGATGAAACTCCCAGAATGAGTACATACACTATCAGGAAATGTTGATCTTCACAGAAGAAGATAATAACCGGTTAAGAACGCAAACGGCGTGGCTAACTGAATATACCAGTAGCAACACCCAGGAGCAATCCTTAAAGGGTGTTCGCATCAATAATTGTTGCACAAAATGACATGACAGAAACACAAGGGTTAAAATTAACACCCAGTTTAGACATAAGTTGTCAGGGGACGGACTGACAAACCTAAGGGGCATCCCATGAAAGGAAACGGAATGCAAGACCTTGTCATGGAACCCACTACAACCTCTAAACATGTAATATTGTACAGAGAAGTACATGTGTGTGGACAGCCTACAATGAGCCCAGCTCAAGGCAAATAAGGCTTATAAGCCATAAGCAAGATAGTTATATAAATTCGATTGATTGTAGAAGTTTATGTGGTACAAGGAAATAGAGCGGAGAACGAACCACTGCATTAAGAGTGGGGATACCTCTCGATATGGTGAGACCGCAGGAGCGGTAGTTATGTGAATCAAGTTCAAGAAATATGTGGAGGATGGACCACGTTGTTATTACCCCAGGATGATTGAATAAAATAATACGAAAGGAAGTGCTCGTACCAGTTGTGTACGGAAGAGTAATAAGTCTGCTAGCAATCACCATAGGTGTGTGAAGCTAAATGTGTAGCGAACAACGCTCAAGAAACTAAAGGCTCAAGAAAAAATAGTAGTATATTCAAAAATCAGCCAAATAAGTGGCCAGACAAACCCAGCGTAATAGCGGAAGCTAATATGATAGCGGATGCAGTATAAGTTGATGTTGTATAATGAATAAGGATACGGTGCGCAATAATCGACCGTTGTGTGAGTATTGTTAGATGATAAAATGGGGAGTGAGCAGAGTTATAAGTTAAACCCAGTGGAGGCACAACAGTAAATGATAGCAAAGGAACCGAACAGTAAGCCGGTGACAAGTATTATGTCATAAGAATTTCGGTAAACACAGTGTGAATTCCTATCGCAACCGCATGAGAGATTTACTGTCAAGAGTTTACGCCTCTGCACTCTGTATGACTGAGTGTTTTGGTATTACACTTGTGCAGTAATGATCAAGTGGGATAGCTAGGAATCAGAAGCATGGTAATTGTGGAGGAATAATGTTATAGTGGCCGATGCATAGGTAATGCAAGGCCGCAGGAATGGAAGAGTACTTATACGAAACCAAAGGTGGAGGTATGGTTAAGAATAAGTGATAACAGTGGCACTAATGCCAAATGTCGGTATGAGATATACCCCAAATGTTGTAAAACAACTGAGAGAGCACTACATTAGGTAGTAGCTCAATCTCAACCGACAGTAAGTCGGTAGAAGCAAGTCAATCATTGTGAATTACATAGTAGTTTACGCTGAAGCATTGGAGAAGTGGGTGGAAAATTGTGAAACTCACCGAATTCGCTCAGGGTAAGAAATACCATGCGTCGGTTGAGAAACCATTCTTCCCAAGATAAGGGTAATACATTGGAGATGTATAATATAGTAACAGTAACGAATGGGGCAAACTAGCTCTATAATTATCAGGGTTGCGCAACAGAGGCCAGTGAGCCATGCGTCGGGTACGGGTATACATGTGAATATGAATGGATGGCTAGTTATCAGTGCCTAAAAGCTCACAGGCCAGGACTGAAACCGGTTATGAGTTACAACTCCAATGCGAATTCTTGGTTTAGGGACTAAACCGCCAATATGGTTAAGATCCTCTAATCAGAATCCATTGTGTATAGACCGCGTGGAAGTCAAAACACTTCACGACGGCAGAACATTTAAGCTAATGCTCAGTGATTGATTACGAGGGCGTAATCCCTTTTAAGGGGGGTAGAGCGTAAAGCCGCTTAGTGTGTTACCGTACAAGTGTACGTGAACTATGTTGTGCATTGCACAAAAATAAATTGTTATGATGGTTGGCGCGTGTGATATAAACATACGCATTATTTGTGGTTAAATTGTGGTAATTACGCACAGAAGATGCGAATACCATTGTGGGAAGTGTGTTTATCTGTTAACAGTGGTGTGTGAGAGTACAAATGCAAGGGAGTAAAGAAAACTCCCGGGGAACTAAAACCCCGACGGTGCATAAATGTAAACCATGTATTGTATTTTGAAAAAAATATATTATATATATATATACAATGTTGTGATTATGAAGGAGTTTGAGACCGACATAGAACCTAGTGAGAATTAAATTTCCTAGGTAACTTGAATTAGTTGTTGGTTGAAAATGAGGTGGGAGGTGAAACTTGATTATCATGAGATCAAGGGAAGCCGAACACAAATTGGGGTGGAAAGATAGTTCAACACTGATGCTGATCAAATCAGGGTTGGATGACTCTTGAAGCTCCCTGTAAGTGGTCACAAACAACCATGTTAAGAAAAATACAAGGAGCATAAATGGACTTGGAGTTGTGTGGTGTTTCAAAAGGATTTTAATTGGTGTTTTCAAACAATCGATTAATATTTTGAATAAAAGATCTTCTTATACTTAACCTAGTAAAGAATATTTTTGTAGTACTTGCTCACGAGCTGAGGAAGTATGAGCCTTTGTCTTCGGACCGGTGACATGAGAAGTACATATGTTAAAAATTAAGTGAATGTTTGATCCCAAAGGAACGGGGACCAAAGTGTCCATCGCGACCGGGTTTGCGGGATCACTGTGTATATGTATCAACGTGGGATCGAACCCATGGAGAGATGGAAAAGGTATTTCTGTTTGATATACATGCTATGACATGTTGTTTGGTATGTGTGATAAAGGTTATTCTGGCTTTGATCTTCTAAAGTGTATGCTATCAAGACCTATGAGTCTAAATGGTTGTGCTACCCGGGCCTACGAGTCCAAATGTGGTTATGTCACCCAGACCTAAGAGTCTGAGGGAGATATGTTAGTGCAAGTGTGGTGAAGGTACCCGGACCATTAAGTCCGAGGTTACCATGCGAGTATGATATTTATGTGTAATGTGGATATGTTGCCCGGACCATTAAGTCCGAGGTTGGATGTAAAGGGTGGTTGGTAATGGAAGTTTTATGGCTATAAGTAATTCCGTATTCTAATCCAATGATGCGAGAGGAAATGTGAACTTCGAGGACGAAGTTCTTTTAAGGGGGGTAGATTGAAATACCCCAAACCTTAGTATGTTGTGTAAACGTTAAACTATGTATTTAAAGGCTAAAAAGTGCCTTAGAAACATAAATGAATCATTTAAACCATGGTAAAACACATAAAAACACTAAGACACGCTTTGAGCAAAAACATGCTCTAAGCTTGGAGTGAACTTGGTTAGGACCAAAGAGCCTACAAGACTTGATAAGTTAATTATGACTTTATAAGGCTAATTAAGTCCTAGGAAACTTTGGTAGACAATGAAACCAAACAAAACACAAATAAATACCTTAAAGTCATATGGGCCAAAATGTGCTAAGTTGGGATAAAGGTGTATAAGACCTAATGGTCATACCTATGCCTTATTTATATGTTAATGAACATATTAAATCAATTACTAAAGAAAACCAAGCTTGAAAACAAGTTAAAACGCAAAATGTGCTTTAAGGAGTCTTAAAGCACGTTTTTGAAAAATTGTCTTGTAAATGAGTTTTGAATGGCTAAATGTCCATCATTACTCTTTAATTAACATGTGTACTATATAGTATCACATTTGGGTGGCTATATCAATGGGAAATCAAAAATTTCACTTCTATGTGCCTTGTTTTTGGTGAATAGTGATTTTTATAACTAGTTTGTAACATATAATGTTATAAGTGAGACAATTGACTAATAAAGTCTAAAATACCCCCTTGCTACTATTTGGGGCCGGTTTCCTCATAAGGGAATGAGTCATCCCTTTGTTAAATTGATAAGATAGAAATTGATAAAGTAAAACACTATTTACTTTACTAAATATCTAAAACTAACAAAAGCAAACTCATTTCCTCATTCTCTCATTCCTTTCTTCATTTCCCACGGTGGCTACCTTCTTCCTCCTCTCTCCATCGGTTTCCAACAGAACCATGTCATTCTTCACCCTTCTTCACTTGTAACTTATGACTCATGCTCCGAATTTAATTCCGAGACTACCGTTCTCTTAGTTGGAGCAAGCTCTTCATTCCTATCTTTTCAAATCATCAAAACCACCATTTCGGTGCCAAGGAGAACTTCCATGGAAGGAGCTTGAGCTAATATTTTATGCCTTGTTGATCACCTTTGCTTCAAGGTAAGGAAAAACCAAAGAAAAACTCCATTTCCTTCACTTTTGGTGTTGACCGAAAATGCACCTTGTAATGGTGCCTTTCTTGTCTTGTTTTAGCTTCATTTAAATCTTCCAAGGGCTAGGAGGAGTCCTCTCTTGATACTCATTCAAGCTCTCTTCCATTCAAAGGTAAAACAATTACCTTGATGTGTTAAAACAATATATGTAACTAGGGTTTACAATGAGATGGAGCTTAAAGCTTGAATACTCATTATGTGGTTTGTATAATGTTTAGTAGTTGGCAAGGAACCAAATGCCTTACCGGTTTTGTAAGGAAACAAGAAAGAAATTTGGGAGGAAAAGAGGTAAATATGCTATCTTAATGTGGTTTAATCCCTTAGGAGAAATAAGCTTATAATGCTTGTTAAAACTACCTAAAGAGCAAATGGTGAATGACCTAGTAAAGTGTTCTCAAGGAGACTAGTAAAAGAACATATGTATTGTTGGGTGTATTTGCAGGTCAAAGGCATTACTTATGTGGGAAATTCAGTGTTTAAGGTTTATGCAGTTTAAGGGCCTAAGAGCCATGTTGTTTAAGGGCCTAAGTGCCAAGCAAATTTAATTATGCACTATATTGTGATGTAGTGTAGATTTGGTGAAGTTTTGTGAGTGGTAATGTTTTGATGGATCTAGGTGTTCTTGAATGTTTAATGGTGAAAACTATGAGCTTTGGAATGATGATGTGCTAAGAGAACCTATGGCAAAAATTGTAAAATGTATAAGGAGTTTTAAGTGCTTAAATGAACTTGGGTGAACTAGGAATGTTAGGAATGGATACATGCTTCACTAAGGAAGAAAACTTGCATTAAGGTGTTCTAAGGTGCTATAAGGATTTAGGCATTGTCTTGGAAGTTCTAGAAATCCAATGAGTGTTTCGAGAATGTATTTAAGTCTTGGAGAAGTTTGTTTAAGGTTTAGGTAATGTTGATGGATAAGGAGGGAATGGTGTTTAGGAAGGGGTTTTGAGTAAGGAATTTTAAGAAGTTGTAAAAAGGAGATCTAGTTAGTAAGAAAAGGAGTTGGGAGATGATGTTAAGGTGTAGAGGAAACACCTTGGTGTAGTGGTCATTATTTGTGAACTACCACTTAGAGATTTAAGGAGAAAACATCCCAAGTGCTAGGAATTTTTGTAAGAAATTTGTGAATGATAAGATGGTTTTGGTGAGTGTTTGAGTTTAGCACATGGCTAAAGGTGTGTTTGATGTGCGAAATGGTGTTAGGAAACATCATGAGACTTTAGGAGAAGATTGGTGAATTTGGTTAAGTGTTTAAAGATTTGGAAATTGAATGTTTTGCCGTGTCCGAACTTCCGTCCGGACATGGAAGTTCGGACAGGCTCTGTTGGGTAAAGGATTTTCTCATTCTCGAACTGTGTCCGAACTTTGGAAGTCCGGACACAAGTTCGGACGTGACTGTTTCTATCTGGGATTACTCTCGAACTGTGTCCGAACTTGGGAAGTCCGGACACAAGTTCGGACGTGTGTAAGGTTTTCAGTATAAGGTCACGGCTTGTGTCCGAACTTGGGAAGTCCGGACACAAGTTCGGACAAGGTGTTGTATGGACCAAAAACATTGTTTAAGGTATGGAAATGATGTGTAATGATGGGGATTGATGGTTAATGATGTTATGAGGTTGTTAAGGACATTTTAGGTGAGTTTTAATGACAATTAAGTGGGTGAAAAGTTGTATCAAAATGTAAAAGTAAAACAAGTTAAAATGTAAACTTGTGTAACTAAGTTAACGGGGAAAGTTAAGCGTTAGACATTAAATAATCAAGCAAAACCCGAAGTTAATAAAAACACATGTGATGTTAACAGTTGTTCGAGAATCGCTCGAGGAACATAAGTGGACGTGGTAAAGTGGACTCCGGTGACAGGTATGGTTTTCTTGCAACCTGTGTCCTACCGGATTACACCGGCTTGTATGCCAATATGTTTTCTTGAAGTGTTGCCACCTTGTAAGATAAAGACATGTAATGAGTTTATAGTAATTCATTTGTGTGGCGAATTTGGCCTTCGATACCATTTAACCTCAAATATGTGTTAAACCTTAGCTAACCACAAACTAGAACACAGAGTGATCGGTATTCGGAGTTGACGGCCCAAACCTTGGGAACGTGCTAACCACGGCTATGTGTGGGTTAGTTGGATATTATTGTTGTATGCAAGCGTGTGAACCTCCCTTGTGTGCTTAACTCGGTTATGAAACCGTATGGTGTGTGGATGTGGTAGGCTCCATAATGGATCTCTAACTACTTATCTATAAGTGTATATGTACTAATGGGGGGTGAGGAGTCCGGTTGTTCCGGCCACGCGTGTGATGGACGGGAGTCGTTATCTTATCCGGTTCGGCTCTCTTGGTGTATGTATAGGTGGTATTCCAATTTGGTTTCTACCTTCCCTTAGCTTATCCAAAGCTAGTTACTGACTCACGTCGGGCCACAGGGCATACGTATGTTATTTCGGTGTGCTTGGGATTACTATATCCGACACACCTTGGGTATAAGTTAACCGTTCTATAACCGGACGGTAACGAGGATGGTAACGAGCTTAACATGGGATTGGCAAAAATCCCTAGGCTCACATGGTATACTAACTATGGTGGAAGGTTCCTTGTGAGAACCGATTTTATGGTGTTATGTAATGTTATGGTGCTATGCAAATTCCCTTGCTATGCTATAGTATATATATATATATACATATTGATGTTTAAAATGATGGTGATGTTATCATGTGTACGTCGAAACAAGAAAGGTTTGTTATGTTTGTTATATGAGGAATGAGATATGTTGTAGGATATGGAGTGTGTGGATCATGGAAATGAATCCCAGTTGTGACAAGAGGCGTTTAAGGATAACCCGATTAATGGGTACATGTCGTTCGTTAAGGAGGTAGCTCCGTTTTAGAGGAGAGCCACTCTAGGGTTTAAGGAATCATTGGATGGTTGGTTAAGTGTGGATGTGTTGGTATTGGTTGAGCCCATTGAGGCGAAATATTATGTGTTGTATGTTTATGGCTTGTATGCATGATTTAAATATAATCAACTGCATGCTAAGACGACAATTAGTTGTGCGTTGCCCGGTAGCATGTGGGCTGCAGGATTACCATACCAGCAAAGGTGCTGAGCCCCTTGGGGGCCACCCTTTCTCTTCTTTTCCTATTTCAGGTACGGAGAGCTGGAAGCCGTTCGAGAGTAGGACGGGGTAGTCAGTGCACTTGGGTATTCATTTAAGTGTATCTATACAGTAGGTGTAGTAAGACCGATATTGTTGTCGGCATCAGTTTATAAATACTCGGTACAGTGGGAATGCATGTATTCTATAAATGTTGAAAAGGGAATGAGGATTGTATTGTGTAGTGCTAGGGAATCTAGTCCATCAGACCGATACAAAGTACATGTATTAGCCTTGTTAGCCACGTGGGTGGTTAACGGCGTGTAACACCATTGAAATAAGTAATGTGATGAGTTGAGTTTCCGCTGCAGATTGTTGTATGTGTTTTGTTGTTGGATGGGTGTTACAGCACGTTTAGGCCTTAGTCAATGTGATTAGATGTTTAGTCCATCTTAGATCATTATTAGATCATTTAATTAAGTTTTTAAGGTTAGGGGTATTTCAGTTATTACTTCTGTTATCATCTGATCCTCTAAGGATAATCTTCAGTTCTTGAACTATGACTTCTCTGCGTGATCTTTCGTCACATGGCATGGACTACAGGCTTTACTGCCTGTCAATCTAGCATCACTTTGCTTTTCATTTCCGCTAGGTCTAATTCATAACTACATGCTCTTCAAGACCTTATCTCACAATGTTCATATAATGGTCGCTTGCTGCGTACCATGTTCTTACTCATTCAACACGTTGTTTCACACGATCAGCTATCATTAGCTTCCGCTCATGTATTCCCGCCATTTGTACTAGGGCTTTCCATTCACTTGGCTCAATAAAATGCACTACTCTTTTAGATTCTTCTGCGCTCCTCGCGCATTGTTCATTTTATAGTTCACTTCGTACACATACTGTGTTTACTACTCAACTGATTACTTTTTCGGTTTCCAACCATTGCTATCAAAGTTCCTTCTACATACTATTTCTGCTCAAATTACTCCTTGACAATAAACACATGCTAAAGTTTCACTACACCGCTTTAGCGGTTTCACATTATATTCTTAAGTGGTAGCCTTTCGTTGGAGGGTCCACAATTGCCGCTCCATAGGCCCCATAATAACGAGGGCATTCCTACTCTAAGGTAGTGATTCGTCCTCTACAATTTCTCTTATGCCTTTATGCATAGGTTTGCAACATTTGGATCTACGAGTTGTGGCTGGTTTTCTGGCCTACAAGCCACATTGTCTTGAGCTTTGCTCCTTATGAGTTGTTCGCACGAGTTCCTACTTCTTCGTACACCATCTAATGGTTTGGTGGTAATACTGGGCCGATGATAAGGTCGTTTCATCACTCTTCTGTACATGGAAGGCCCTTTTAGGTATCTCGACATTAATCAGTGCCCTTTGGCAATTTAGGGTGTTCCCTGTTGAGTGGGATCCCTTTCGGTGTTTAAAAACCGAGTTTCGTTTAGCTCTTGTGTTCATATCCTGGCACCCATCACGTGAAATACCCCGAACTTAATTAGGGTGATTAAATTACTCTAATACAATATTGAGGGATTATCAGTGCCTAATGAATTTTGGTAAAGATAATAAATCCAAAAGAAACAAGAAAAACGCTTAAAAGTGAAAAACGCTTAAAAAGTGAAAAACGCTAAATTGAGCGTTGAGTGACCCTAAGAGGAATACGACCTCAACAATAGTATTAAATGGATTTTAAAGGCTTAATAAGGCCTAAATAATATATAGGAACAATTTTCGAAGAAAACCGATCCAAATAATGTATTAAAACGCTAATAAAGCTTTAGCGCACGTTTTTCGAGGAAACCCGAAACGTGACTTTAAGTGGTCAAATGAACCCGTAAAAATTATAGTTCATTAAATAACTATAAATAAACATTAATGGAAGCTTAAGAGCCATTAAAATTAAAGAAACGGGAAAATTCTGAAAACGGGCCCGGTTAGTGAATAGTGCTAAAACCGGGTAAATTAACGAGTGTTTTCTGTAAAAAAACAAAAAACGCTCCAGCATGTATTACTGTATGGGGCTGGTTTTTAATAGGTATTCAGCTCCCTCACACACCTAATAAGCTAGAAAGAAAGAAAGAAATGAAAGAAAGAAAAGTAGAAAAGTATTTTACCCTCTCTCCTCCCCCACTTTCTCTTCCTCTCTTTCTGCTTCCTTTACCATTTTTTCTCCTCCCCTCTGGTTCTAGCCGATTTTGAGCTTCCTCCATGGCAGCCCACCTTCTCAAGCTTGCCCAAGCCACACCAAGGCTCTAAATTAAGAAAAACTTACATATTCTTCTTCTCCTCCTCAAGCTCTACACTTCAGTCTTTTCAAAATCTAAAAATGATGAACTTCATCTCCATGGGGTTTTCCCATTTGAAGAGAAAATGACATCTTCTTGAAGCTTGGAGTGCCCTCTTTCCATCAAGGTAAAAATCTCCAAGAAAAACTCATTTTTCTTCCTTCTCCTTTGGTGACCGATTTTTCCCCTCTTGTAATGCCTTGTTTTCTTCTTGATTTTAAGCTTCATTTCAACCCTCCAATGGTGGTGGGAACCCCTTTTGATTCAAGGCTTGAAATCCCTCTTAAAAAGCTCCAAAAGGTAAACCCTAACTTTGTGTTTTAAGCCCTTTAATTGAATTAGAGTTTCCTAGGGTTTAGAGGATTAATTGAATGCATTTTGTGTTCCTTGGGTGTTGGGATGGAGTTTGGCAACTCCATTCCCACTTGACCGAATTGAGGAGAGGAAGAGCAAGAGGAGAATTCAAAAGAGAAACTTGTGAAATTAAGGTAAGAAATCTACCTTGAAGCTTGTTTTAATTGCTTTAGGATTTGGGATGGGTAAATAAATTAATGAACCCAAAGTATGAATTGAAATCTATGTGGTAAAATGTGTATAGTTGATTTCAGAGAGATTTGAGAACTTGTGTTGATTTAAGGGGCTAAGTGCCATTGCATTTGAATTTGGAGATATATTGTTGTTTGGTGAATTTTGGATGGATATTGAGTGCTGGTAGGACCCTTGTAAGGGTGTGGCTAGATTAGGAATGAAAAGGATGAGAATTGGTGAAATTGGGTATGCTAATTTATGGAGAGGTTATGGCGAAATTTTGGTAGAAAATGAGTGTTTATAGATGGCTTGGTGAATGGGAGAACCTAGGTGTTTGTAGTGTTGAGTAGAGTCGATTAATAACCGTGCTATAGAAAAAGAAGGATGATTTAGAGAGGGTGTAAAATTTGTAGCAAAGAGGGATAAGGATATTTAGAAACTCTAGAAATGAGTTAGTGTGCAAGACTTAGGAAAATGAGAGTTGGACTTGGGTTTTAGAAGTGCATTTGTCTAGGAATGATTAGGATGGTCATTAAGTGATTTGGTGGGATTGGTAGGAGGTAGAAAATATCAAGAAGAATAGAAAATGCACAAGTGTGCAAAATGTAAGAATGTGAGAATAGAAATTTGTGAAATTGAACAAGAATTGGAGTCACTAGTGGAAAAAAATGTTTTAACCACGGTTATTTTGTCTATATACCACGGTTAGGAACCGTGGTTTATGCTCGCGTCGTATATTCACAAATTAACATAAACGACGGTTCATAACCGTGGTTTAAAGTGAGCGAAAAAACCACGGTCTGTCGAAACCGTGGTTTAAGACCCCTTCTCCCGCAAACATTCACTGACTTTATACCACGGTTGTGAGTCTGAACCGTGGTATATAGTGCATTATAAATGATGGTTTTACGTAAAACCGTGGTATAAAGTGTATAGAAATCAAACAATAAACCCGGTTATATTGTAGAACAATGTTTTAATTCTGCGATTTTTTTCCCAGTTCGCCGGTGCTTTAGCGCCGCCGCCTTCGATGTAATTTCTCAACAGAGAGTGCAAACAAAAGAGAATGAACAGGCCAGAACATGTATGTTACTTGTTTGTGTATTAGGGTTGCTAAATAATGAGTGAAGTTACATTATGTTCCTTGTTCGTCGGTAGGTTGCAAAATTACCGTGAAAGAGAATGAGAGAGGGCGAAGCGCCGTTAGGGTTGCACAAAATTACCGTGAAAAACAAGAGGCACAGAGCATGTCGTTGTTCGCTAGTGTGGGTTGCAAAAATTACCGTGAAAACAAGAGGCGCAGAGCATGTCATTGTTCGCCGGCGATTTAAAAATTAGGTTTGCAAAAATTACAGAGGCGCAACATGTGTTCCTTGTTTTCCAGTATGTCGAAGAGCATGCATGTTCGCCGGTGGGTTGAAAAAATTACAAAGGCGTAGAAGAAGAAGAAGAAGACAAGGGTTGCAGAGCATCCTTGTTCGACAGTGTAGGTTGTAAAAGAGTGAGGAGAAAATATATATAAGAGAAAGAGCCGCGTTAATTTGCGGCGAAAATTTGAATTCCCGCTTAGACTATATACCACGATTCTAACAAGGAACCGTCATTTAAAGTTTTTTTTACCACGACTAAAAACGACGGTTTTGACAAAACCGTGGTATATAGAAACCCTATATATGACGGTTCTCCAAGAACCGTGGTATATTCACTCCGGCATGTACTATATACCACGGTTGCCCTGAAAACCGTGGTATATAACTAACCTATATACGACGGTTCCGGAAAAACCGTGGTATATGCGCTCTGGTATGCACCTTAAACGACGGTTTCTATTAAAACCGTGGTTTATAAACTTAAACCACGGTTTTCCATTTAACCGTGGTTTAAACGCCGTCATTAAAAACATTTTTTCTACTGTGAGTAAGGATTTGAAGTTGTTTAGAGCATGTTTTGAGGTGTTTAATTATGTAGGAAACTTGTGGAAAATTTATGGAATGATTAGGGGTGGATTGAGGGTTGATTTGGGGTTGAAAAATCCACTAAATAGTAGTTTTTAACAGGGTCCGGGACTTAGGTTGGGTACCAAGTCCCGGACCGCATCAAAAATCATGTCGAGAGTGAATCCTGCAAGTGGTCCGGGACCTAGGTCCAGGACCACAAGTCCCGGACCATAGTAAAAACAGGCCGAGAGTTACTTTCTTGATTGGTCCGGGACCTGGGTCCGGACCAAGTCCCGGACCACCCCCAGAATGCTCCTAGAAAGTTTTTAAGGGTTTAAATGATGGGGGTTTGAATGGTATTAGTTTTAGGAGTTGTTTGGTGACCTTTAAAGGTCATAAGAAGTGTAAACAAGTTGGAGAAGTGATTGAGTAAGTTGAGGAACTAAGTACACTAAGTTAAACCGAAATAAGGGATAACGGGGTAAGTACGGGAGTAGCAATTATGTACCTACCGTAACGCCTTAATATTAATTGAACCATTTGACATGTAATTAGTGGTTCAAGAGTAAGACACGAGGAACAAGTGTGAACCGAGGAACGTGAGAACACCGGTAAAGTTAACCCGGTGAAAGGTATGATTTTCTCATGCCCTGTATCCTAACTTGGTTACTCTGATTTGTGTGCTTGTTTGAGTGTGTGATC
Organism: Limonium bicolor; assembly: GCA_023374045.1. NCBI lineage: Eukaryota > Viridiplantae > Streptophyta > Magnoliopsida > Caryophyllales > Plumbaginaceae > Limonium > Limonium bicolor. Next base: position 217,400,774 of record CM041782.1, read on the forward strand.
ACCTAACAAGATGAATGCATGAATCAGAATGTTTGTACCCTCTTGGGCTTGTATTGTATTGGTTGTTGTTGAATGGTATCTTGAAATTAAAGTTTGTATAATTCACGAAATGTATGATTGTGGATGAATTGCATGAGTGTGGAATGTGTGCTATAGATCGACTCATAGTTGAGTCTTGTTTGATTCTTGACTCGTAGAAAGAGTCATGTTGCGAATTACTGAAAACGTGGAAACACACTAAACTATCGAACCAAGAAGCGATAACATAAACCTATGAACTCTCTAGAATGTGAGGAAGTATACGGGAGTTGTAAACTCCCGATAACAGTTAGAGAACCGAATTGATTTAATCCACACAATAAATAATAGTGGAAGTGTATGAATAACCTCTAACTAGAGGATTGATAACTGTTCAAAATATGAACCTTGAGTAAAGTAAAGCATGGTAAGGGATCACCAAACCCCTTAGAAATGTAGTTGAACCCCAATGAGAGGAACCGATTAAAATGAACAATGTCACGAACATGAGAGTATTCGATAAGTTAGGTAAACCTTAAATCTTATAATACTAGACATTGAGGAATTCCCTAAGCCAATAGATGTTATCGAGAGAGATACCTCTAGGCTAATCCATGAGATTGTGAAATGACTCCGACAGAGGAGTTTTGGGGATTTGAGTAGTCTGGTAGAGAACCGGACATTTGTGAACTTGAGGAGCTAAATGCATAGCTCCTTTTGTATTTGTAAGCCCGGTGGTGGATCTTGTGTATGACCCTGCCCAGAGATCGTGGCTAAGACTTAAAAGATGCCTTTGAGTATTGAGTATTGATTTGGGAACTTGAGTATTGGAGTATTGAGTATTGAGTATGTGAGTATTGAGAATTGAGTTGTGACTTGAGTGACTTGAGAATTTCAGTTTGAGTGGAGAATCGAGTTGAGCATTGCAGAACTTGTTGAGATTGTGAGTAAGAGTACCAAGAGAGTGGGTAAGGCAATGAGCAAATGAGTAAGGCATAGAGAGGTAGAAACCCTCAAGCCTAACTAATGAACATATTAAACTAACCTCTTCATGTGTGTGTTAGTGTTTGTGTTCTTTGTTAAACCTTGAATGTGTTAAAATACATATATAACGTATTGATGCCTTGCATGTTGATTGAGTTAAAACGAATCGCATGCTCTCGACCAAATAGTCGGCGTACCATCGCTAGTACGCGGGGTATGCGAATTTCATTTGCAGCAATTTTGCTGAGGCCCTAGGGGCATCATTTTTATTTTACAGGAACATTGAAGCTGATCACCGTTCGAGAGTAGGACGGGGTTGTGATTAAGCATGGGTAGTTGTTTAATAATTGTATTTGTATTTATTATGGATTTGTAAGACCGAAAGGTCATCAATAGACTTGGGAGTTGTAGACACTCGGTATAGAACTGTATGGAGATTGTATTTGTATATTATGGGATTGAAGGTTGTATTAGCCTGAGATTTTATTAAGTAATGGAAGTAACGTTTGTATAGGGTACTCGGTATTATGATCCATCAGACCGATTTGTATTTATATTGTTGTATTGGTTGGCCTTGTTAGTCATGTGGGTGTCTAACGGCATTGTATGAAATACCATAAACTAATAAAACATTTATTAAACATCTAATCAAATTAATTAAGGCCTAAACATGCCTTAAAAGTCAATTGAGAACAACAATGGTCAACACAAAGCAAGAATTGCACCCTTTGACCGTTTAGGGTAAATACATACCCAAATGAACTCCTTAGGACCTAAAATTTTGTCCTAAGCATATTAACTCATAAATGAACACAATAAACCGTTCTCAACGAAAACCAAGCTCAGAAACACATTGGGATACAAAATGTGCACTAAAACACCTTAAAGCACGTTTTTGTGTATGAGCTCTAAGATATTGACTTTTTGTCACTTTAAGACCTAGATTACATTCTTTATAACATTAATGTGACATGATAGGATATATTATAAAGTCTAAATCAAAGTTTAAAAATAAAATCCAAATGGGTGATTTTGGGTGAATAGTACCCAAAATAACATTTAATTACCTAACTTAAACCATGGTCAATGGTCATCCTTTGGTTTGTCCACCCATTGCCACCCACCTATACAGCCATACTCATCCATTAGTCAACATAAAATATCTACTAATGAGTCATCTAAAGACTATTCAATAAAGTAAGCAAATCTTACCTTATAAGCTCATTTTTCTTCTCTTTCCTCCCATTACTTCCCTCATACCCTGTCTTTCAACCTCCTTAACAGCAAGGAGACTCCAAGTTCAGTTGGTGAGATCTTTTGATCTAGGTAAGCTTCTAAGACAAGTTTATGTCCATTTTCTTCATCTTTTTCTTCTCTTTCCATTGAGCTTACCCACTTCCATTTTCATCCAGCCATTTGGTGTGAGTTGGGTTGGAATACAAGCTGTTTTCAGTGGGAAATTCAGAGGATGAAGGAAGCAAAGCTAGCTTGTTCTTAAGGTATAAAAATGTGCTTTAAGCACATATCTCTTCATTCCCCTCATTTCCGGTTGATAATATTAGTTTCCTAGGCTTATTATCTCCTTCTTTACATGCTTGTTCAGTTGGTATATCAAGTGCTTCAAGGAATAGCCAAATCCATGCCAAAAACCCATTTTTGGCATCTTAATCAAGGTGAAAATTAGCCATCTTCTTACCTGATTCATTACAGTTTTAAGCCTTTTTTAGTAGTCCTTTTGATGCTCTTTTACTTCTGTAAAAATAGGCCGAAGAACAGCCCTTGTTCTTTTGCATTTCTAAGGTAATTTACCTTGAATTTGTACATTAAAACACTTCCTATGATTAGCTCTTGCTTAGGGTTTAATCATATCTTAATTTGCTGTTCAAAACATGTTTAACAAGTTGTGGAAATTTCCTCAAGCTTGTCGTGGCTAAACAAGGCCTAACCTTGGCTAAAACAAGGTATAAATCTCTTAAAACTCAACTTTGGTATATTAATACATGTATAAGTTCATGTATATATGTTGTCGTGAGTGAATATGGGTTATAAAGTCATATTTTGACCTTAGGTGGTTAAGGAATGAGTTAGTAAATTTATATAAGTAATTAAGTAACATAAAGGTCAAATTAAGACTTTATGTGGGAGATTGGTAATTTATGGAAAATACATGGTGAGGCCGAGAGTTTAGGGCATTTTGGAGCTTTTATGTGTAATTTATTTTATAAGCTAATGTTTGTAATATGGCCATGTACTTTGGCCATGTACTTTAGGCCATTTTATTTATGTATATTAAGTTTAAATTAGATTTTAGGTAACAAATATATATTACCGCAAGGTATAAGGGGTTAAACCATAATTAAATTAAATTTGGAGGCTATATAATAATAAAGCCGAAAATTAGGTGTTAAAAGGATTTAAAATAAAAATTATAAGGCTTTATAAAGTTTTGGGGTTAAATGGTAAATTCTGGAAAATTATGGGTATAAACCGTAAATAAGGGAAAGTAATGGTCAAGGCAATATTAAGGAAGTCAACCTTGACCATAGGGTAGGTTTTGACCAAATTAGATAAGTTAAATAATTTATTTTTGGTTATATAATAAGTTATGTATTTAATTGAAACATTTTTATAACATATGGGGTATGTATGGTGATTACCAAAAGTTAAGGGTGTAAAATGGTATTTTAAGCACCCATGGGCTATTAGGAATTTTTAGGAATTTATTGGGTTGATTTTGAAATTAAAATAAACTATACATGTATAATATATAGTTATTATGTCATTGTTACACTTTGGATAAATAAATGGGGTGGAAATATAATAACCGAGAGTTTAGGGGTTAGGAATGATATTTATAACCCTTTGGGTGAATTTTGGTGATTTTTGGAATTATATAAGAGTATTTAATAAAATAAGTGTATAGTATATAGTTCTAATGATATTATAAAACTATATGTTAAAAATTTGGTCAAATAGTAATTATAGAAAGTTGGTGGGTTGAAAAATAATTTAGAACATATTTGGGGTCTGTTCGGAAATTTAAAACATATAAATAACCATAGGTTATATTAATATTAAGGTTAAAATGTTATAATATATGATATATATATATATATAACATAACATTATATATGGGGTCAAATTGTAAATTTGTAAAGTTAAAGGTGCTGGAAAGTAAATGTGAACGAGACATGGTCTGTTCGGTTATTTCATAAAATAACTATAGGTTATACCTTTTTATAAAGTTAAAAATGTTATATTATATGATATATATAACATGGTATAAATTATGGGGTGTTATTGTAATAAACATAAAGACATGGAAGTTAATGGAATTAAAGTATAAGTATGTGCCTATGCGGCAATTAAAAATAGTTTTGCTTAAAAACTATAGGTCATGATTTATATTAGATAAAGATATCATATTATATGATATTAGTATATGGTATAACATTACATAATGTTATGTGGTCAAAATGGAATTTAAATGAAGTATAGTGCTGTACCGAATTATTAAAGGTTGGAAAATGAATTTTAGACTATGGTCTACAATGTTATAACAATTATATGGAATTAATAGGATTTAGATGGAATAAATATAAGTAAGGATATTCACATTAAATAATGTGACAAACTATAAATAAATAAGATTTATAAACTAAGGTATATATTGAATAAACCTTAGGGGTTGTATATATACAACATAAAATGTTACATAATATTAGGAGAAGGATGAAATACCCCTAACCTTAAAAACTTAATTAAATGATCTATTAATGGTCTAAGATGGTTAATAAACATCTAAATACCATTGGGGAACAATCTAAAGATCTCAACAAGGCAAAACATGTCTTAAGATCGGTAAAGCCAAAAATGTGCTTTAAGACACCATAGAGATTGTATGACCTCAAATAGGATCCAAAGTGGATTCCTAAGTATTATAATGAAGTAATGAACATTATAAAACCATTCTCAAAGGAAACCAAGCTCTAAAACATGTTCTAACACAAAATGTGCTTTAAAATTCCTTAAAGCACGTTTTTGAGAAAATTGACTTTCTGAGTGGGTTTTGAGTGGTGTTAGGCATTGGATTAGACCTTGTTATACTAATTTACTATAATTTACCACATTAGAAGGTCTAAATCCAAGATTTCAAAAAAAAATCAGAAATATAGCACTCATTTGTGAATAGTTATCCAAATAGTGCATTTTTAAGCAAATTGACTAAGTATGGTCAATGGTCAATACATGACTCATTTTATCCTTATGAAGTCGGCAGCATGGAGCAAGGAGGACAGCACATTCAACTTTAATACAAAATATCTAGCCAATTTGGTGAATCACCATTTACTATTCCATTTCTTACTTTTCATTCATTAAAACTCATTTTCTTTCTTTCTCTTTCCTCTTGTCCCATTCCAGCCAAGATATCAGCACTTCCTAACCCTCTCAAGCTGTGTTCTTGAGCATTCAAGGAAAATCAATCCCTTTTGCACCTAAGGTAATGGTTTAAGGCTTATTTTAGCTCTTTTTCTTCATCTCTTCATTACCTACACATGGAGCTCATAATCTATCACTTTCCATGGCTCATTCTCAGTGTTTTAAACCTTGAACAACAATCATTCTCGCTGAAGCAAGCTTTGGGACCAAGGTGGTCAAAATTTACATTATAAGGTAAAAACATACCTTAAGGATTTCTATTCTCCATCCGGTTTTCTTCTTCTGATTTCTATGAGTTTATTCACTCATAATCTTCATATTTACATGTTTATTCAGTTGGTTAACCATTTGGAGCAAGGGTGGCCGAAAATCAAAGGAAATATCAACCTATTACCATAGCAGCTTGTTGTGTGTCTAGCTATTCCCCATGTATTTATGGTAAATTTAACACCATGTGGTGTGTTTAATTCAGGCCGAAACCCTTTGGAGACTACCTTGCATTTTTAAGGTGATTTTTGCTTAAATCTTACATTAATTGTTCTTTATGGTTAAGCTCATGCTTGGAGTATAACCATGTCTTATTTTGGTGTATTAAACATGTCTAAATGATGTGGTGATTTTCCCTCCAAGCTGCCGAGTTGTTACTAAGGATAAACCAAGGTATAAACACCTTAAACTTATGATTTTATGATTTATGATTTTTCAGCATATATATTATATGTACCGAGAGTGGAGTTGTTTATATGGGTGATTTTAACCTAAGTATGGAAAAAAATGACTAAGATAAATTAAGCTAGTCATTTAAGTGATTTAATTAACATAATGGTCAAATTATGACATTATGTGGAAAAATAATTAAGCTACAGCAAGGCCGAGAGCTTATAGTATAATTTGAGCTATTTTATGTGTAATTTTATGTTATAAAGCAAAGTTGTAATAAGGCCATGTCATTAGGCCATTTTAATTTAAGTTTAAAGCTTATTTAATTTAATTATGCTTATATAATTAAGTTTGGGGTCAAACGGTAATTACTAGTAAATTATAAAGCCGTGGGCTTAATTTAGAGGAATTTAGGGTTTTTAAATGAATTTAATAAAAATTATAACATTTTATAAAGTTTTGGGTCAAAATTGTAAAAATAGAAAAGTATAGGGTGTAATTGGTAATTACCGAGAGTTTGGGTCCAATTTGGCATTAGAAGTCAAAGTTGACTATATAAGAGACTTTGACCAAGTTTGGAGAATTTAAGGAATTAAAATACTACCTTATAATAAGATAGTTATTAAATTGTAAAAGATTTATAAGAGTTGGGGTGATAATATGATTTCCGAAAACTTGGGGTACTAAATAGAATTTAGAACAGACCTTAGGTTATTAGGAATTTTTAGAAGTTTATTTGGTTAAATTTGGAGTTTATATGAATTATATAAGTATAATATATGATATTTCATATCATTGTTACAAATGGGTAACATATGGGTAATAACCGAGAATTATAGAAAGTATAAGGTTAGGAATGACATTTATAACCTTTTGGTATAGTTTGGTCATTTTTGGAGTTATATATAAGGTTTTTTAAGATATATGTATAATATATAGTTTTAATGACATTAGAAAACTGTATATTATAAATTGGGAAGATTTGTTAATTATTAAATTTAGGAGGTAGGAATTAATTAAAACAGACCATAGGGTCTGTTCGGTAATTATAACCATTTAAAACTGTAACACCCCTACTATTAATTCAGTCATACCGTCCAATCTCCTCGTGCTTCCCGAGTCACGCAGCGGATTCATACTTACATACATCGGGTGATACAATGCCGTTAGTCACCCACGTGACTAACAAGGCTACTACTGCTACATACAGCATCGGTCTGATGGACCGGAATATCCGAGCACTACTTAATACAATACATACTCTCATTACATACTGGATACTACGATACTCCATTCGATACATTACTCCATTCAATACAACACTCCACGATTCCGTACAAGATAATACACTACGCATACCGAGTTTACTAGGTTCCAAAATCAATACAATACTTCTCCCAAATTCATACACACTTACTAGGAATCAATCTGCTACCCATTCCTCACAACTAGGTACTTCTAATTACTAGGCGCGCCACCGTCTCTTACCTTGACCGTATTCGCTCCGGGTACCTGCACACTAAAAATGGTCCCCCGAGGGGGTCAGCTTACGCTGAATATGATAACCGCATACCCCGCGTACTAGCGAGGGTACGCCGACCATTTGGTCGAATACATGCAATTCATTTGCAATACATACATTCATACATACATACATACATACATGCTTCCATTCACGATACTACAATACTACACGAGGTATACATACATACGCACGTACAACACATGCTTGGAAGACAATACAAGTCAACCAATGCTTACTTACCACTTTCCAGAATACACGTACACAATACATACTCATTACAGATTCAATACGCAATACGGAGATACAATTCTCCAATACATACAAGGTCCAGTTAGCTTCATTACGCACCCGGGTTTATCGGGTGTTCGATACTCTTTTATCTCCGGTCGATGACTTACAATAGTCAAGACCAATACACATACAATACTTACTTCATACATACTTTACTTCCAGTTAAGTCGGTATGACCTCCGGCCGGGAATACTACTTCCCACCACCGGGCTTTAGGGTGGCCCACTAATCCAGGATACTACCCATACAAAGGGAATTGGTCCAAGGAAAAGATCATAGCCAGGATTCGGTTCCAACCTCTTGTGGTTCCTTATCCTCACGCGTGGCCGAAACTATATCGGGCTTCTACTCATTCCATTTTACTCAATACTCATGTTAGGAGTTAGGTTGTTAGGAATTAGTAGAAGTCCATAATCACTTCCATACATACTTACATACACAAGTACTCATACTTACACATACACTTCATTTCCATTCATACATTTCATGAATTATACAAACTAAATGTTCAAGAGCATAAACAAGAACAATATAGTTCAAACACATATAAGTGCAATATAAATCCGATTCATGCATTTATCTTGTTGGTGATCACATAAGCACACAAATCGGGGTAACCAAGTTAGGATACAGGGCATGAGGAAATCATATCGTTCACCGTCGTATACGTACTACCGGGTTCCTTCGAGGATCAACTATTTGATTCCTATACATACAAGAGGTAGTATGATCAATGACCTATTATTGATCTAACTTACTCCTTCATCGATACTTTTAATATTTACTTACTACTTCATTACTTTCTTACTTGATTATAAAACCATTCTTTTCTTTACTACTTCTTAGACTTGCTTCCTTACTCATTTACTTACTTTCTTACCATTACTACTTCATTAATGGTGTGTTGCTACATACATATGCTTATATGTGTATAGGCATATATATATATACATGATTACTATAATCATATATAAAACATTTTTTTTTCTTTTTTTTTTGTTTGACACGACCGACCCACCCTGGGTCGGACCCATGGGTCGGTCGGCTGCAGAGACTTTGATTACTGAAAATTCCAGTCCGGCCGACCCAGCCAGGGTCGGTGGGGTCGGTCGGTTACAGAAAAAATCCTACTATAAATTTCCACTAGACCGACCCAGGCAGGGTCGGTCCCCTGGGTCGGTCGGATGCAGACGCATTTCCGACTACAAGTTTCTACTCGACCGACCCAGGCAGGGTCGGTCCCCTGGGTCGGTCGGATGCAGAAACTTCCGAGATTGCAGGTTTTCGGGTCGACCGACCCTGCTAGGATCGGTCCTAGGGTCGGTCCAGCCCAGTACCCATTTTAATTACTTATTTTGAATCCCAAACTCTACTCAATTCACACCCAATCTTTTCCTACTCATTTCCACATGCTTCCTACATGTTTGCCACTCATTTAGATGCTCTAAATCACCTTAATTCATCTTCCAAACCTACTACTCAATTTCTACTGTAACACCCCATCCAACAACAAATACATAACAACAATCTGCAGCGGAATACACAACTCATCAAATAACTCAACTCGCTGGTGTTACACGCCGTTAACCACCCACGTGGCTAACAGGCTAATACACATACATTGTACCGGTCTGATGGGCTAAATTCCCGAGCGACTACACATTACTATCCCTTCCATTAACAACAACAACAACGTACACCTTTCAACTATACCGAGTATTTATAAACTGACGCCGACAACAATTTCGGTCTTACTACACCTACTGTATACATACACTTAAATGATTACCCATGTACAGCGACTACCCGTCCTACTCTCGAACGGCTTCCAGCACTTCGTACCTGAAATAGGAAAAGAAGAGAAAGGGTGGCCCCCAAGGGGCTCAGCACCTTTGCTGGTATGGTAATCCCGCAGCCCCATGCTACCGGGCCACGCACAACTAATTGTCGTCTTAGCATGCGGTTGATTATTTTTAAATCATGCATGCAACTGTAAACACAACACATAATCATTTCGCCTCAACGGGCTCAACAAACGGATAATATATCCTTACTTAATAAGTCACTCATGGTATTCAATATCCCTAGAGTGTTCCTCCTCTAATGGAGCTACTTCCTTAATAGACAACACTTACCCTTAAATCGGGTTAACCTTAAACGCCTCTTTTCTCAAACTGGGATTCATATCCATGATCCATATACTCCACATTTTACAACATATAACATACACTACATAACATCACGCAACAACACTTTGCACGTTTCAGCGTGCACAATGTAACACCGCAATAGATATTGCTTCACAACAAAAATACATAACATAACGGGAATGGTTCTCTTAGGAACCGACCCAAACATTGTTTATACACTGGTGAGCCTAGAGAATATTGCCAGTCTCATGATAAGCTCGTTATACAATAACAACAACACTCATTACCGTCCTAATAGTCGGACGAGTAACTTAAGTTAAGGCGGTTCGGGTTTGGAGGCCCGAACACACCACACAAAACATGTTCCCCCTAAACCAATCATAAGTCAGAATAGCTAAGCTTTGGAGTAAGCTAATGGGAGATCATAACCCGTGAGGGAACAACCATAACAAAGAGAAGGGTAAGGCTACAAAGGATACCCTCTCCCAAACAACGCGCGCCGACCGCCAAACCGGATTCCTCACCACTGTTAGTACATACTTACTTTTAGACATTAGTTAGAACCCCACTATGGAGTTTATCATAACTACACTCATACAGTATTAGAACTGGGTTAAACATACAAGGGAGATCCCTACATTCACATACACCACATCACATAATCAACTCACGCATAGCCGTGGTTAGAACGCCCCATGGTTCGGGTCTTTTAATCCGAATACCAACTCTCATGTGATCCTAGACTCAGTTAACTAAGGTTAACACCGCCGAGGTTAAATGGTATCGGAGTTGAACACGCCACATATATGAATTACTGTAAACTCATTACATGTTTTATCTTACAACGTGGCAAACATACAGAAAAACACATTGGCATACAAGCCGGTGTAATCCGGTAGGACACAGGTTGCAAGAAAACCATACCTGTCACCGGAGTCCACTCTACCACGTCCACTTATGTTCCTCGAGCAATTCTCGAACAACTGATAACATTACATATACTTTATTAACATCGGGGTAGCATGATTATTTAATGTCTAATGCTTAACTTTCCCCGTTAACTTAGTTACATAACTTTACATTTCAACTTGTTTTACTTTTACATTTTGATACTACTTTTCACCCACTTAATTACCATTAAAACTCACCTATCATGTCCTTAACAACCTTATAACATCATTACCTATCAATCCCCATCATTACACATCATTTCTATACCTTAAAACAACAATTTTGGTCCATACAGTGGCCTGTCCGAACTTGTGTCCGAACCTACAAGTTCGGACGCAAGCCGCGACCTAATACTGAAAACTATACACACGTCCGAACTTGTGTCCGGACTTCCCAAGTTCGGACACAGTTCGAGAGTAAATCCCAGATAGAAACAGTCACGTCCGAACTTGTGTCCGGACTTCCCAAGTTCGGACACAGTTCGAGAATGAGAAAATCCTTTACCCAACAGAGCCTGTCCGAACTTCCATGTCCGGACGGAAGTTCGGACACGGCAAAACATTCAATTTCCAAGTCTTTAAACACTTAACCAATTTCACCAAACTTCTCCTAAAGCCTCATAATGTTTCCTAACATCATTTGGCACATCAAACACACCTTTAGCCATGTGCTAAACTCTTTAAATCACTCACCAAAACCATCTTATCATTTACAAATTTCTTACAAAATTCCTAGCACTTGGGATGTTTTCTCCTTAAGATTTCTAAGTGGTAGTTCACCAACAATGACCACTACACCAAGGTGTTTCCTCTACACCTTAACATCATCTCTCAACTTCTTTTCTTACTAACTAAATCTCCTTTTTACAACTTCTTGAATTCTTTTCTCAAAACCTTACTTAAACATCATTCTCCTTATTCATCAATATTACCCAAACCTTAAACAAACTTCTCCAAGACTCAAATACATCCTAATAACACTCATTGGGTTTCTAGAACTTCCAAGACAATGCCTAAATCCTTATAGCACCTTAGAACACCTTAATGCACATTTTCTTCCTTAGTGAGACATTTACTCATTCCTACCAATTCCTAATTCACCCAAGTTCATTCAAGCACTTAAAACTCCTTATACATTTTACAAATTTTGCCATGGGTTCTCTTAGCACATCATCATTCCAAAACTCATAGTTTTCACCATTAAGCACTCAAGAACACCTAAAATCCATCAAACACTTTTTATACACAAACTTCACCCCTTCAGCACTACATCACAATATAGTGCATAACTTAAATTGCTTGGCACTTAGGCCCTTAAATAACATGGCTCTTAGGCCCTTAAATTGCATAAACCTTAAACACTGAATTTCCCACATAAGTAATGCCTTTGACCTGCAAATACACCCAACAATACATATGCCCTTAATAAACTCCTTGAGAGCATTTTACTAGGTCATTCACCATTTGCTCTTTAGGTAGTTTTAACAAGCATTATAAGCTTATTTCTCCTAAGGCATTAAACCACATTAAGATAGCATATTTACCTCTTTTCCTCCCAAATTTCTTTCTTGTTTCCTTACAAAACCGGTAAGGCATTTGGTTCCTTGCCAACTACTCAACATTATACAACAACATAATGAGTATTCAAGCTTTAAGCTCCATCTCATTGTAAACCCTAGGTTTACATTATTTCAAAACATTAATGTAGTTGTTTTACCTTAATCTTTGAAGGGTGTTTGAATATCTATGAAGAGAGGGCTCCACCTAGTCCTTGAAAGGTTCAAATGGAGCTAGAACAAAGCAACACAAGGAGCTCCATCAATGAATATTTTCGGTCACACACAAAACATGGAGGAAACTTGATTTTTCTTTGAGATTCCTTACCTAGGAGCAAAGGAGGGTAATAATATGTGGAAAGACAAGCTCAAGCTCCATCAATTGTGGAACTCCATGGCACCGAAATGGTGATCTTCAAATTTTGAGAAGATAGAAATGAAGAGCTTGATGAGAGGAAGAGAATGGTGGTGTTATTGTTTTTGATTTGTTAAGTGAGCTAGGTTTTACATGTGGTCAAAGATGGACTTCCATGGTGGTATTGTGTATTACCGAGAGAGAACAGCAAGAAGGGAGAATGAAGAAGGTGAAACCGTGTGAATGAAGAAAGAAGAGAAGGAAATGAGAAGATGAGTTTGCTTTTGGAGATATTTATGTTATAAAGCAAAATAGTACTTTACTTTAAGCTTTACTTTTACTTATTTGATTTCTTTTACAACTTGGTGACTCACTCCTTGAAAACCGGCCCCCATTTAGTTAGAAGGGTACTTTAGTCTTTATTTGTCAATTTAATTACTTATAACATTATATGTTACAAACTAGCTTATAAAAATCACTATTCACTAAAACAAGGCACATAGAAGTGAAATTTTTGATTTCCCATTGATATAGCCACCCAAATGTGATACTATATAGTACACATGTTAATTAAAGAGTAATGATGGACATTTAGCCATTCAAAACTCATTTACAAGACATTTTTCAAAAACGTGCTTTAAGACTCCTTAAGCACATTTTGTGTTTTTAACTTGTTTTCATGCTTGGTTTTCTTTGGTAATTGATTTAATATGTTCATTAACATATTTATAGGTATAGGTATGACCATTAGGTCTTATACAAATTTATTCCAAGCTTAGAGCACATTTTGCTCTTATTGACTTTAAGGTATTTCCTTGTGTTTTATTTGGGTTTAACTGCCCACCAGATTCCTAAGGACTCATTTAGCCTTATTAAATCATAATTGAATATTATTAAGTCTTGGTAGGCTCTTTGGGTCCTACCAAGTTCACTCATAGCTTAGAGCATGTTTTTGCTCAAACCGTGTCTTAATGCTTTATTGCATTTTACTATGATTAAAATTGTACACTGATGTTCCTAAGGCACTTTTAGCCTTTATATAACATAGTTTGATATTAAAACCACATATCAAGGTTTGGGGTATTTCATCTACTCAACTTACACAATCCTTCCTCACTTCTTCCCAACGTTTGCATCAGTTTTCATTCTACCTATGCTACAGATTTTTGTTTTCCTTCTTATGCTACAGATTTTCAATCAAACTTCTACATTCAATACTCTTACTACCAATACCACTACTAATATCCTCATTACGTTACCTTCCACTCAATCCTTCCCATTATCTAGCTCCTTTCAAAATCTGTTACAAGGTGGTTTGCTTCACACTTTAGGCTCTTCAAGCACACCTAGTTTCTCCTAGTTCCTCCAATGCATCATACTACTTCTTGCTACAGATTTTACACTTTCACATCCTCATACTACAAGTACCAATCCACAGTTACTAAATATCTCCACTAACTTCCATACACCCTTGGTTCTCCCATTCACCAAGTCATCCATAATTGTACATATTCCTACCAAAATTTTGCCATAGCTCAGCTACTTTTCTTACTTAACCACACATACACCTTCTCACCAAGTTCATGCCTATTCTAGCCATACCCATACAAGGGTTCTACCAGCACACATACAAAATCCCAATACACCAATATTTCCTCAATCCATAGTACAATACTCATGTCCAATTATTTGGTTCTAAGGCCTACAATCCACATACTTGCTCTTAAATACTCAAACTTCACATTCTCACAACCTGTTTACACAATACACTATACTCACATATTATCACTACTACAACAACAAAAAAATTCCTGCACACTTACGCATTCAATACCCCATGTTGTCCCAAGTTTAAACATCATTTAAAACTTCAAAAACTGTTACATTATCTTCTCGATACATTACTACATTACTACTACTCATACTACATACATTCCTCATTGTTAGATACTTTAAATCTGTTACAATGAAATACACAAACTAACCCAAGGTAAGAGCATTACCTTGACTTGCTAGTTTTTTTTTTCCTTCTTTCTTTCCTTCTCTTCTTTTCCTCTTTCCTTCTTCCCTTGTTCTCGGTTTTTGTTCAAGAATGGCAATGCTACAGCAAGCCATACATACCCATACTAGTTTAGCACCTTAACTTAAACTAACCCTAGAATTTAGATGTTTTAGGGTTTAGAAGGGAGTATTACCTTCCAACCAATGTGTGGAGTCCTTGTCTAGCAAATGAACAAGATTCCTAGCCCAAATGAGTAGCCAAAATCGGCTGGAATGCAAGGAGTAGAACAAGTCTCACTTAAATTTCGTTTTGCATATAAGGGCTAGAAAAAGGTAGGTTTTCAAGAATATTTTTACCTCAAAATGACAAGGAGGTGAAGGTGCTTCTAATGGTGGTACTCAAGCTTCAAATGGAGAATACCCATAAAAACGAAAATGGAGTTTATGGGTTTTTGAAAGGATGAAAATGTTCTCCTTGGCAAGGGGATTACAATGGTGTAATTTTTATTGGATTTGGAGAAGGTTTGGGTACTCAAAGAGAGGAGAGAAGTGGAGAGTTTGTGGGGGCTTCATTTCTCCATTGCCATCGCCCAAGGAGGAAGAAGAGAGAATAGAGAGAATAGAGAGGTGAGAGAAATCGTGAGAGAGAGGAGTGGGGATAGGAGAGAGAGTTTTTATTTGCTTTTTACTTATTTCTTTTGTCCTCTAGTGTACTAGGAACAATAAAGAATAAATAAAGAGAGTGGGGGTGAGGAGTCCATCGGTCACACACTCCCTTCTCTACAGATTTTTGACTTTTATTTGCAAAGTGGACACACAAGTTTTCTTTTATTACAATGTCACCCCACTACTTCCCGGTTGTTACAGTTTCTACTAACCGGAACCCGTTTTCCGGAATTCTCTCGCCTAATTATTTTATTGGCTATTAAGCCCTCATACATGCTTAATAATATTATTTAATGATTCATAATTTTTACGGGTCTGTTTGACCACTTAAAGTCACGTTTTCGGGTTTCCTCGAAAGACGTGCGCTAAAGCTCTTTTAGCGTTTTAATACATTTCTTGGATCCGTTTTCCTTCGGGAATCGTTCCCATATATTATTTAGGTCTTATTAAACCTTTAGAATCCATATAATACGCTAACCGAGGTCTCATACCTCCCATGGTTATTTAACGCTTATTTAGCGTTTTCCGCTTTTAAGCGTTTATTTATTTCTTTAGGATTTATTTTTCCTTACCAATATTACTCTAGCATTATGAGGCTCTTGAATACGGATTGGAATTATCTTAATCACTATATTTAAGTTTGGGGTATTTCAATCTACCCCCCTTAAGAACTTTGTCCTCAAAGTTGCTCAAGGTTATAGGGTTACAATGCTTGCTCATTCATACTTGTCTATGCCAGACGTCGTACATTCTTCCTCCTTACAACTCCTCAATCCATTACTCAAGATTCCTACTTTCCATGCCTTACCAACGTACAATAATTACTCCAATCCGCATTACATCCAACCATCTGGTTCCACATTACAAGGTTCATACATACATACAGTGCAAAGCTATCCCCAAAGCAATGCAATACACGTTACAATCCCGCGGCACTCAGGTCATCTAGACACAGGACTCTTCTATGTCCCGCTGCCCTTGGAATAATACAATACGATACTCTACTACCTTCTCAGGCATACGCTTCTTGCAAATCCTTCATCTTCAGGCTAAGAAAAATTCTTTCGCAACTACTACTTAGAAATTTTCCCAAAGCATACAACTCCAAATTCCAGTTTGTATTTATTGCTTCTACCCTATGCGTGATTCTTGTGACCACTTGAGGGGAGCTTCAAGAATCATTCGACCCTGATGTGATCAGCATCAGTGTTGAACTATCTTTCCACCCCAATTTGTGTTCGGCTTCCCTTGATCTGATCAGGATCAAGTTCGACTTCCCACATCCGTTTCAAACAACAGATAATTCAATCATTTTCATTTTCTACCTTTTACTCTTCCTAGTCGTAATTACAATTTCATACAACTCCAAAGGATGGAATTCAGTCCATCAGCCATTCTCAATCTACTTCCCAAATACTTTCCTCGGAATTCGATGCCTAAATGCTCATTTCATCAATCTTCTCTACTATTCTGACTAGGGAATCCAATACTTATGAAATTCAGCTGTCCTTAATTTACTTCCAATAACATACTACGGATACACCACTTGTGGGCTACATTCCTCTACTACTCGTAGACGATCCGTACTACTTCTTTAAGAATACAATACTTGTGGAGCTCCGTCCACTACTCATTCTCAATTGTCTCAAGACAATCACCTAGGGAACTCAATTTCCTCTAGGTTATACATCGGTTTTATACCGACTCAAGCATCGTAATGCCATGTCTAACTTCAGATAGGCGCACCTACAGGGATTATCGTTTCCCCAAGAGTTACTATACTCCTCTTTACTAATATATTTACACTGGGGTTACAAGATGGGTATATTCATCCTATGGTATTCGCATCTCTTGTGCCCGATTACCACAGTTACAATATGAATGAATACGTATGTTTATTTAACATAAGTACCAATCATCAATTCGATTCTCATTTGTGCTATGCACATTATAGTTTCTGTGTTTTGTTCATGAAACTTACATTAAGCGGTTTTCGCTCTACCCCCTTAAAAGGGATTACGCCCACGTAATCTACCATATGTTACTATTAAACATTGGTTTACTCGATTTGGGCAATCTGAAGCGTTTAGCTTCACTACGATATACTACACAATATGCTCTGGTCAAAGGGTCTTAACCATACCAATGGTTTAGTCTTTGCACCGAGGATTCCTATATGAGTTTATTTAACTCATAATTAATTCAGTTCTAGCCTATTAGGCTTCAAGGCATTAATAGCCATTCTTTCATACTTACTAGGTGTATTACATTTCCTAGCTAGGGCCCACTAGCTTCTGCTGCGCGACCCTGATAACTTGGGTTACTCACCCTTCATGTTATCCTTAATGTGCTATACATCACCTTTTTATCCCTCTATTATGGAAATAAGGTTTACTAACAGTGTGGTATTCTTTTACCGTTGTTTGAACTCAATGAGTTTTAGATTTTAACCAGCTCTCTGGTAATCTATTACACGTACTATTCGTACTCCCCACGATTATTCCCTAAGTTCCTCCGACTTGTTGTCGGGCGAGGTTAAGTCACTACCTAGTTGCAGTGCTTCCTCTGTTGTTACTAGCTTCAGAATAATACCAGTTCTTCTGGTTCAGTACAAGTGTTCTTTGCTTGTATGACCTTGCATTCTCAATGCGTCGGTCCAAGTGACCTTCTTCAGTCTTCTTTCACCTTTTATTCCAATGGAATTCACATCTTGTGATTGTTAGTGTGCTTACACTCTTCGTGCTTCTTTGGCCTTAGGCCGCACGGTTTGTTGCTAAGCTTGCCTGACTGGCTTATGCCATGTTGTTGGTGAAAGAAGGGTTTACTACGGTTTACATTTCCCATATTCCTAGCTATCGCATTAGATCATTACTGCGCGAGTGCAATACCAAAACACTCAGTCATACAGAGTGCAGAGGTGTAAACGCTTGGCAGTAAATCACTTATGTGATAGGGATGAATATTTCTGCTTGTCATCTCATACTTATACTTCGTGTCATTGTCCAACTACTTCCTCATTCCGGTCGCTTGTTGCGCACCGTATTCTTACTCACTATACAACATCGTTTTTACGGTCTCCGTTACTGTGGTAGCTTACCTTTACTCCTTGCCATTATCGTTGGCACCATTTCCTTATGGTGTACAAACACTAGGAGGTTCCTAGTCATATGTATGACGGTTGTCGTAGTATACCGCAATACTCATTATCTTCCCATTGGGGGATGTTCTATTTCAATTAAGGTTTCATGTGTAGGTTAGCTTACCTCACATTACTTCCTCATTCATGATATAGTTTACCAAATACAACTTGGTTGACCAAAGATGAAGTGGTTTATCGGGGTTACAAGTTCCCTGAGCGCCGGTCATTCATGGTGTGCAATATGCACACTCATTGATTGTTTGACAATACTGTCTCCTTAGTGCTGAGCATTGATAATAGGCTCTAGCTATGCGGTTTTACTTTTGCATGTACATTACCGGGACATCCCCAAAGCTTCAAGGGTTTTCTGGTCCCGTTCTCTAATTAAAGAGTATTCTATCACTGGTAGGTGGAAGTTCTCGTTGAGTGGTGTGTTTCCACTCATAGGTCTCATGACAAGGTTTATCATGTAAGTATTTATACTATGGTTCACCACATGATCGGGGTGCCTAAGGAGTATACTACTCCTTCGAGCTTTGAGGCTCTTAAGCGATGTGCTTCTACAGTCCACAGCCCCTCGTAGGCGTAGTGGTTTGGAAGTCTCATTTCCTTACTCGTTTGTCTCTTGGCAATATCTATATGCAAAGTTTTTGTTGTTATGGTAGACGGAAGCCTCTTTCTAAGGGTCACATCATCACCGCATGGGTGGTTTTCTGTTAATGAGAGGTATCTTTCCTCAAGTTTCTCGTAGTGTCCAGGCGTGGACTAGGACATTGTTGGCGTTATCACCATTCTTGTGCCTGTGCTACCATTGCTATGGGAGGCATGAAGGTAATTAAAGGCTTGTCAACTGTATACTAGACTGATGCTTTAGTGACAGTGACACTGAGTTGACATTACTCCAAGTCACTCAGGATGTTGGGTTTGAATTGATGGTCCCGTTGTTGATTTCTTGTCATATGAGACAATATCTCTTGCAAGTCTTATTATCAAAAGGTGTGAGTTAGCAACCGCTAAGGTTTACCTAACATAGTTGATTGATGGCTTGTAAGCCTTATTGCTGCAAGCTATGCTCTTTGCAAGCTGCTTATACATATTTCGACTCCTTGTATACCCCATAGGTTGGAGGTATTACTGTCTCCATGGCAAGTCGTGGCATCACGCTTCCGTTCATAGGAGACTCTTAGGCAATCTGGTGCTGATCAGTGCCTTCGTAGACTAGGGTAGTTCCTATTAAGTGAATCCTTTCGGTGTCTTAACCGAGTGTTCGTTCTGGTTGTCGTGCTCTTATCATGACACTTCATTCGACTGTTGTCATTCCAGACACCCTTCGAGGATTGCTCCTGGGTGTTGTTAGTTATGCCGTTACATCCGCTGATGTTTATGACATGTGTTGTCCTATATACGCGTCTTATGGTGTTGTGTTAAGCTATCCTTTTTTTTATAACGTCTCCCGTCGTGGGTAGACCGTTTATACTTGCTCCTAGCGCTTGAGACTAGGTTAATATCCCCTTCAATGATGGATTTTACTTCATGGTAATATCGTGATTGCTCTTGGGAGTTCTATCCCATTTGTAAAGCATTATAGTGCTCATGTTTAGGCAGTGGCCTTACTGTGTTAGGCTGGGTATACTTCCCAGCTGTCATATATTGCTTGATGTCTTTGAGACATATCCATTGTCCATACCGACTAGTCTGTGCTCTCGGCACTTCCTAGTTCTTACTCCTTATCTTCAGATGGATTCTCTGAGTTCCTTTATGCTTAATTGCCTGAGGTGTCCAGTTGTTCTGGTTTGAACTTACTGATGGTCCGTAGTAACGGAGTCGACTACTTCCCGTGTTTCGTACACTACATGTATACATATGTGGGGTACCATGTTGATACGTTACCACTTACCTAACTATGTGTCAGGCCCGCAAGCTCCTTCGGAGTGCGGTTGTCCCACATCCCGTAATTGGGTACACTCGTAGTGTTCGTCACACGCCTAGGTGAAGTTTCTATTGTCAACTCCTCTTGTATCATTTTATGATACTCACCGTAATTCTGTTGTTTTGGTTTTAAAATCCAAGGTTTTAAAAGAAAGGTTGTGGTATTTGAAAGAAATCTTGGTTTTGAAAAATAACAGTTCGGTGTTAAAAGAAGTTCTTCATGGCATAGCCATGTTCTGGGGTTTTAACCAAGTCTAGCTTCTTGCTGACTGGTATGTTCCTCGTGCAATGGTCAGGCAGTCAGGCCTTTCCGAGGTTCCATTCTCCCATTTTTTGGATGTGTGATCCTTTAGCTGTTTTGTTACGGCCACAGTACATTACTATGTACTTGTGGTGTGTTAGGGTTCCTCTACATGTTTCTGTCCTTACTGCACTTGCCGTGGCAAGTGCGTGGTACTGGTGGTTTTTGGGTAAGCCGATACCGGTCACGGTATGGTTTCCACTCATAATTGGTAGTCTTGCTTACTCTTCCTTTGATCTTGTTGATCTTTACTTAGGTTAATTACTCTTCTGAGTAACTTCTCGGTGAGTTTGACATGGCTGTCATTGATCAGGGTACTTCTCCAATCCTTGGAGCTTCCCCTTTGACTTGGTTGTTTGTTCCTTGTTGCTTGTTCCCACACGTTTGTTGTGGTTACTGAGCCTGATTTGGTTTAGGCACTACGGTTGTAGTTACATCAGATTATATCTTGTGATTCTTGTAGCTGTCTGAGCTATGTTGGCCAGGTTTGTAACCTTTTTGGCGTTGTAGTTTTGGAGTCAGTCACTCCCGACTATGTCCTTAGCCAGCTAGCTCACCGTTGGTGGTGTTGCTTGGCTATTACTGTTGTCCCGCAGACTTGTGTCTCGGGTTTCATTACTGCTCCTGTTTCCATTTCGTTGCACGGTTAGTGCTTCTTTTCCTGTTGCTGGTTGTTTAGCTAGGTTCTGCGACTGCTAAGCATGTCGCCCCATGCTGTTGCAAGTTATAGCCTCCTTGTGGTTGGAGTGTTTATACTACCGCTATTAAGTGCGGTTATTGTTGTTCAACCGGGATCCACTTCCGGGTCTTCCATTTCTTGGAATCTATCATACGTCGGCTCTTGTTTACTGTGTGATTGCTTCACAACTGCCAGATCGGGTTTTCCCCGAGTATGAGAAAGCTTTTCTTTCTATGGCGTCCTTTCCCAAGTTATACAATGGGGTTTGCGGTGGGCGGGACTGGTGTTGTAGGTATCCGGTACTCACCGGGAGTTCCTAACTAGCATCTCTCTAATGCTATCACTCAGCCCATAGCCCTAAGCTTCTAATTCCTAACTCGGTATTTTAAGCTCGGTATTTCCAGTCATCAGAGCGATACTTCGCTCTGATACCACTTTTTGTAACACCCCTACTATTAATTCAGTCATTACCGTCCAATCTCCTCGTGCTTCCCGAGTCACGCAGCGGATTCATACTTACATACATCGGGTGATACAATGCCGTTAGTCACCCACGTGACTAACAAGGCTACTACTGCTACATACAGCATCGGTCTGATGGACCGGAATATCCGAGCACTACTTAATACAATACATACTCTCATTACATACTGGATACTACGATACTCCATTCGATACATTACTCCATTCAATACAACACTCCACGATTCCGTACAAGATAATACACTACGCATACCGAGTTTACTAGGTTCCAAAATCAATACAATACTTCTCCCAAATTCATACACACTTACTAGGAATCAATCTGCTACCCATTCCTCAAACTAGGTACTTCTAATTACTAGGCGCGCCACCGGTCTCTTACCTTGACCGTATTCGCTCGGGTACCTGCACACTAAAAATGGTCCCCCGAGGGGTCAGCTTACGCTGAATATGATAACCGCATACCCCGCGTACTAGCGAGGGTACGCCGACCATTTGGTCGAATACATGCAATTCATTTGCAATACATACATTCATACATACATACATACATGCTTCATTCACGATACTACAATACTACACGAGGTATACATACATACGCACAGTACAACACATGCTTGGAAGACAATACAAGTCAACCAATGCTTACTTACCACTTTCCAGAATACACGTACACAATACATACTCATTACAGATTCAATACGCAATACGGAGATACAATTCTCCAATACATACAAGGTCCAGTTAGCTTCATTACGCACCCGGGTTTATCGGGTGTTCGATACTCTTTTACCTCCGGTCGATGACTTACAATAGTCAAGACCAATACACATACAATACTTACTTCATACATACTTTACTTCCAGTTAAGTCGGTATGACCTCCGGGCAGGGAATACTACTTCCCACCACCGGGCTTAGGGTGGCCCACTAATCCAGGATACTACCCATACAAAGGGAATTGGTCCAAGGAAAAGATCATAGCCAGGATTCGGTTCCAACCTCTTGTGGTTCCTTATCCTCACGCGTGGCCGAAACTATATCGGGCTTCTACTCATTCCATTTTACTCAATACTCATGTTAGGAGTTAGGTTGTTAGGAATTAGTAGAAGTCCATAATCACTTCCATACATACTTACATACACAAGTACTCATACTTACACATACACTTCATTTCCATTCATACATTTCATGAATTATACAAACTAAATGTTCAAGAGCATAAACAAGAACAATATAGTTCAAACACATATAAGTGCAATATAAATCCGATTCATGCATTTATCTTGTTGGTGATCACATAAGCACACAAAATCGGGGTAACCAAGTTAGGATACAGGGCATGAGGAAATCATACCGTTCACCGTCGTATACGTACTACCGGGTTCCTTCGAGGATCAACTATTTGATTCCTATACATACAAGAGGTAGTATGATCAATGACCTATTTGATCTAACTTACTCCTTCATCGATACTTTTAATATTTACTTACTACTTCATTACTTTCTTACTTGATTATAAAACCATTCTTTTCTTTACTACTTCTTAGACTTGCTTCCTTACTCATTTACTTACTTTCTTACCATTACTACTTCATTAATGGTGTGTTGCTACATACATATGCTTATATGTGTATAGGCATATATATATATACATGATTACTATAATCATATAAAACATTTTTTTTCTTTTTTTTTTTTTTGACACGACCGACCCACCCTGGGTCGGACCCATGGGTCGGTCGGCTGCAGAGACTTTGATTACTGAAAATTCCAGTCCGGCCGACCCAGCCAGGGTCGGTCCATTGGGTCGGTCGGTTACAGAAAAAATCCTACTATAAATTTCCACTAGACCGACCCAGGCAGGGTCGGTCCCCTGGGTCGGTCGGATGCAGACGCATTCCGACTACAAGTTTCTACTCACCGACCCAGGCAGGGTCGGTCCCCTGGGTCGTCGGATGCAGAAACTTCCGAGATTGCAGGTTTTCGGGTCGACCGACCCTGCTAGGATCGGTCCTAGGGTCGGTCCAGCCCAGTACCCATTTTAATTACTTATTTTGAATCCCAAACTCTACTCAATTCACACCCAATTTCCTACTCATTTCCACATGCTTCCTACATGTTTGCCACTCATTTAGATGCTCTAAATCACCTTAATTCATCTTCCAAACCTACTACTCAATTTCTACTCAACTTACACAATCCTTCATCACTTCTTCCCAACGTTTGCATCAGTTTTTCATTCTACTTATGCTACAGATTTTTGTTTTCCTTCTTATGCTACAGATTTTCAATCAAACTTCTACATTCAATACTCTTACTACCAATACCACTACTAATATCCTCATTACGTTACCTTCCACTCAATCCTTCCCATTATCTAGCTCCTTTCAAAATCTGTTACAAGGTGGTTTGCTTCACACTTTAGGCTCTCCAAGCACACCTAGTTTCTCCTAGTTCCTCCAATGCATCATACTACTTCTTGCTACAGATTTTACACTTTCACATCCTCATACTACAAGTACCAATCCACAGTTACTAAATATCTCCACTAACTTCCATACACCCTTGGTCTCCCATTCACCAAGTCATCCATAATTGTACATATTCCTACCAAAATTTTGCCATAGCTCAGCTACTTTTCTTACTTAACCACACATACACCTTCTCACCAAGTTCATGCCTATTCTAGCCATACCCATACAAGGGTTCTACCAGCACACATACAAAATCCCAATACACCAATATTTCCTCAATCCATAGTACAATACTCATGTCCAATTATTTGGCTCTAAGGCCTACAATCCACATACTTGCTCTTAAATACTCAAACTTCACACTTCTCACAACCTGTTTACACAATACACTATACTCACATATTATCACTACTACAACAACAACAAAATTCCTGCACACTTACGCATTCAATACCCCATGTTGTCCCAAGTTTTAAACATCATTTAAAACTTCAAAAACTGTTACATTATCTTCTCCAATACATTACTACATTACTACTACTCATACTACATACATTCCTCATTGTTAGATACTTAAAATCTGTTACAATGAAATACACAAACTAACCCAAGGTAAGAGCATTACCTTGACTTGCTAGTTTTTTTTTCTTCTTTCCTTTCCTCTCTTCTTTCCTCTTTCTTCTTCCCTTGTTCTCGGTTTTTGTTCAAGAATGGCAATGCTACAGCAAGCCATACATACCCATACTAGTTTAGCACCTTAACTTAAACTAACCCTAGAATTTAGATGTTTTAGGGTTTAGAAGGGAGTATTACCTTCCAACCAATGTGTGGAGTCCTTGTCTAGCAAATGAACAAGATTCCTAGCCCAAATGAGTAGCCAAAATCGGCTGGAATGCAAGGAGTAGAACAAGTCTCACTTAAATTTTCGTTTTGCATATAAGGGCTAGAAAAAGGTAGGTTTTCAAGAATATTTTTACCTCAAAATGACAAGGAGGTGAAGGTGCTTCTAATGGTGGTACTCAAGCTTCAAATGGAGAATACCCATAAAAACGAAAATGGAGTTTATGGGTTTTTGAAAGGATGAAAATGTTCTCCTTGGCAAGGGGATTACAATGGTGTAATTTTTATTGGATTTGGAGAAGGTTTGGGTACTCAAAGAGGGAGAGAAGTGGAGAGTTTTGTGGGGGCTTCATTTCTCCATTGCCATCGCCCAAGGAGAGAAGAAGAATAGAGAGAATAGAGAGGTGAGAGAAATCGTGAGAGAGAGGAGTGGGGATAGGAGAGAGAGTTTTTATTTTGCTTTTTACTTATTTCTTTTGTCCTCTAGTGTACTAGGAACAATAAAGGAATAAATAAAGAGAGTGGGGGTGAGGAGTCCATCGGTCACACACTCCCTTCTCTACAGATTTTTGACTTTTATTTGCAAAGTGGACACACAAGTTTTCTTTTATTACATGTCACCCCACTACTTCCCGGTTGTTACAGTTTCTACTAACCGGAACCCGTTTTCCGGAATTCTCTCGCCTAATTATTTTATTGGCTATTAAGCCCTCATACATGCTTAATAATTATTATTTAATGATTCATAATTTTTACGGGTCTGTTTGACCACTTAAAGTCACGTTTTCGGGTTTCCTCGAAAGACGTGCGCTAAAGCTCTTTTAGCGTTTTAATACATTTCTTGGATCCGTTTTCCTTCGGGAATCGTTCCCATATATTATTTAGGTCTTATTAAACCTTAGAATCCATATAATACGCTAACCGAGGTCTCATACCTCCATGGTTATTTAACGCTTATTTAGCGTTTTTCGCTTTTAAGCGTTTATTTATTTCTTTAGGATTTATTTTTCCTTACCAATATTACTCTAGCATTATGAGGCTCTTGAATACGGATTGGAATTATCTTAATCACTATATTTAAGTTTGGGGTATTTCAAAAACTATAGGTTATAATTATATTAAGGTTTAAGGATTATAATATAAGGTACATATTATAAGTGTGACAATGAAATATAATTTGGGGTTGATTTGTAATTTATGGAAGTATAGTGGGAGATAATAAAAACCGAGAGTATAAGGGGCCGTTTGGTAATTTATAACAATTTATAACTATAGGTTATAATTGTTTTAATGACATAAATGTCATAATATATGTTATATAACTATAATATAACATTATATTAATTATGTGGTGGATTTCGTAAATATTTAAGAAAATAGGCGCTGTTCGGTAATATGGACATTTTTGATTGAAAATTTATAATATGGTTTTTAATGTTATAAAGGGTGTAACATTTATGATATAAAAAATATTCATTAAAAGAGAATGAATGTATTATAAAGACTTACCATATAATAAATAGTCCCATAATACATGTATAAAAATAAATATATGTTATAGTGTGGAAAATATAATATGGTTCAATAACCTTATATTATCATAATTAAAAATGACATAAGATAAAGAGAAAAGAATTACAAACAGTAGATATGGAAATTCTAATGTTAGGAGTTTACATGGAATAATAAGGATTTATATAATTCAAAGTATTTTTACATATGAATTATACTACATTAAACTTGGAAAAACAAACCTTAGGAAAATAAATACTAAGGTGAAATGTATAATATATGAACAAGAATTATACATGCAATATAGAAACAAACTATATAATATACAAGGGTATTTTGAATTACATGCGATAACCAAGTTCAAACTTTAAGTATATTAATATATGAGACGAGACTACGCATGTAATATAGCGTTTTTCCAATCCTGAGTTAAAGCCGAAAACTCAACAAACGTTGACAGTTAATAACAGGGGATTAACCGGGAGGTGTTAGTGACGGTACGGGGTACCGTAGAGTTATGTCGTTATACGAGATTCTAATCAGTAGCGTTATGTATTATTAGACTGTTAGAGACGACACGGGAGCATCGGATCTAGCTGATTCATACTCCACGGTTATACATTCAGGTGAACGGTATGTTGTTACGTGTCTCTGAGGGCTTCTCAGTTCAGACTTCTGTGTAATCTTGATAAGATGTTTGTCTGATTGTGTGAATAATATGCATGAATTGTATATTTTCAGCTGCTATTATTTACTGTTGTTGCGTTAACAGTATTGGTTCGTATATATGGACCTATATATATAAACGAACTAGCGGCTATGGTGCTATCTTATATGTAATATAAGGATCATCAGAAAAACATTGTAGCACTAGGATAATAAGATATACATATTATCCGCGACTTTAATACAGAGAATTGGCCTTTTTAACGCCGCTCTCGTATCTAACACTGGATCCCGAGTTTACAGACTCTGGATTGGACTAACGACCTTAGTTTGCTGTGTTAGAAAAATTGGTAATGAGATGCGATGGTATAATTAATTAACATAACTGAAATACCCCGTAATTAAAAATAGTGATTAATTAGGCTAATAAATATTTTAGAAGCTTAATTAAGTATATATAAATACTTGGGAACAAATCCCGAAGGAAACGGATCCTTAAAAAGGATTAAAAACACTAACGAACCTTAAAGCGCGTTTTTCAAAGAAACCGGGAAAACGTGACTTTAAGCGGGTCAAATAGCTCGTAACAATTTTTGGTCACTAAATAGTCATTAATAAATTGGAAGGTCTAGGACCAATAAAATTAGTAAAACGAGAAAATAGTAAAAACTGTCAAAAACGGGAAGTTGTGGGGTGAGAGTGTAATTAAAATAAACTAGTGTGTCCACTTTTAAAAATAAAAAGTGAAAGTTTGTGTGTGTGCTGTGTGGGTAGCCGGCCGCATTAGAACCCATATCCCTCTTCTTTATTTCTTCCTTA
Source organism: Limonium bicolor (assembly GCA_023374045.1). Classification (NCBI taxonomy): domain Eukaryota; kingdom Viridiplantae; phylum Streptophyta; class Magnoliopsida; order Caryophyllales; family Plumbaginaceae; genus Limonium; species Limonium bicolor. The sequence continues at coordinate 217,429,214 of CM041782.1, forward strand.
TGTGCTACTGACAAAGGAAATAAAGCAAAAAAAAAAAAAAAACCTCTCTCCTCACTCACTCACAACCCACGTACTGCATTCTTCTTCTCCCTCTCTGGTCCATCGATGGCGATTTGAGAACCCCTCACACAGAGCCACTTCCTCTTCATCTTTGAAACCTCAAACCACCACCAAATGCTACAAAAACCATACCGTTGAATTCGTATCATCAAGGAGATCATTCTACACCCTTCAAAAATCTAAAACCACCAACTTTATCGGTTAAGACCAAAGCTTCACTCTTTTCCATTTTCCCTTGCAAAATCCAAAACTCACGTGAGCAATATTATCCCATTGTCAGCCGATTTTTGCATGCCACTGTGAAGAGTTGAAGCCTTGTCATTTTCTACTCAAAAACTTCATTAGAAGCTCAAGGTAAGAGTTCCTAAGAGGTTAAATGGTTTATCATAATCTAGGGTTTAAAAACCTACGTAGGAAACTTATTAGTTCGGTATGTATGTGTGTGTCTTGTTACATGGTGTAGCTTGGCTTGAATAAATCAAGAAAACAAAGAGAGAAAGAGGAGCTATAAAGGAGAAGGGGAGGAAAAGGAAAAGAAACAAGGAAACCAAGGTAATGAGAAGCCTCTGTACAATTTTTATGTTTGTGTATGTGTAGGTATATTACTGTAACAATGTCTAAGCCACCGTAACCGTAGGAAAGGAATGGAGTAAGTTAATGTTAATTGAATTGGTAGTTCGAAACCTTTGAAAAACAAATAAACAAGTGCTAGGTGTAAATTGTTATGTGTGTAGTAAGTATTTGGAATGTGAAGAGAATAATGTATATGTTGAACAGGTTGTGAACTTTGTTGAGTGGCAAAATTATGTGGTGAGAACACTTAGAAATGTAGGCAACCTCTGTCAAAATTTGGTTAGGAATTTAGAGTGTTGTGTGTGCTAGAAAAGAAAGGAACAAAAGAGAATTGCAGAGAAGCTAAGAATGGGATTTTTCACTTTGTTTTGTAACAGGGAGGAAGAGTGTAGTTGAGTGGAGTTGTAAATGGAAAACGTGAGTTGTTTAACTAAGTTAGGCTAGTTTAAGAGTCAATTAGTTGGTGGGAAGAAGAAATGAAAAATCTGTAGCATTAGTTGGAGAAGGAAAAATAGTAACAGAGAAGAAAAACATACTGTAAATGAGTTAATGTAACAGATTTTTATAGTGTTGTATTAGACTAGTGTAAATTGCTTAATCCATGTTAAAACATGCTAGATTATATGTAGGAATGTTAGGGAAGAGATTGGTAGAAATTTGGAATTTGAAACAAGTTGAAGAACTTACTTAATTTGCAAAACTGCAACTGGTCCGGGTCTGTAAACCGGTACAGAAACCCGGACCAGCATAAAAACACGACAGAAAGTTTTACAAAGGGATGGTCCGGGTTTACAAACCAAGACACTAACCCGGACCACCCCAAAAACATACCCGTAACTTACTAAAACATGTGGTCCGGGTTTGCAAAGGAGTACACAAACCCGGACCATACGAAAAACTTACCCGTAACTAATCAACATATGTGGTCCGGGTTTGCAGGGCCGGACATAAACCCGGACCAGTAGTTAAACTCACCCGAGGACTTTTCTAATGTGTTGGTCCGGGTATGTAAACCCGGACAGACACCCGGACCAACCCCAAAATTGTACAGAACATGTTTTAAAGCTAAACTAAGGATGGGTGAGGATGGGTAATGATATTATGAGATACTTAAGACATAATTAATGATGTTTAAAGGTCATTAGGGCTATAAACAAGCTTAGAGAATAATTTTAAGTAAGTGACTTAAGTGAATGTACTTGAACAACAATGAATTAGTAAGTATAAATCAGGAAATGTTAGTAAAGTAACTAGTAAGGTTAAGTAAGGTAATTAATCACCCAATTGTATGTATATGTTAGGACTTGGATTGTGAACACCGGAGGAACGTCGGATACAAGTACAACGGTGAACGGTATGAATTCCTCATGCCCCGTATGCTATCTTGGTTACTCTGATTTGTGTGTTGTGTGCTAATTAACCACCAATTAAGATAAATGCACGAATCGGAGTTATCATGCTTACTTGTGAATATGTAGTGTTGTATCTTGTTGAATCTTTTCTTTAAATCATAGTTTGTATAACTCATGAAATGTGTGGATGAATATGAGAGTGTGTATGTATGATGCATTGAACTGTGACCGAATGTGTTTGTGATTGGACTTCTAACTGATTCCTAACAAGCTAACCAATCTAACTTAAATTGGTAATTAAATTGGAATGAGTAGAAGTCCGATATAGTTTTGGCCACGCGTGAGGATGCGGACACACAAGAGGTTGGATCCAAGTCCTGACTCTTAAACTGGTCCGTGGCCCAAACCCCTTAAATGGGTAGCATCCCGGATTGGTGAGTCAAGTAAATCCCGGTGGTGGGACGGTGTAGTCCCTGGGCCGGAGGTCATACCGACTTAACATGAGTAAAAGTAAGTAAGTAAGAATGAGTAATAAGTATGGAAAAAGTAAGTAAGTGTAAGTAAGAGTAAGTAATGTGTAATAAGTAAAAGAGTAAAAAGCATTCCGATTAACCCGGATGCATAATTTGGCTAACCCTGGTGAAGGTAAGGATTGTGTATGCTATTATATTGTCGCCTTGGATTATGTATTGTATTGAGCATGAATGTATGATGTATGTAAAGCACGTATGTATGAAATAAATGAACCGCATGCCTATTCGACCTTAATTAGTCGGTGTGCCCTAGCTAGCACGCGGTATATGCGGAGTTTATGCGCAGCTTTTGCTGAGCCCCTTGGGGCGATGTTTTTACTACACGTAGGTACACGAGAAGGGTGAAGATGATGAAGACTTAGATAGATTTCTTTTGAGTTGTACTTGATGAATTGTGAATGGTGTACTAAGTTGTACACGACTAGGAGCCTTTTGATTAGCCGGTATACCATGGGGTACACCTTTTTGGATATTGATGGGATGTTGAATTGGTATAGATGAGTGTGAAATACCCCAAACCTCGGTATGTTGTTTAAACATTTAAATATGGTGTATAAAGACTAAAAAGAGTCTTAGAAACATTAGTAAACAATTTAAACCATAGAAAACACAAATAAATACCTTAAAGTCAATTAGGGCTAAAATGTGCTCTAAGCTTGGGATAAGCTTGGTTAAGACCTAATGAGCTTACCAAGACCTTATTTATATATTAATGAACGTATTAAACCAAATACCAAAGAAAACCAAGCTTGAAAACAAGTTAAAACACAAAATGTGCTTTAAGGAGTCTTAAAGCACATTTTTGAAAAATTGTCTTGTAAATAGGTTTTGAATGGCTAAATGTCCATAATTACTCTTTAATTAACATGTGTACTACTTAGTATTACATTTGGAAGTCTAAATCAATGGGAAATCAAAAATTTCACAACAATGTGCCTTGTTTTTGTGAATAGTAACTAAAATATGCTAGTTATAACATGAGTCAATATATGTAAGTTAATTAGTCAACAAAGACTAAAACACCCCTAGTAACATAAAGGGGGCCGGTTTTTATGGTGGTGAGTCACCACTTATGTTAGCTTATTAAGCAAATAAATAATGACTAAACAAAGTACTATTTACTTTATCATGTAAATATCTTACAAAAGCAAACTTATCTTCATTTGCTTCCTTCCTTCTTCATTTCCCACGTCTCCAACCTCTCTTCTACCTTGCTTCTTTCTCTCATTCACGGTAAAGCTACAGCACCACCTCCATATACCACCTTCAATCTCTTGTAATTCCTAGCTCACTTTGCCAAATCAAAAACAAAGACTTCCATTCTCTTTGTCTTGCCAAGCTCTTCAATCCTATCTTCTCAAAATTCCAAGAGCTCCATTTCGGTGCCAAGAGGAATCTCCATGGGAGGAGCTTGAGCTCATCTTTTCACATATTATTGTTCTCCTTTGCTTCTAGGTAAGGAAACTCAAAGAAAAATAACATTTCCTTCATGTTTGTATGTTGTCCGAAAAACACCATTAATGGTGCCCTTTACCTTGCTTGTTCTATCTTCATTTGAATCTTCCAAGGGCTTGGTGGAGTCCTCTCTTGCTACATATCCAAACTCTCTTTCATATCCAAGGTAAAACAATCATCTAAGTGTTCTAAGACAATATATGTATCTAGGGTTTACAATGAGATGAAGCATAAAGCTTGTATACTCATTTCACTATTTGTATATTGTTTAGAAGTTGACAAGCAATCAGACATCCTTACCGATTTTAATCAAGGAAACAAGAAAGAAGTTTGTGAGGAAAAGAGGTAAATATGCTAACCTAATGTAGTTTAATGTCTTGGGAGAAATGAGCCTATATTGCTTATTAAAACTACTTAAGGAGCTAATGGTAAATGACTGAGTAAAATGCTCTCAAGGAGACTATTAAAGGGCATATGTGTTGTTGTATGTTTTTGCAAGTCAAAGGCAAATATAATGTGGGAAATTCAGTGTTTATGGTTTATGCAATTTAAGGGCCTAAGAGCCATGTTATTTAAGGGCCTAAGTGCCAAGCAATTTAAATTATGCACTATATTATGATGTAGTGTTAAATGAGTGAAGTTTTGTGTACAAGAATTTTCTTGATGGATTTTAGTGTTCTTGGATGTTTAATGGTGAAAACAATGTTTTGTGTTTGTGTACAAGATGTTAGTAGAACCAATGTCAAAAATTAGTTAATGTATAAGAAGTTTTAAGTGTCTAAATGAGTTTAGGTGGACTAGGAAGTGTTAGAAGTGACTAGGTATATTACTAGGGAAAGAAAGTGTATTAAGGTGTTTTTAGAGTGTAAAAAGAACTTAGGAATTATCTTAGAGATTGTAGAAATCAAATGAGTGTTTTGGAATGCACCAAAGTCATTTTGGAGTGTGTAGAGATTTAGGAAAATTTTGGTAAATAAGGAGAAAGTATAAACTTGTAAAGGGATTTCAAGAATGACATAAGGAAATTTGGTTTGTAAGAAAAGATGCTTGGAAGATGATGTTTAATGGAGAGGAAAATACTTTGGCATAATGGTTATTATAGGCATGAAACACCACTTAGAAATCTAAGGAGAAAACATTATAAGTGTTAGGAGTTTTGGTAAGAAATGAACAAGTGTTTAAGAGTGTAGAAAATGAACTTCCTACACGTCCGAACTTCCGTCCGAATTTGGAAGTCCGGACGTGCCCTGTTGCGTTAAGTTTTCTGAGTCTCGGCCACTGTCCGAACTTCTGTCCGACCCCTGAAGTTCAGACACCGCCATCTCTTTTCCCTGATTTTTTCCTCGACCTATGTCCGAACTTAGGAAGATCGGACACAAGTTCGGACATACGTCAGGGTTCACCCTTTGAGTCTCGACTTGCGTCCGAACTTGGGAAGCTCGGACACAAGTTCGGACAGGCCACTGTGTTGGCCAAAAATGTTGTTTAAGGCTAGAAAACGTTGTTTAAAAATGGTGATTAGTTAGTAATGATGATGTGGGGTTGTCTAAGACATGTTAGGTGAGTTATAATGGCAAATAAAAGGGTGAAAAGTTATAACAAGTGTGAAAATAAAATAACTAGTTATGTGAGGTAATAAGTTAACAACGAACTAGTGCGTTAATTAACCGACGTTACTAAATGTGTATAGGATTCTCCCACGGTGGAAGCCAGTCGAAGCAAGGACCAAGGTATGGTTTTCTTGCAGTCTGTTGCCTACCGGTTTACACCAGCTTGTGTGCTGTTTGTTTTTCTGTATGTTTATGACCTTGTAAGACTTAAGTCATGTAACGAGTTTATAGTTGTTTATATTATTGTATTGTTGAAGTGTGACTCATACCCCTTGTGTGTGACTAACAAGACTTAACCACATGCTGTGATTTGTTATTGAGTTCCAACAGTGAACTTCTAACGAGTGTTAACTGGGGGTGAGGAATCCGGTTGTCCGGTCACGCGTGTAAGTATAAGAGTAGATATCTGTATCAGATTCGACTCTTATGATGTTAAGATTGTTCTCCTTTATTTGGCGTTCGATCTCCCGCTAGCTTCCTCCAAAGCTTACCTATTCTGACTTATGATCGGTTTAGTGGGAACATGTGTTTGTGTGGTGTGTTCGGGTCACAATATCCGATCCATCTGTGAGTTAAGTTACTCGTTCGACTAACAGAACGGTAATGAGTGTGTGTAACAAGCTTAACATGAGGGTGAACCATTCTCTTGGCTTCTTATGTTGATTAACCTTCTTGGTTTGTTGTTGTGGGAAGTGTACTCACTATGTGTGTATTGTTTTGCTAAGCAATATTTCTTGCTATGCTATACATGTTGTTGGTGTAAAATCAATGCCATGTTATCATGACAATTAGTTGCGTGTATCCCGGTAGCCGATGGGCTGCGCGTTAACCATACCAGCCAAGGGTTGCTGACCCCCTCGGGGGCTCCATATTTATACTGCAAGATGAGGATCGAGGAAGCAGAGTGGTTGTAGATCAAGGTCATGTCATACTTTTGATTATTTTGGAAGGTAGGCCCGGGATGCGCATGTGCTCCCGTGGCGTTATGTTTTGGTTCCGTTGTACAACAGTGGTGGTATATTGTCAGTTCACAGTGTAGGAATGTAATTAACTACTCGGTATTGTATATGATGTATTTATGGTTTAGTTCTATGCTCGGGAGTCTGATCATCAGACCGGTACACTTGTATTTATTCTGCCTTGTTAACCATGTGGGTGGTTAACGGCGTTGTAACACCGAACCGTTTAGTTGTTTATTTCCGCTGCGACTTCAATTATGGTAAAGCGCGTAGTCGGGGTGTTACAGACTGGATGGTAGAAACTCATTATTTTTGGTAAACTAGGAAATGATGTAATTGAATATACATGGCACTCGGTAATCCATCAATGTAAGTATTTGGTATTCGGTAATTGGTAAGTAATGTAGTAGCTCGGTATACTATGTCATCAGACCGTGACTGTAAGTAAGGTAAGCCTAGCTAGCCGTATGGGCGGTTAGCGGTGTTGTACCACCCGCCGTAGTAGTAGTAGTCTTCCGCTGCGAACTGATAGAATTAAAGGGATGATTGGACGGTAAGCATAGGATTAGCGGTAGGGGTGTTTACAATAACAAAGCCAAGAGGATGTGGCTCTTGGTGCGCGTTGTGATCACAAAAAACGATACCAGGATGTCCGCTTACGGGTCCGCAAGTATCAAGAAAATTTCCCGCGAGCTAGGATGGTTCGTTGGTCTGAGACTCTACCGCTGGAGTGGCTACTGCCGTGGGTGACCTGCCATAGTATATGGGTAATTTAGAGACACGTCGTTTTTAATGAGACGTTGTCACTAGGTATAACTGAACACTTATTACAGTTGAGACTTGTACATTGGCGAACAATATTGGTTTCTATACCAAGGACGGGAGTTGATACTTGTTTATTATTCTCGTTGTTTCGCCTTGTTTTTCATTGGTTATACTGTGTAGTTTATATTATGTGTATTGATGGTTGTGTTATTGTATGTTATTACTGTTAATTGTTTTACAGTTTAAATGTTAAAACGGTATTGCATGTAACGAATCTCATGCTCTCGACCAATTAATTGAGGGGTTTGAGGAGGCATGACGGGGCATGTGATAACATACTCAGCAGGGGCTGATTCCATACCACAAACCATTTTTATTTCAGGAGACTAGCTGGAGGGTCGACGCGGGGCACGACAGTTGTATTTACTTTTGGTTAGACTTGGTACGGATTGAGACTACGGTTATTTTGGACTCGGGTTTTGTAAACCGAGGTGTATATTTGGTTAGAAGCTCATGTGTACGGTTTTGTATAAGACAGTTGTTGTTGTATATATTTTAGTTTTACTTAAGCACTACTATCTATCTCTTGTGGTCACTGCGGGAATATGTTTCGTATGTTGATTATCATGTAACTCGTTATCACCCGTATGGGCGAGTGAAAACAGTGACACCATTAGAACGACAGTCTGTTATTTGCCGCTGCGATTTATTTACTAAGTACGACGTTTATACTGTGATTAGGAGTCGGATTAGTAGGGGTGTTACAAAGGATCTTAATATAAGTTGTATAATATAATACAATTAATGGGAATGATCATCTCTTATAAGATGATAAAAATGTGACATATAATATAAAAGTTTTACAACTCATGAAACTTACCTATATTGGTAAATATATACATATGCGAGAATAATGTATATAAGGATGGATATATATTATGGTTGGAAACCATATAATATAAATGGTGAAGGTTATTACATGAATAAAGTTTACAAACTATAAGTTATAAGTTTTTGAATTCAAATGTAGTTTATTAAAGGATTAATGTATTAAAATGGATGGTGGGAAAATAATACCATATAATAAATCATGCATGTATGCATGCAACTATAGGTTATATGCCTAAGTTCAATAATGGACAAGATTAAAGGAATATAATGAATTAAACTCAACAGTCGAAATATTACGACCTACGAGTCTAAGTAACAAAGCCGACTGGTTTAGAGAAACCCGTAACAATTAACTGTTGAAATCCGGGGATGAACTGTCAGGGTTACCTGTTATTCGGAAATACCGGATCTAGTTTGTAACACCCCTACTAATCCGGCTCCTAATTATAGTATAAACGTCGTACTCAGTAAATAAATCGCAGCGGTAAATTACAGACTGTTGTTCTAATGGTGTCACTGTTATCACTCGCCCATACGGGTGATAACGAGTTACATGATAATCAACATACGAAACGTATTCCCGCAGTGACCACAAGAGATATATAGTAGTGCTTAAATAAAACTAAAATATATACAACAACAACCGTCTTATACAAAACCGTACACGTGAGCGTCTAACCAAATATACACCTCGGTTTACAAAACCCGAGTCCAAAATAACCGTAGTCTCAATCCGTACCAAGTCTAACCAAAAGTAAAGACAACTGTCGCACCCCGCGTCGACCCTTCAGCTAGTCTCCTGAAATAAAAATGGTTTGTGGTATGGAATCAGCCCCGGCTGAGTATGTTATCACATGCCCCGTCATGTCACCTCAAACCCCTCAATTAATTGGTCGAGAGCATGAGATTCGTTACATGCAATACCGTTTTAATATTTAAACTGTAAAACATTTAACAGTAATATCCATACAATAACACAACCATCAACACACATAATATAAACCACACAGTATAACCAATGAACAACAAGGCGGTACAACGAGAATAATAAACAAGTATCAACTCCCGTCCTTGGTATAAAAACCAATATTATTCGCAAATGTACAAGACTAAACTGTAATAAATGTTCGGTTATGCCTAGTGACAACATCTCGTTAAAAACGACATCTCTCTAAATTACCCATATACTATGGCGGGTCACCCACGGCAGTAGCCTCTCCAGCGGTAGAGTCTCTGACCAACGAACCGTCCTAGCTCGCGGGAAATTTTCTTGATACCATGCGGACCCGTACGCGGACATCCTGGTATCGTTTTTGTGATCACAGCGCGCACCAAGGGCCACATCCTCTTGGCTTTGTTATGTTAATTAATTATACCATCGCATCGCATTACCAATTTTTCTAACACAGCAGACTAAGGTCGTTAGTCCAATCCAGAGTATGTAAACTCGGGATCCAGTGTTAGATACGAGAGCAGCATTAGAAAGGCCAATGCTCCGTATTAAAGTCTCGGATAATAGGTATATCTTATTATCCTAGTGCTCCAACGTTTTTCTGACGATCCTTATATTACATATAAGATAGCACCATAGCCGCTAGTGTTTTATATATATATATATATATTATATATATATATATATATATATATTATATATAGGTCCATATATACGAACCAATATTGTTAACGTAACAACAGTAAATAATAAGCAGCTGAAAATATACAGTTCATGCATATCTATTCACACAATCAGACAAACAATCTTATCACGGATTACACAGAAGTCTGAACTGAGGAAGCCCTCAGAGACAATCAGAGATATGTAACAACATACCGTTCACCCTGAATGTATAACCGTGGAGTATGAATCAGCTAGATCCGATGCTCCCCGTGTCGTCTCTAACAGTCTAATAATACATAACGCTATTGATTAGAATCCCGTATAACGACATAACTCTGCGGTACCCCGTACCGTCACTAACACCTCCGGATAATCCCCCGTTATTAACTATCAACGTTTGTTGGGTTTTCGGCTTAACTCAGGATTTTGAAAAACGTTATATTACATGTGTAGTCGCCTCTCGTATATTAATATACTTAAAGTTTGAACTTGTTTATCGCATGTAATTCAATATACCCTTGTATATTATATAGTTCGTTTCTATATATATTGCATGTATAATTCTTAATCATATATTATACATTTCACCTTAGTATTTATTTTCCTAAGGTTTGTTTTTCCAAGTTTAATGTAGTATAATTCATATGTAAAAATACTTTGAATTATATAAATCCTTATTATTCCTTGTAAACTCCAAACATTAGAATTTCCATATCTAATGTTTATAATTCTTTTCTCTTTATCTTATATCATTTTAATTATGATAATTTATGGTTATTGAACCATATTATATTTTCCACACCATAACTTATATTTATTTATATACATGTATTATGGGACTATTTATTATATGGTAAGTCTTTAAAATATATTCATTCTCTTTTAATGAATATTTCTTATATTATAAATGTTACACCCCTTATAACATCAAAAACCATATTATAAATTTTCATTCTAAAATGCCCATATTACCGAACAACACGTATTTTCATAAATATTTACAAAAGCAACCACATAATTTATATAATGTTATATTATAGTTATATAACATATATTATGACATTTATGTCAAAAACAACTAAACCTATAGTTAAATTGTTATAAAAAATACTAAACAACCCCTTATACTCTCGATTTTTATTATCTCCCCCTATACTTCCATAAATTACAAATCAACCCCAAATTATATTTCATTGTTACACTTATAATATATACCTTATATTATAGTCCTTAAACCTTAATATAATTATAACCTATAGTTTTAAATGGTTATAATTACCGAACAGACCCTAGGGTCTGTTTTAGTTTAATTCCTACCACCTAAATTTATATAATTACCAAATCTCCCCAATTTATAATATATAGTTTTCTAATGTCATTAAAACTATATATTATACATATATCTTAATAAAACCTTATATATAACCCCAAAAATTACCAAACTATACCAAAAGGTTATAAATGTCATTCCTAACCTTATACATTCTATAATTCTCGGTTTATATCCATATGTTACCCATTTGTAACAATGATATGAAATATCATATATTATACTTATATAATTCATATAAACCCCAAATTTAACCAAATAAACTTCTAAAAATTCCTAATAACCTAAGGTCTGTTCTAAATTCTATTTAGTACCCCAAAGTTTCGGAAATCACTACATCACCCCTACTCTTATAATTCTTTAACAATTTAATAACTATCTTATTATAAGGTAGTATTTTAATTCCTTAAATTCTCCAAACTTGGTCAAAGTCTCCTATATAGTCAACTTCGACTTCTAATGCCAATTTGACCTAAAACTTTATAAAATGTTATAATTTTTATTAAATTCATTTAAAACCCTAAATTCCTCTAAATTAAGCCCACGACTTTATATTTTACTAGTAATTACCGTTTGACCCCAAACTTAATTATATAAGCATAAATTAAATTAAATAAGCTTTAAACTTAAATTAAAATGGCCTAATGACATGGCCTTATTACAACTTTGCTTTATAACATAAAATTACACATAAATAGCTCAAATTATACTATAAACTCTCGGCCTTGCTGTTGTTTATTTATTTTTCCACATAATGTCATAATTTGACCATTATGTTAATTAAATCACTTAAATGACTAACTTAATTTATCTAAGTTATTTTTTCCATACTTAGGTTAAAATCACCCATATAAACAACTCCACTCTCGGCACATATAATATATGAGCTGAAAAAGCATAAAATCATAAGTTTAAGGTGTTTATACCATGATTTATCCTTAATAACAACTTGGCAGCTTGGAGGAAAAATCACCACATCATTTAGACATGTTTAATACACCAAAATAAGATATGGTTATACTCCAAGCATGAGCTAACCATAAAGAACAATTAAATGTAAGATTTAAGGCAAAAATCACCTTAAAAATGAAAGGTAGTCTCCAAAGGGTTTCAGCCTGAATTAAACACACCACATGGTGTTAAATTCACCATAAAACATGGGGAATAGCTAGACAACAACAAGGTGCTATGGTAATAGGTTTTACCTTGGCAAAATGCCTTAAAGAATGATCTTTCGTTTGATTTTCAGCCACCCTTGCTCCAAATGGTTAACCCACTGAATCAACATGAAAATATGAAGATTATGAGTGAATAAACTCATAGAAATCAGAAGAAGAAAACCGGATGGAGAGTAGAAATCCTTAAGGTATGTTTTTACCTTATAATGTAAACTTTGACCACCTTGGTCCCAAAGCTTGCTTCAGCTGAGATTCTTTGTTGTCAAGGTTTAAAAAACTGAGAATGAGCCATGGAAAGTGATAGATTATAAGCTCCATGTGTAGGTAATGAAGAGATGAAGAAAAAGAGCTAAAATATGCCTTAAACCATTACCTTAGGTGCAAAAGGGATTGATTTGCCTTGAATGCTCAAGAACACAGCTTGAGAGGTTTAGAGAATGCTAATAGCTCGGCTGGAATGGGACAAGAGGAAAGAGAAAGAAAGAAAATGTGTTTTAATGAATGAAAAGTAGAAAATGGAATAGTAAATGGTGATTCACCAAATTGGCTAGATATTTTGTATTAAAGTTGAGTGTGCTGTCCTCCATGCTCCATGCTGCCGACTTAATAAGGATAAAGATGAGTCATGTATTGACCATTGACTATACTTAGTCAATTTTGCTTAAAAGTGCACTATTTGGATTACTATTCACAAATGAATGCCATATTTCTGATTTTTTTTGAAATCTTGGATTTAGACCTTCTAATGTGGTACATTATAGTACATTAGTATAACAAGGTCTAATCCAATGCCTAACACCACTCAAAACCCACTCAGAAAGTCAATTTTCTCAAAAATGTGCTTTAAGGAATTTTAAAGCACATTTTGTGTTAGAACATGTTCTAGAGCTTGGTTTCCTTTGAGAATAGTTTTATAATGTTCATTACTTAATTATAATACTTAGGAATCCACTTTGGATCCTATTTGAGGTCATAAAATCTCTATGGTGTCTTAAAGCACATTTTTGGCTTTACCGATCTTAAAGCATGTTTTGCCTTGTTGAGATCTTTAGATTGTTCCCCAATGGTATTTAGATGTTTATTAACCATCTTAGATCATTAATAGATCATTTAATTAAGTTTTTAAGGTTAGGGGTATTTCAATCTACCCCCCTTAAAAAGGCTTCGTCCCGAAGTCCTTACTCATCTTCAATTCACCTAAGGAATCCAGTTCCACTAAGTAATCAAACAGACCATCGCTAGGGAGTAACTCCCACTAGGTTCAAACCTAGTCCATATGTATCGTGATTGATACAGCACATATCAAATAGCCGAAACTCATGGCATGAGCTCATTCATATGATAGCACTAAACAAGGTGCACATCCAACTCATCACAAAAGTACTCAGCGGTACTATATATATATATTCAAACAGGTGCACTAAGGCACATACACAAGATGTATCAAACATACAATCAACCAAGCAACCATGTATGACGCAGCATACCACCAAAACACACCACAAAAACAAGACCTAATGCATAACATATGCGCAAGCCAAGTGGCGTCTACCCCCCTTAAAAAGGGTTTGACCACGAACCCGTACAAGTATCACAGCCACTACTCGAAGAGTGCTGGATACTTCACTCTCATGGAGTCCTCTAACTCCCACGTAGCCTCCTTCACCTCATGGTTCGACCAGAGAACCTTGAGCATGCTAACGGTCTTGTTCCTAGTTTGCCTCGTCTTTGTATCGAGAATGCAGAGTGGTACTTCCTCATATCTTAGAGCGGGGTCCAACTCTAAAGTCTCTGGTTGTAAAGCGTGCGATGGATGGGGCACATACCTCTTCAACTGTGAAACGTGAAAGACGTCGTGCACCCTCTCGAGCTCTACTGGCAAATCCAGACTATAGTCTAACGGGCCCACTCGCTCCCTAATCGCATAAGGTCCAACATACTTCGGGCTCAACTTGCCCTTCTACCGAACCGGAAGATCCCCTTCATGGGTTACACTCTAAGGAATACCATGTCGTCGGTAGTGAACTCAATGTCCCTCCTCCTGGTGTCTGCATATGATTTCTGCCGGTCCTGAGCTGCCCTCATGTTCCTACGAATCTGTAGGACACTGAAATACCCCAAACCCTGATATATTGTTTAAATACTAAACTAAGGTATGTAAAGGCTAAAAAGTGCCTTAGAAACATCAGTGAACGATTTAAACCATAGTAAAATGCAATAAAGCACTAAGATACAGTTTGAGCAAAAACATGCTCTAAGCTTGGAGTGAACTTGGTTAGGACCCAAAGAGCCTACCAAGACTTAATAATATTCAATTATGATTTAAAAAGGCTAATTAAGTCCTTAGGAAACTTTGGTAGACAGTTAAACCAAATAAAACACAAGAATATACCTTAAAGTCAATAAGAGCAAAAATGTGCTCTAAGCTTGGGATAAATTTGTATAAGACCTAATGGTCATACCTATACCTTATAAATATGTTAATGAACATATTAAATCAATTACTAAAGAAAACCAAGCTTGAAAACAAGTTAAGACACAAAAAGTGCTTTAAGGAGTCTTAAAGCACGTTTTTGAAAAATTATCTTGTAAATGAGTTTTGAATGGCTAGATGTCCATCATTACTCTTTAATTAACATGTGTACTATATAGTATCACATTTGGAAGTCTATATCAATGGGAAATCAAAAATTTCACATCTATATGCCTTGTTTTAGTGAATAGTAACTAAAATAAGCTAGTTTGTAACATATGTTGTTATAAGTTATTAAATTGGTCAACAAAGACTATTATACCCCTAGACTTCTAATGGGGGCCGGTTTTTATGAGGTGAGTCATCACCTTGTAAGTTAACAAAACAAATAACTAATGATAAAGCAAGTTACTATTTGCTTTATTACATAATATCTTCCAAAAGCAAACTTACCTTCTCATTCTCTTCTTCCTTCTCATTTCACACGGTTCTTCATCTCTCCCAAGCTCCATTCTCGGTTAGCTACAGCCCCATCTCATTCTTCATATTCTTTCACTTGTAACTTATGATTCCATGGTCCAAATTCAATTTCAAGACCACCATTCTTCTAGTTGGAGCAAGCTCTACACTTCTACCTTTTCAAATCTTCAAGAGCTCAATTTTGGTGCCATGGAGATTCACCATTGAAGGAGCTTGAGCTAATATTTTCACACCTTGTTGTTCTCCCTTGCTTCTAGGTAAGGAATCTCAAAGAAAAATAATGTTTCCTCCATGTTTGTATGATGTCCGAAAATTCACCTCACCATGGTGTCTTTACCTTGCTTGTTTTAGCTTCATTTGAATCTTCCAAGGGCTAGGAGGAGTCCTCTCTTGATACTCATTCAAGCTCCTTTCCATTCAAAGGTAAAACAATTACCTTAATGTGTTAAGATAATATATGTAACTAGGGTTTACAATGAGATGAAGCTTAAAGCTTGTATACTCATTACATTATTTGTATAATGTTTAGAAGTTGACAAGCAACCAAAAGCCTTGCCAATTTAGTCAAGGAAACAAGAAAGAAGTTTGTGAGGAAAAGAGGTGAATGTGCTAACCGAAGGTGGTTTAAAGTCTTAGGAGAAATGAGCTTATATTGCTTATGAAAATGATTTAAGGAGCCAAGGGAAGATGACTTAGGAGAATGCTCTCAAGGGCTTAGTAAAAGGCATATGTATTGTTGAGTGTATTTGCAGGTCAAAGGCAAATACAATGTGGGAAATTCAGTGTTTATGATTTATGCATCTTAAGGGCCTAAGAGCCATGTTATTTAAGGGCCTAAGTTCCAAGCAATTAAGTTTATGCACTATATTGTGATGCAGTGTAAATTTGGTGAAGTTATGTGTGTGAGAATACTCTTGATGGATTTTAGGTGTTCTTGAATGAAATAAGGTAAAAACCTAAGTGTTTGGATGTGAGTATATACAAGAGAAGCTATGGCAAAATTTGGAGAATGTGTAAGAAGTTCTAAGTGATTTAAACAAGTTTTGGTGAACTAGGAAGTGTAAAAGGTGAACAAGTGTTCTACTAGGGAAGAAAGCATGTATTAAGGTGATTTAGGGTGATACAAGGACTTTGGTATTATCTTGGAAGTTCTAGGAATTCAATGAGTGTTTTTGGGATGTAATAAAGTCTTGGAGAAGTTTGTTTAAGGTTTAGGAATGTTGGTGTACAAGGAAGAAATGATGTTTAGGTAAGATGTGAAAAAGGAGATTTAGTTAGTAAGAAAAGAAGTTTGAGAGATGATGCTAAGGTGTAGAGGAAACACCTTGGTATAGTGGTCATTATAGGTGAAATACCACTTACAAAACCAAATGAAAAATGTACAAGTATTAAGAGGTTTTGTAAGGAGTTTGTGGAATGATAAAGATGGTTTTGGTGTGTGATTTAAAGAGTTTAGTACATGGCTAAAGGTGTGTTTGAAGTGCCCAAATGAGGTTAGGACATACTAGGATATATGAGGTGAAGTTTGGAGTTAAATGGGCAATGGAAAATAAGGGTCTGGAGCAGACCGACCTTGCGACCGAACTTACCAAGGTCGGTCGAGCCCAGTTTACCCTGCGAGAATTGGTTTCTGGAATGGACCGACCTTGGGGACCGGACTTGCAAGGTCGGTCGGGCTTGTATTTTGTGTACGAATTAAGTTTATGGAATCGACCGAACATGGGACCGGACTTGGCAAGTTGGTCGGGCTGAATTTTCAAAGGGATGAAACTCTCGGGAATGGACCGAACATGCGACCGAACTTACAAGGTCGGTCGGAGTAGAAATTTTGACGGTAAAGTGTTCTGGAATGGACCGACCTTGTGTAAGGTCGGTCGGCAAGGTCGGTCGGACCAAAAACATTGTTTAAGGTTATAAAATGATATGTAATGATGGGGATTGATTAGTAATGATGTTATAAGGTTGTTCAAGACATGTTAGGTGAGTTATAATGACAATTTAGTAGGGGAAAAGATGTATTAAAATGTAAAAGTAAAACAAGTTAAAAAGTGAAGTTATGTAACTAAGTTAACGGGGAAAAATTATAAGCATTAGACTTTAAACAATCATGATACCCCGATGTTAATAAAAATACATGTAATGTTATCAGTTGTTCGAGGATTGCTCGAGGAACATAAGTGGACACGATAAAGTGGACTCCG
This sequence comes from Limonium bicolor, assembly GCA_023374045.1. NCBI lineage: Eukaryota > Viridiplantae > Streptophyta > Magnoliopsida > Caryophyllales > Plumbaginaceae > Limonium > Limonium bicolor. Next base: position 217,446,692 of record CM041782.1, read on the forward strand.
GTGACAGGTATGGTTTTCTTGCAACCTGTGTCCTACCGGATTACACCGGCTTGTATGCCAATGTGTTTTTCTGTATGTTTGCCACGTTTAAGTTAAAACATGTAATGAGTTTACAGTAATTCATTTATGTGGCGTGTTCAACTCCGATACCATTTAACCTCGGAAGTGTTAACCTTAGTTAACTGAGTCTAGGATCACATGAGAGTTCGGCATTCGGATTAAACGACCCGAACCATGGGACGTTCTAACCATGGCTATGTGTGTGTTAATTGTGTGATATGTGTATGTGAATGTAGGGATCTCCCTTGTGCGATTAACCAGTTGTAATACTGTATGGTGTGTAGTTGTGATAGACTCCATAGTGGGGTTCTAACTAATATCTAAAAGTAAGTATGTACTAACAGTGGTGAGGAATCCGGTTTGGCCGGTCGCGCGTTGTTTGGGAGTGGGTATCCTTCTTAGCCTTACCCTTCTCTCTATTATGGTTGTTTCCCTCACGGGTTATGATCTCCCACTAGCTTATTCCAAAGCTTAGCTATTCTGACTTATGATCGGTTTAGGGGGAACATGTGTTTGTGTGGTGTGTTCGGGCCACAAAACCCGAACCATCTTAACTTAAGTTACTCGTCCGACCATTAGGACGGTAATGAGTGTTGTATAACGAGCTTACCATGGGGGTGACATCACTCTCTAGGCTCACAGTGAATTAACTATGTTTGGGTCGGCTCCTAAGAGAACCGCACCCGTTATGTTATGTGTTGTTGATGTAATGCAATTTCTATTGCGATATTGTTATGTGCACGTTGAAACGTGAAAAGTGTTGTTATGTGTTGTTATGTGATGTATGTTATACGTTGTAAATTGTGGAGTATGTGGATCATGGATATGAATCCCAGTTTGTGATAAGAGGCGTTTAAGGATAACCCGATTAATGGGTAGTTGTCGCCTATTAAGGAAGTATCTCCATTAGAGGGAAACACTCTAGGGATAATGAATACCATGAGTGACTTATCAAATAAGGATGTACTATCCGTTTGTTGAGCCCATTGAGGCGAGATGTTATGTGTTGTGTGTTTACAGTTGCATGCATGATTTAAATATAATCAACCGCATGCTAAGACGACAATTAGTTGTGCGTGGCCTGGTAGAATGTGGGCTGCGGGATTACCATACCAGCAAAGGTGCTGAGCCCCTTGGGGGCCACCCTTTCTCTTCTTTTCCTATTTCAGGTACAAAGAGCAGAAACCCGTTGGAGAGTAGGACGGGGTAGTCGTTGTACATGGGTAATCATTTAAGTTGTATATGTACAGTAGGTGTAGTAAGACCGAGATTGTTATCGGCATCAGTTTGTGAATACTCGGTACAGTTGAAAGGTGTATGCTGTTGTTGTGTTAATGGAAAGGGATAGTAATGTGTAGTCGCTCGGGAGTCTAGTCCATCAGACCGGTACAATTGTATATGTAATAGCCTTGTTAGCCACGTGGTGGTTAACGGCGTGTAACACCAAGAAGTAAAGTAATGTGATGAAGTTTGTTTCCGCTGCAGTTTGTTGATAAGTGTGTTGTTGTTAGTTGGGGTGTTACAGACATCCTCCTTGATCTGCTCTAGGTACTCTGGTCCTAGAAGCGTAGTCTCGCTGGCCTCATCCCAGCATAAAAGAGTCCTACACGGTCTACCGTAAAGTGCCTGGAACGGTGGCATCTGTATCGAGGAGTGGTAGCTGTTGTTGTAGGCGAACTCTATCAGATGTAGACGCTCTAACCAACTCCCCTGAAAATCCAAGGCATGCTCTCAGCATGTCCTCCAGTGTCTGGATGGTCCTCTCACTCTGACCGTCGGTCTATGGATGGAAGGCCGTACTAAGCTTCAACTTCGTACCCAAGGCTTCCTGAACCTGACCCCAGAATCTGGACAAAAATCGAGGGTCCCTGTCAGACACAATGGTCTTTGGCACACGATGGTGCCGGATCACCTCCTTCTGGAACAAGTCCGCCAACTTCGGAACCTTCCAGTATCCTTCATAGCCACAAACTTTGCCACCTTCGTAAGACGATCTACAATGACCCAAATCGTGTTCAGTCCTCCCTTAGTCGGTGATAGACCGACAACGAAATCCATCGAGATGTCCTCGAACTTCCAGCAAGGAATAGGCATAGACTGCACTAAACCGCCGGGTCTCCTATGCTCAAACTTAACCTTCTGACAGGTCAAGCATCTAGCCACGTAGCCAGCTACATCCTTCTTCATCCCGCTCCACCAGAAATGGACCTTCAAGTCCTTGTACATCTTCGAAGACCGGGGTGGACGGATAAGGACGAGCAATGAGCCTCCTGGAGTATCTTCTCCTTCAGGTCAGGAGAAGACTCTGGAATACATAACCGGCCATTCAGTCGAATCATGCCATCATCACACTGTTCGAAGTCATACTTCTGACTCTCAAAACAACCCTCTGACATCTTCTGCCTGATACTCTGCATATACTGATCACTCTCCTCTGCAGCTCGTATCTCGTCAATCAGACTGCTGCCCGCTAATAGTGTAAACAATGAATGAGCTCTACGGCTCAGGGCGTCGGCTACTACATTGGCCTTGCCATCCTTGTACCTCAGGTCTGTCGTAGTCCTTCAAGAACTCGACCCATCTTCTCGGTCGCATGTTCATCTCCTTCTGAGTGAAGAGATGCTGTAAACTCTTGTCATCAGAGTAGATGGTGACTGTCACACCGTATAGATAATGTCGCCAGATCTTCAAAGCGAAGACTATTGCGCCTAACTCAAGGTCGTGTGTGGGGTAATTCACCTCGTGCTTCTTCAGCTGTCGGGATGCGTAAGTAACTACCTTCTCGTACTGCATAAGCACACAGCCTAGACCGGTTCTAGAGGCATCACAATATACCTCGAACCCATCGGTGCCCTCAGGGATAGTAAGAACGGGCGCCGATGTCAGGAGATCCTTCAGCGTCTGAAAGGACTGCTCGCACTAGGTAGACCATAAGAACTGGGACTCCTTCTTCATGAGATTCGTCATCAGTTTTGTAACACCCCCGAATAAACATCCAATAGTACAAACAAAGCTCCTAGCCATATTACCAGATAACTATGCAGCGGATTCTCAACTTCATCCGGGTGCTACAGATGCCAACCACCCACGTGGTTGACAGACCACATCACCAAGACCCAAGTTACGGTCTGCATGACTGGAAACAGCCCTCAACCAAAACTCATATACAATATAAGATACAACTCCCAAATGCCTAGTATATACAACATAGCTACTATGTTACCTGAAACATTACATCCTGAGTTTAGTTCTACAGGTTACAGTACATAGATTAGACAGAACGATTCGTAAGTCTTGCCCAGATGGACTACCCCCATGATAGTCCTTCACCTACACTCCGTCACACTCTAGATGTCCACCTGTAAAAATAAAGGACTCAGCAAAACTATGCCGAGTATGAACGTGTATAGCCCGCATGTTACCGGGCCACACGACTACTTGGTCGAATATGATTAAGTCCAATTTGCATGCTATAGTAAAGCAATAACATCCAACATCCATCATTAACATAGCAACATCCGATATACCACATCAATGTAGCAACACCCAACATATTAGGCATAGAGTTAACAACAAGCACTACAAGCATTGTAACACAAGTCGAGCTTATGAGAGAGTTTGAATAGTGATGATCCTCACAGTGGGATCATTCAACGTGAAGTGTTTTAATTTCTTTCCTTTGTTTTCATCATGTGTACTTCTCTTCCTCCTTCTTGCACCAGGTCTAGGGATGTGGGTTAGTTCCCGTGACCATATAGTATAGGTGCTTATCTTTTCTTACTTCTTTATGGATTAATTGTGAGTTCTCTTATTACCGCACGTTAGAGGACGTCTCCTCCTTAGTTCATACCTCCATTCCCGGCGTCGTACACCAAGAAAGAGGGGTCGTCTTTAGACCCCAGGTTATGCTCTCCAATTAGCTGATCCTCCAATCCCGACGTCAAGTCGAGAAAGAGGGGTCGTCTCTGGACCCCAGGTCATGCTTCCCAAGTTGCCAATCTTCCAATCCCGGCGTCGTTCGTCGAGAAAGAGGGGTCGTCTTTAGACCCCAAGATGTGCTCCACAATGGTCGGTCGAAGGATCTGATGCAGATACCAACTCCCGAATATTCCATACCGCGCGGCCCGAGATGTCGTCTTCCCGGGTTATCCTCATGTCCCACCAATTGAGCTTTTCTCTTCATTATCATTCATGAATAGACACCATAGTGGGTGTCGAGGTATGTCCTCCATGGTTAGAGAGGAGTTCCCCTTTTATAGAGTTTTCTATGTTTTCGTAGTTCACATTGTTTCATCTCAATTTCCATAAACGCGAAGGGACTAAACTACTGTGTGCGCGCAAATAACATACAATAATGATATAGCAATCATACAACACAATAAGTAAGCAAACCAGTTTCATGCTTTAATCTTATAGTCTTTTCACCCAGAGCACACAGCACACAGCACACAAGCCGTGTAACACGGCAACATACGAACCACACATGTCCATACCTTAGTCAGAAGTAGGAGTAGTCTCACACACGGGGTCCCAGTTGGCGTTCGTTACGGCCCTAGCGTTAATTAAAACAACTTGTCAGTTTCATGATTTCATGCGACGACAGTTGTAACCTTTTCCTAGTTTATCCCATTTTATCGGGTGTTGTTCCCTAGGTGGTCTTTTGAGTGTTCAACTTATACTAGCCCTTAGAAACTCTCCAGGTATTAACCTTACTTTTTCAACCCCTAGGACGTTTTAGATTGTCGGTTTACACGTTTAACTAAGTCCTTACTCTAGTTATTGTTCTAGAGTATCTTTACGTACCAACATGTAACAAGTTCACCTAAACACCAAGCAAGCCTATATAAGGCTTACTGGAACCAAGAAGAGGTAGACTGGAACATGTCATACTATGACTTATAACCGAGACAAAAATAGAACATTTAAATGGAACGTCCATACTCTCAAATTATGCTTCATTTAATGACTAAACAGCGTTAAGAAGAAGTCTAATACATATTGGAAAATAGCTCAAACAGTGTAGTAGTAAACTGTCCAAACTATGACATTATCAGCAGACAACGGAGGCAAAAATGGACAAAATTTAGAGGACATAAGCTGCTAAACAACGGCAAGGTCGGAAGCAATTAAAGCTTGCATTTTCGACATATTATCTGCTCCTTATCATGACATAAACAAGGCTTGCACATCCAACAGAAACAGATTCGATTAGACCAATATGGTGGCTTAAAACAGTGGTGAAAGCTAGAGCAATGAAGCTTTATTCGGTACTAACTAATTGCTTAAACGGAAGCTATTTATAGCAGTGAAAACTTGGAGAAAAATAAGTTTATCGATTATAATATTTCGGAATTATTGTGCTGTGTTTGTTAGTTAATAACCAACTAAATCACAATGTATTCATCTATTGTCAAGACAGAACATGAGCACCATTTATATATGATCGAAACTGCCATAGAGTACATTTATCCATAGTTTAACATGTGTTGTTATAGTGCAGAATTTTCAGGTTGTTTTTTTCCGGATTATAACCATGCTTATTTGTGCCAGATTTCACTTTAGATAGTGGAAAATCAAAGCTTAAACAAGCTGTAACATTGGCAAGAAAGTGCAGATGTTGAGCAGCTAATTATGTCATGAACAGCAGCAAAAACTGATGCATTTAGACAGCACATTTCAGGAGCTTAAAATCTGCTGAAGTTGTTTATGTAGCAGCAGTAAGTAAAGGTAAATTGAGCTCACAATTTCACACCATTTTCAACCTATAATCAGCACATACACAAGGCTTGCCAAGCCCAACAAAATAGAAGTTTAAATATGGGAAATCTCAGTCAAATCGGACATCATTTAATTACGATTGAAGTTGACATATAATACTCTCAACTATACGCTGTTATAGTGCAGTAGTTTCAGTTTTATGGATCTTTATGTAATTTCCGGTTCCATGTGAGCTATTATATATATAGTGCACTAATTTCAGATTCATTGTGTTGTTTCTGATGTTTAACAGCCCACTCAAAATCTGTTTAACTAAACATGTTCATCATCATCATAAACAAGGTTTATTTGGGGGTGACTAATAAGAAGAGCAGAGAAGATAGTAGCTTAAAAGTCTACTTATAGCTTATACTGTAGCACTGTTTTTAGATTCTAGAAACAGCAAGACTATGCACTGCTTATAATGGCCACTATTTGATTCATAGGGTGCGACAGAATAATCTACAACTTATGTTACTATAATCATCAGAAGGAATGAGATGCGTTTGAGTATATTAATATTTCTAGAATGGACTGTTTTCATCCATCTTCAATATGAAATATAGCAGAACCAACTTCTATTATTTTAATTGATAGCAGGACACGCTACTACTTACAGCTTGCTTTACTGGTGCAATAGAGGAAACAAAATTTCTATTGTTATAATCGACAGAACTAATTCCAACTTTTATGTTTTAATTGTTGAAAGAAGAAGGTAGTTCAAAGCACATTATCAGTTCTGTTTCAGCCCATGTAATTTGGTGTGCAAGGAATCAGTTACTTCTGCTGTTAATATCAACAACTAAACCACACTACGCTTCTGTTCCTATCGGTTGCTTCACTAGTATTTACATTCTGTCTTGTGAAATGCAGTCAGCGATTTACTACTATAGAAGGGCTCAGACACAAAAATAGAATAAGCATATGCAGAGCTTGTATGTTTGGTATGGTGGGACAAAAGGTTTCAAAACTTATACTGTTATACTTGCCAGAAAAAGGTAAGTTTGATATGTTAGATTCATAACACTCACCAGAGTTAAAACAATTAACACAACTAAACGTGGAAAAACAGTCATGTTCTTAAGCTCTCTCAACAGAAAAAAAGAAACTGAAACCTGGTTGACTTTTCTAGCTCCAGAAACCGTACAAATGCTTCCTGATGTTATAGTTAATCGCCAAAGGAGAAGAAGATTAAGCAAGAGTATATACCGGTAAATGGAATGAATCGTTTTCATCCTGCTTCAATCTGGTGTGGAAGTGTAGCAGCTTGGGGTGTATGGTTTCCCTTTTTTTTTCTTTCTTCCAGTCTGATGTGCGAGATGCACTGGTGTAATAGAGAGAACAGATGGCTTCAACTGTATGATAAGCAAAGAGGAAGGAGATATGGTTTTTTTTTTCTGGGCATGCACAAATGTTTCAGAGGGATTACCTTGGCAACTTTCAAAGACGGTTTATGCGACTATAGCTCTACGGTTCCTACACTTGCTGGGGCACTCGCATGACCCTTCCAGATCACACAAAAGAAGAGAAAGGGTGAGTAAGCAGCAATCTTTCAAGGCACTAAAACAGAAAAGATGAAGCGTGGATTTTTTTTTTTCACCTCACCTTTGATCTGATTTTGGGACCGTTTTGGAATGGGTGTCTTGACGTTTCCTGGCGCAACTTGTGGAGGTTTTCAGATAGATTCTCACATGCCAAAGTTAGACAGAGAGGGAGGTCAATACCCATGTTTCAGACATCAACCAGAGGGAAATGAAAAGAGCTGATACAACCAACATCGCCGGTTACTGGTTCTCACCTTTAAGGGCTTGGAGAGGACTCCTGCTCAAGTATTTCCAGGCGTTCCACCACAGCACGTTTGCAGGCAAGGTTCATGCGAGAAGGATGGAGGAGGTTAGATCGACTTGAGCAGGGATATTTTTTTTCTTTTTAGACAGAATCAATAGAGGGAGCAGAGTTTGAAAGAGTATTACCTTGTGCTAGACTTGAGCGAGAATTTGAGTGGATGCTTGGGGGGAAGTTTTCGGCTCAGGAATCATTCCCCGACTGTTGCATGCGTGAAGCGAAGGGGGGGGGGAAAGAGTTAGAGGTTGAAGGTTTTCAGACAGAACAGGGAAGTGGAGAAGGGGAATTGGTTATCGATCTACCTTGCTTGACGGTCTTACGGGGCTCGATTCAAAACTGGTAATATACATCAGCCTTGCTCTGTCAAGGCCATCCGCTCCAGATCGAGAGGCTGATCATTCGCAAGCGCCAGCAGCTGAGGGAAATCCAAGGTCCAACTCTGGGCTTGCGCCAACCGTGGACAATCCAAGAAATGAAAGGATGGAGCGGGTGTTAAATGAGAACTCCAACCAGAGACATCCTGGGAACTCGAAGAATACATTGGGAGGAGAAGTGGTCTCGCATGCGTAGGAAGCAAAGCAGCTGACTGTTTCTCTTTCTCCAGATTTGCACAGGGCGTGAGACCATGAGAGAAGTGCAGGACCGGGTTGGTTTCTCAATCGGGGCACATCGATGCGAGAAGGAGACAACGGTTTGAAAATTAAGGAAGGTACTTTACATGCAAAGACAGAAAGATTACAGAGGTTTTGATATTAAAAATCGGTTTAGTACATGGGTTTAAACGATTGTTGCTCCAATTTAATGGAACTTGGAGCATTCTCGGGTAAGTAAATGGTTGCTAGTGAACTTACAGGTTTTTGAGAATATTGCCAGAGTGGGTAATTAAATACTTGCTAGTTTGCAGGACTTTCGGACATACCCTGAAATGGGGGTTGATTAATTGTTACTTTGATTTCATTATACCAACAAGGGTTGTAGTGCTCCACTAGACATTTATTTATGTGACTCAATAAGTCTTTAGGTTGATGTCCAAACTTGCACTCTTAGCTGTATAGTAATGCTTGACTTAGCTTGGTGCATTACAACACAGATTCTCTTAGTCTGTGCATTAATAATATGGGTTATGAGTACATGTATTATACAGCTCACGGCCCACTGCATAAACAATGTGATGTCCTCACATGGTATACTTTACTTTGCTCACTCGTATTGGTTTACGCCAAAACCGATGAGCACCCAATTTATGTTACATTATGACTTGATATTACATTCACGGACATGTGTATGTCCCCTAGTATCCTAGGTATAAGTTGCGGTACAACTATACATTAATGTGGTCGGCTCATTAAACATACCACCCATATTCAAAATTTTAGGTGTTTTAATTATTAGGGGTGTTTCAACTTACCCCCCTTAAAAGAGACTTCGTCCCGAAGTCTTACTTCCTTAACTGGTGTTTTCCATTCTTGTCAATCCTAGGGATCAAGTCCCACGTTTCATAATTCTCACTATCCAGGTGTGTTCATAAGCACTATGCCACATTAATGGCTTCTCACAAGTTTTCATAGTAGTCCAAGGTACTAGCAATGTACAAATAATCAACCATCTGAGGTGTAAACTGCAGTACACACCTTCATTCATAACCGAGCGTACATACACACACATAACGATCTCGTACACACAACCAACGTGTGGCTGTAGGAACACACAAAGTGCAAAGATTAAGTCCTGAATGCGTTCTCCCTAACCAAGGGATCATGTCCCACAAGTTCCACAGTTCTATTTCACCATTTATGCTTATAAGCACCACGCCACATCTGTGGCTCAATAATACTGCAATGTACCAATAATATTTATGTACTGCACTCATAGCAACCAGATGGACAAGTCATTCATTTGTGACTACCATGCATACAAACAAATCCACACACAGTACACAAACATAGCATCCAAACAACACCACAAATGGGCAATAACCCAGTAAAACGCAACACGCCTACCCCCTTAAAAATGGATTACGCCCACGTAATCCCTTTCTATCATGCTTGAAGCTTGGTTCAAGATGTTTACTTCTCATGGGGCATTCTAATTTCTATGCTATTAGCTCATCTTATGATCCTATCAAATGCCTTGACCATGTTAAAGGATAGTTTCAACGATTTTTATCGGTTTCCATACCGATCTATAACGGGTTCAGGTTTAGCCTCTCTGGGTCAAAAGTATTAGCTGATATGTCACTTGTTAATCAATTGGAAGGTGTGAAAAATGGTCCACTAGCTTCTACTGTGCGACTCTGATTACTTTCAGGTTGAGTTTTCCCTCACTATATCTTTCAAGGTAGTGCATGGCTTAATTGTATGGGAGTACAAGTCTCTTGACCGATATAGGGTATTTTAATTTGTTCACAGTCTTGGTGGGTTGCAGCTTGTCTATCCATTTACTCTGGAGGTCGGAAGTTCATGCTTTTGGTGCGCTTTTAAGCGTCGGAGCTATTCTTTCTAGCTGCCCTTTAGGTTTATATTCTTACATGCTCTATAGTAACGATTTAGTGTTTAGTGTACTTCGATGTCGAAATGTGTCGTTGTTACGACGATTTGTTTAGTTTGTATCACCGCTCATAATTATGTGTAGGTAGCTAGTTTACGCTCCTAGTGATACTACCTTTTTTTTTTTCCTTAATGTGTACAGCCAAATTGGACATTTTTCGTCTTTAAGTAATCTTTATTTTTCAGCCCATCTATGGCCTTGACACTACTGGTTGACTTCAATTAGTTTCGGTCAAAGGTTACCTAATTTTATATGTTAGAAGTTTCTATGCTTCTATATCGTTTAACATTGGATATTTTAGTTCCCTTATTATCATCATTGTTCTTATGATTGTATCAAGCAGCAGCTTATCGATTAGCTCTGCTTAGTCACAAGGTTCAGTGTCTTGCATTTGGTTTCTGTAGTACATGTTTCCATGTATTGTCATTTTGGTTATTAGTAACATCACACCATTCTTCATACAATTTCAAGTCTTTACATCATTGTATGTATTTTTTTTTTAGGTTTCAAACCATGTACCCATGTATTTTATGTGCTTTTATTATCCAGTGGCAATAATACTTTCTTCGCACTTTACCAACCAATTTCATACAATTTGACACTTATTGTAGTTAGGTGTCCACTTGTAGGGGGTTTCGAGAATCATCCAACATTGACGTGATCAGCGTAAATGTTGGGCTACCCTTTCCACCCCAGTTTGTGCGCAGTGTCGCTTGACCTGGCCAGGGTCAAGTTCAACCTTGCACGTCCAATTTAAACAACTAATCCACTTAACCAATTTAAGTTCTTATTCCACTCGTTCCTAGTCATCTGGCAATAAATTCATGGACTAGTGTCAAAATTCTTAAGCCTTAGGTTTATTGTCTAAATTCCTTACTGTATATACCTCTAGGTGTATGCGTATGTATACGTTCGTTCATTCATGTATATAGAGTATATACATATTCATGTGTTATAAGGTTCAAGGTTGCACTTATATTACAATATTCCTCTTGATTTATACATATCCACATATGATTGTCCCCTTCTGATCTTCCAAGTTCCTTCATTTTAATTTTCGTATGGTATGTACATATACATGTTCCTTTACTTATATACTTAGTCTCATAATGTTTAAATCCTAGTGTTAGCCAACTGGATGTACAATTGTATACTTCCAGGTTCTTATATTATTACCATTTTCCTCCACACTTACAAATTAATACTGAATCTACCAAGTGATTCGTTCATCATCTTGACCCACTAATTTATTCCTCAATTAAGTCCATTAATCTTCTTAAAATTTCCAAATTTCCATGCCCAACTATTCATAAATGTTCGATTGAGTTGGTACTATTCCTCTTTGGAGTGCCTAGTTAGTTTGGCTGTTTTCATCTTGTTTGACCGTTTAGGCCCACTTCGTTCTGACTTCATATTACCAATTTTAATTCTTTGAATGGACCACCTACAAAGTTCAGTTCTATATGTATATTTATATATACATTATTTTTTGGTTATTATAATTTCGTTTGATTTATTTATTCCGATTTCCCTCATAATCCTTTATGGGTCTTGTAATCCTTCTGTTAATTGCTCATCATTATTCCTTGTGTGTTCCTTGTTATCTAAAGTTGTTTAACTTCTCCTTGCGGGTTCCATCAAACTCATGGTGCTTAATCCATGGTTATTACTATTGAGGACTCATTATTTATTTTTGGTTGTTGAGTTGTATTGTTAACTCGAGTTAGGCATGGTTGCGTATCTAGTCATGACATTCTTTAGTTGCACTATATTTGGCTCCTTAAGTTCTACAGATATCGGGGTCTTTCCTGATTTATATATGTATATACATTTGTTTATGTATTATTTGCTAAATCTTATTCAGAGTTCCTCGATTTAGTCCCCGACTCTACATTTGTCTAGGTTATATTTGCTACGTTATAAATCTTATCAGGAGTTTCTCTTCGATCTTTTGCTTATAATTGTGACAATCACAACTTCTCTGAAGTTAACGAGGCCGCTCTTTAGAATCTATTTAGAAACGTTTGTCCTTCGAATGAGGTTGTGTTTGGAAGGATTATATTATAATAGCGGCATTATACATTGTTATTTGGATAGGTGCGAGGGAGATCAAATGTAAGGGATGATCTTATACTGGGGAACTGTACTTGAGAAGGTTGCCGCAGGCCTGTGTTTTGGGGTATCTCAGCTAACATTTTGGTATGGATTTAATCAGTTCAGGCATTTGTTAACTGTTACCTAAGCATGGTGCTTCCCGTATTTGACTTCCTTGTTGTCATGGTTGTTGTTTATCTGCTGTAGGGAGAGAGATTGTTATTTCAGAGTTTTGTGGCAATCTTACCGAGGCTATAGTTAAACTTAGGCCAATGACCCCTTGAGCGGTTTTGTATTGGACTGTCGTTAGATTTACAAATGAAATAAATTTTAAGTCTTTCGTGTGTAAGTCTCCCGAGCAAGTTTTATGCATGTCTTGAACACTCAGCTAGGCCTCACCTGAATATGGCACTAGGTGCTCTTTGGTATGTATATCTTGTGAGCATAACCCTTTTTGGTATACTTGAGTTTTCATTTTATGTTTTCACTGTATTAATTAGTAAGGCTTCATGTCAGCTCTCTCATAGTCATAGTGAAGGATAACAGACGAAGCAAGGGGTTTATCTATTATAGAACCGAATTCTTCAGCCATTAGCGACATTGCTTGCTGGTACTCTAACAGTTCCTCTTTTGGACTGTGTTCACCCATGATTGAGATTTAACTTTCTGTTGTGCAATTCTTCCTTTAGTTGATCTCCGTGATCATGATACTCGATAAAGGGTTGAGATATAAGGGCGAGTTCGCTACCACTTCTTTATCTGTTGGGCTATATTTGGGTGGCAACTTGTGCCTGATCATATTGGTTACTTATAAAGTTCAAGAGACCTGTTTATGGTCTATACTAATGTGTTTTTGATCTCTGAGATTTGCAAATAAAAGTTGAGAAGAACTGTTGTGCAAGAAGCAGTGAGGAACAGAATGAATCGAAATGAAGAATTTGAGCTTCATAAGAAGTCACGGTAGTCCTGTGTTTGGGTAATCCTATACAAATGGTGGTCATGAATGGCGATAGTGGTCAAATGAGGAAATATGGTACACGTTGTGGTAGAGATTAGGTATTGTACGTATTTCCAGCGTTTGATTGTAAATTTATATTATGGAACTTGTTGTCCATTTCAATGGTGCGATATTACATTGTTGAAGAATAACAAGCAAAATCTATCCTTCGTGGGACGATTGTTGGGATCTTAAGGTATAAAATAATTTGAACAAGAAGAGCGTGAATGAGACATTTGTAGGTATATATATATGTTCCTCGTTCGCCGGTGGTAGAAAAAGGAGGGAAGTCCAGTTATGGCCACCGGTTCCAATTGGATGAAGGGAGATGTAGGAAGAAGCAGGGAAGTTATTATATCCCGCACATCATATTTTAGTGCGTAACATTGATTTATGTGTTATTAGGTACCATGGTTTGTACCGAATTTATGGTGTAATTTCGTCTTGAGCACTATTCTCTTATTTCGTTGTTTTCTGAGATTCTTACTAAAATTAGCCTCTCAAGTGTTCAAATTGCAGAATTTATCTCATTCCCATTGTAACACCCCAACCGTAAATCTCGTCATTACCTCTTAAACCGATTCTAATTACTCTTACTCACGCAGCGGAACTCTAATCACAACGAGGGGTGAAACAACGCTGTTAGCCACCCATGTGGCTAACCTGGCCTAACTCTCATATAGTAACGGTCTGATGGACTGGAACATCCGAATACACAACACAAATACAATACTCAAATCATTTCTTTACTATACCGAGTCTACAACAAATGGATGCCGACAACATATTCGGTCTTACACCTCCTTCAATACATAAGTAATTAAAACTACTACCCATGTAACCCACCGACCCCGTCCTACTCTCGAACGGTAACATCTTCGGTGTACCTATAGAATAAAAACATCGCCCTAGGGGCTCAGCTTAACGCTGCATATGAAATTCGCATACCCCGAGCGCTAACCGGGGTACGCCGACCACTTAGTCGGATATACATGGAGTTCATTTTAGTCAAACAACATGCATCAAGGCAATACAATAAATATGTGTATTACACAAGGAATCTACATCCAATCACGGAACACGATTCCTAACTAACATAACAAGGTTGTTAGTGGCATCTGGTTACTCTTAGGCCTTGAGGGTTATTCCTCTCTATGCCTTGTTTACTTATTCAATACCTCACCCGCTCTCTCGGGTTACTTATTCATATTCACACCCATTCTCTTGGGCTACTCGTACTATACTCACCCACACTCTCGGTCGTTACTTATTCTCATTATCTTACCCATACTCTTGGGTTACTTATTCTCATTATCTTACCCATACTCTTGGGTTATTTACACTCATTATCTCACCCACACTCTTGGGTTATTTATACTCAAGCTCTCGTAGATTCTCGAGACACTACAGGTCTCCTACGTCACGCTTGTTACTCTCAATACATACTTAGGCCAAAACTCATGGCTCTCTAGCATAGTCTTACTTCCCCGGTTTCGACCCTACTCTGGGTCTAGCATGGTGGGAAGGTTCAACTAGCTCACGGAACTCTCTCTTAGGTCCTATCTCTTTTACTTAGGTCCGACTACTCTCGTTCCCATACACTCCTCTCTCGGAGTTATAATAATATCATGTATATTAGTCTAGAAGCATCACTCTCGACGTTTCTAATGACTTGGGAACATTACTTTAATTCGGTTAATCTTAGGTTTTAAGAGTTACCCATACATTTACTTTACTCATACTTTTGGTTACTTGCATATACCAGGTAAAATCCTCACATGGGAGGTCGACCATGTCTCAAGGGAGTTACTAATCCCTCAGGTCTCTTTTACCTTCGTCACTAGTTCACATCTTCGAACTTTCTTAAATCCTCTCGAAGGAGGTTCACTTATCTTTCCACTCTCATTTGTGGTTGTTGTTTCAATGTGGTTTTCTAACCATTATCGGGTATTTACTCAACCCGTACATCTCCTCACATTCTAGGGAGTTCATATGTTTGCGTTATCGTTATACTTTAACGGATAGTTTTGTGTTTGCACGTTTTCGTTATCATAAGCGTCGACCCGATCTATGGATCTCTTGCCAAACACTACTCACTACGAGTCGGTCCATTCACTATGTTAGACCACACCGGCATACAAGTATGTTAACTCATTCAACATACAACAAGGCATTCATAATCAAACAAGGGATTATTTTCATGCTTTAATCTTGATTAAGACGGCACACAAAACACAAATCAACGTAACTCGGTTAGCACGCGGAGTATGAGAAAATCATACCTTTCACCGGGGTTTTTACTTTTACCGTGTCATCTCACCATGCTTGGGTTACGCACGATTCTCTGATAATGTTTCAAACATTATTGTTAATACTAAACTCATACGGTATATGATAAAATGCTATTCCCGTATTTACCCGTTATCCCGTTAACTCGGTTTTACTCTTGTCAATTTGAGTTCTCACTTCTCAATCACTTCTAACACTTTCTTACACTTCTTAGGGCCTTAACATGTCACCAAACAAGGCCTTAACATCTTATAACATCATTAACCTTCAAACCCCCATCATTTAAACCCTTTAAAACACTCTCTGTAGGTTTCTGGGGGTGGTCCGGGACTTGGTCCTTACCCTAAGTCCCGGACCAATTGCAAACTTAACTCTCGGGTGAAAATTACACATGGTCCGGGACCTTGTCCTGGAGTATAGTCCCGGACCAAAGCAGCACTTGCACTCTCGCCTTAATTTAGGTGTGGTCCGGGATTTTGTCCAAGGACCAAGTCCCGGACCCTGCTAAAACCTGCTCCAAACTTGATTTTTCCACTCCAAATCAACCCTTAAACCACCCTTAATCTTTCCATAAACTTTCCACAAGTTTTCCACATGTTTAATCACCTTAAAACATGCTCTAAAACTCTTCAAATCATAGGCTCAAACCTTACTCAAACTCTTGCTCAAATTCACACATTTTTCATTCTCATTTTACACTATTGCACACTTGTGCATTTCTAACTTCTCCTCAACCCTTTGCATTATGCTCTCTTTCATTTTGACCATTCCACATCTTCCAAGATAATGCACAACTCATACCAAGTTCCAAAACTCACTCTTAAAGCCTTAAATCTCCTTTGTTTTCTAGAAACTCCTCAAGCATTTAAACAATCTCTTTGCTACAGATTTTGCACCAATCTTCTATCTTATCACAAGCATCCCCAAAGTGGTTTACTAACTCCACTTCCATAGCTATTCACCACCCAAACCAACACTTAATCCACTTAGATTTCTACACAAATTTTGCCATAACTTGGCTACTTCTCTAGCATTGTCCAAAACTCTTCTCATCACATTATTCAACCTAAAACCAACCAAACCCATCATGGGTTCTACCAGCACATACATGTTCACCAATACTCATCAATTCTACAAATACAACACAATGCTTAATTCATAAAATGCATAACACATAACAAACACTTATTTCACAAATGTTTTCTCTCTTGTATTATTACTATACAAGCTCATTCCTACAACACCCAAGTGGGGTTCATACATTTATTGACCCAACCCAAATTCTAATACATATAGAATATACATTAGGGTTGGTTTCTTACCTTGAATTCTCTTAAGTTTCCTTAAATTACTCTTCTCCTCTTCTCTTCCTTCTAAAACCGGTCAAAGACCATGGAATTACCCATCTCCATGTCAATGTTCAAAGCAAGAAATGAGTTTAAGTAAGAACACTTAACCTCATTAATTTAAAATGCTTAAAGCTCTAAAATGGGTGATTACCTTGAAACCCTAGGATGAGGTTTTGATCAAGAATCAAAGGGGAAACTCCCAACCACCATTGAAGACTTGGAGAATAGCTCAAACAAGGAAAAACCAAGGCATTACAACTTGCCAAAATCGGCCAACACAAGAGGGTGAATAAAAGATGCATTTTCTTTGGATATTTTTACCTTGGGTGAAAGAGGAAGCTTCAAGCTTCAAGATTATGTGCTTTTCTCCTCAAATGGGCAACACCCATGAAAATGAAACTCACCATTTTCGAGTTTTGAAAAGAGAGGATGATAGAGGGTGATGAGAGGATCACAAATATGTGGTTATTTTTGAGTTTGGAGCTTAAACAAAGCTTGAGCATGAAGAGAAAGAGGGACCTCCATTGTTGTTGTTGTTGCAGCTCAAAATCGCTCAAGGAGGAAGGAGGGGGAGCTACGGATGAGAGAGGTGAGGAAGTCAAATGAGTAGAAAGAAAATGAGAAGGGAGGAGAGAGGAAAGTAACTTATTACTTTACACTTTTTACTATTGTTTCTCTTTCCCTTTTTTTTCTTTCTTTCTTTCTTTATTTGTGTGTGAGTGTGTGAGGGACTTATAAAAACCGGCCCCCATTACTTTATTAGTCTGGAGCGTTTTTCGGTTTCTGACAGAAAACGCTCGTTATTTTACCCGGTTTGGCACTATTCACTAGCCGGGCCCGTTTTTCGGATTTTTTTGTTTCTTTATTTTTAATGGCTATTAAACTTCCATTAATACTTATTTATAGTTATTTGATCAACTATAATTTTTACGGGTCCATTTGACCACTTAAAGTCACGTTTTTGGGTTTTCTCGAAAAACGTGCTTTTATGCTTATTTAGCGTTTTAATCCATTATTTGGATCCGTTTTCTTCGGGAATCATTCCCGTACACTAATTAGGCCTAACTAAGCCTTAGGAATCCATCTCGGACCCTTACGAGATTGTATATCTCTTATTTTCATTTAATGCGCATTTTAGCGTTTTTCGCGTTTAACGCATTTTCTCTTTTCTTTTGGTTTTATTCTTTTTACCAATACTCTCTAGGCACAATTAGGCCCTTAATAATCTTATTAGAGTAATTAAATCACCATTTTTAGATCCGGGGTATTAAAATCTACCCCCCTTAGGAACTTTGTCCTCAAAGTTGGTGAATCTAAATGGTTACTCTCATAGGCGTACTATGCCAAGGTTATAATACATGTACAACCTTACAGACTTCACAAGTCTGTCTCATTTCATACTACACATACCTCATACATATCACAGCATGTATAGCAATCAAAAATACATTTTGTTCTCTCTCCATGGAATCGGTCCGAAGACAAGAAGGCACTACAGTCCTCGAATCCATGTTGAGTAATATACTACTGATCCCTCAGGTACCGGTCACGTTGAACACTTACTCTTTCTGGTTCACGGCCGTTTCATGACAAATGGGCACTTACTCTCTCTGGCCCACGGTCCCTTCGGTTCTGATCAAAACGTTACACATATACATATCCTCAAGCACTCTGGTTGACTCACTCAACACAGGAACATCTCAGGGTACTCTCCCCGTCCCGCTGCCTTTGGAAAAATCACACACTGTCACCGCCCCGACCGGTCACTTAGGACCGCCGCACGTACGGTGCAATGGTTTCAAAACTAATACTCGCCCACCGTTCTACCGGTCATCAAGACTTAAGGCCACAGCCATCGGCGGGTGATAGCGGTTTCAAAACCAATTTCATTTCCATCTTCATACTTGAAGGAAATTCTTTTTCAAAATCTGTTTGAAAATTCTTTTTAAAACATCACACAACTCCAAATCAGATTTATGGTAGCTGTATCTTCCTTAGCGTGATTACTTGTGACCACTATAGGGAGCTTCAGGAATCATCTAACCCTGATGTGATCAGCATCAGTGTTGAACTATCCTTCCACCCCAATTTGTGTTCGGTTTCCCTTGATCGCTAGCAGATCAAGTTCCACCTCCCACGTCAGTTTCAAACAATCAGATAGTCAAACATTTTTGTTTTCTATCTTTTACTCTTTCTAGTCATATTCACGAAACAATTCGTTTCAATTAATCTCTAGTTCCTAGTACTTAGGTCATTTGTCATTCTCATTGCTTCACTACTTTACCTAGGTATTCCATACTTATGGCTTCTTTTACTCAAATTGTTGCTCAATTTAAAACACATAACATACAACTCCAAAGGATGGAACTCACTCCATCTATCATTCTCAAATAAAATCACCTAGGGAACTCACTCCCTACAAGGTTCCACATCGGTTTCATACCAATTCGTACTCATTATGTCTCATGTCTAATCTCACTAGACATATACTATAGGGATTCTCATTCCCTAGGAGTCTCTCTACTCCTCTTTTCATAAATATTACATACTCGTTACTTGCATCACTCATGCACAACACATTATTACACAATGAATGGGTACATATGTTTATGTAACATAAGTTCCAATCATCAAAACAATTTCTTTTGTGCTATGCACCTAGTAGTTTACGCACTAAACGTAAAACATACTCTAAGCGGTTTCTCGCCCTACCCCCCTTAAAAGGGGTTACGCCCGCGTAACAGACCATATGTTATCACTGAACATTGGTTCACTAATTCGAGTATCAAAACCGGGCTCGGTTCTAGCCTCTAAGGCTTCAGGCATTTAGGATTAGCCGACTACTCACAATTGCTAGGTATACTTAACCTTTGAGTTACGGTCCACAAGCTTCTGTTGCGTGACCTAATAACTAGAGCTTAATTCGCCCTTTAGTATTCTCAATGTATAAATCCACTCCCTTTTATCCCTTTTTGTCTTGGAAATAAAGGTTTTCAATCGTCGCTAGGTATCTCTTACCGTATGCGAATTCGATGGGTTATAGATTTTCTCTCCAATTCTCTGGAAATCTATTTCGTATAACACCATACCTTTGTGATTATTCACATATTTTTCCCGACTTATTGTCGGTTGAGGTCAAGCTGCTACTTAGCATGTAGTGCTTCCTCATTTGATAATGACTTCTGAATCATGTTTGTTTATTTATTTCTGTACAAGAATTCCTCATTCATACTACTCTGCCTTTTTCCACACATCGATCCTGGGCCCTGTGGGTTACTGCCCACATTCTTTGTGCATCTTTAGCCAATGGCCGCACGGTTATCTCTCTAGATTCTCACTCAGCAGGCTTCGTTGACATTTCTCAATTCCTGGCTCTCCCGCTCGATCATTACCGCACAAGTGCAATACCAAAACACTCAGTCATACAGAGTGCAGAAGCGTAAACCCTTGACAGTAAATCTCTCATGAGATAGGAATGATCATGTCTTCTTTACCACATTTCCTTATCAGCTTCATATCCTTATCTGTTACTGCGTATCATGCTCTACTCATTACAACATTCGCTTATAAGGCATCCGCTACAACTTTAGCTTCCGCTCATATAATCCTGCCATTCATACTATGGCTCAATTGCATATACAACTCTAACTCTCCACGTTTATGGCGTATCGTTTATTCTGCAATTCATATTGCACACATACAGTGTTTACTTCTCAACCGATTGCTCTCTCGGTTTCCTTCCAATGCTATCAAAGCCTTTCTACATGCTATTTGTGTTCATAAATTCCTTGGCAATATACACATGCTCAGGTTTCACTACACCGCTTTAGCAGTTTCATATTACATACTTAGATGGTAGCCTTTCTCTGGAGGATTCACGCAATTGCCGCTCCATAGGCCCCACAATAATAAGTGTGTCCCCACTCTAAGGTGGTGGTTCACGCTCCACAATAACTTTTATGCCTTAATGCATATGTTTTACTACGTTTGGATCTACAAGTTTTGTAGTTTGTTCTATCGGCTTACAAGCCACCTTTCCTCGAGTGATGCTCCATGCGGGCTGTTTATACAAGTTTCTTCATTTCCGTACACCATTCAATGGTTTGGAGGTATTACTGGGCTTTTCGATAAGGTTGTCTCAACACACTTCCATACATGGAAGGCCCTTTTTAAATAACTTGATATTTGTTCATGCCCTCTGGCAATCTAGGGTATCCCGTGTTACGTGGGATCCCTTCGGGTTTTACCCGAGTGTTTGACTTAACACTTGTGTTCTCAACACAATGTTTCGTTCAACTACTGTTGACTCCGGCACCCTTCTCGGATTGCTCCTAGGTGTTACTGAGTAATGCCATTACATCTGGCTTGTACTTATGGTTATGTTCAGTTGCGACTTCGCCTTGCGGCTATGTATAACTCAAACTATCCCGTTTAGGGTTGTAATGTCTCCCGTTATTGGGTAGAGCATTAGTACTTTTCCTTTACCTACTTAATTAGGTCGTTACTCTCTTAGTGAGATATACTGTGGGAATTCTATCCCGTTCATCAAACATCGATATGATCATTTAAGGCATTTGCCATATTACTTACGCTGGTATATATTCCAGTTATTAGGTATTTCCTGAGACATATCCAATGTCTGTGCTTAATACTCTGTGCTTCTCGCACTTCTCCACGCTATGTTCTTAGGTCCGTTACCTTACGGGTTTCTAGACTCCTTATCTTCGTAAACTTCTTTGTGTTCTTCGATCATTCGTGGTGTCCAACTGTCCTGGTTTGGATTGGCTCTTTCGTCCGTAGTATGGAGTGGCTACTTCCCGTGTACCGTACTCTACTTGTATACATACATGGAGTATCTTATTGATACGTTGCCACTTACCCGACTAACTCATAATTGGTCTGTCAGGCCCGCAAGCTCCTTCGGAGTGCGGTCGTTCCATGTCTCGTTTAGTACACCGTAGTGTCGGTCACACGCCTAGGTGAAGTATTCTGTTGCCAACTCTTCTTATATCGTCCTATGATAACTTACTGTGATTCTCTGGTTTGGTTTTAAAAATTTAGGAGTTTTTGGAAAATTCTCTGTTTGAAAGAAAAATTTGAGTTGAAAATAAAATCTCCACGGCATTTCAATGCCGGTTGCTTCTTACTAAGTCTGACTTCTTGCAGACTGGTATGTTCTTTATACAGTGGTCAGGCCTTTAGGCCTTTCCAAGGTTTCGTTTCAGAATTCTTAGGGTTTGTGGTGCTATATTGGCTCTTGTCGTCTTGGTACTTGCTGAGTACTGGTCGCTTGCCAAAGCTCTTCTTATTAGTCCCGCTATTACTGCACTTGCCGTGGCAAGTGCGCGGTACTGGCGGTTTTTGGGTTAACTCATACCGGTCACGGTATTGTTCACATGGTATTTGGTAGCCTTGTCGGCTCTTCCTTGATCCTTTAATTGGATAACTGCTCCTTGGAGCTGCTTCTCATTCCTCTTGACATGGCTGTCATTCATTTAGGTGCTCCTCCACTCGGAGTCCTTAATTACTTTAATTCTATGCTTTACCTCGTTGCTCGTTCCCACCTCTTTACTGTGGTTACCGAGGTTTAACTTATTTAGGTACTACTTCTGTAGTCCTATTCGGGTATATCCCGTAATTATGCTTGTAGCTGTCTAAGCTGTGCCCGTTAGGTATTGCAACCTCTTCGGGTGTGGCAGGGTGGGTGTACCTACTCTTGACTAGATTCTTGGTCGGTTAGCATACCGATGTTGGTATTAGTTAACTATGGCGGTCCGTAGACATGTGTCCCGGTTCTCGTTAGTTCTCATAAGTCCGTCTGGTCGCACGATTGGTGCATGCTTCTCACTGCTGCTCGACCAGCTGGGTTCCGCGACTGCTAAGCATGTCGCCCCAGGCTGCCACAAATTCTGGTCTCCTTGGATTAGGATGTCTCGACCTTCCGTCATTGCATGCAGTTATTGTCGTTCCAGCGGCTTCCGTCTCCGGGGTCTCCGGTTCTCGGGATCCACCGCATGACAGATTCTGGTTCATATTGATACATAATTAAGTAACTGCCAGGTCGGGTTTCCCGTCTCTCTGGCGTTCTTTCCCGAGCTTTTAATGCGGGGGTTGTGGAGGGCGGGTCTGGTATTGTAGGTATCCAGATCATACTGGAAGTTCCTATCTAGCGCATCTCTCACGCTACCACTCAACCCTTAGCCCTAAGTCCCTAATTCCTAACTCGGTATTACCTAAGCTCGGTATTTCCAGTCATCAGAGCGATACTTCGCTCTGATACCATTTTTGTAACACCCCAACCGTAATCTCGTCATTACCTCTTAAACCGATTCTAATTACTCTTACTCACGCAGCGGAACTCTAATCACAACGAGGGGTGAAACAACGCCGTTAGCCACCCATGTGGCTAACCTGGCCTAACTCTCATATAGTAACGGTCTGATGGACTGGAACATCCGAATACACAACACAAATACAATACTCAAATCATTTCTTTACTATACCGAGTCTACAACAAATGGATGCCGACAACATATTCGGTCTTACACCTCCTTCAATACATAAGTAATTAAAACTACTACCCATGTAACCCACCGACCCCGTCCTACTCTCGAACGGTAACATCTTCGGTGTACCTATAGAATAAAACATCGCCCCTAGGGGCTCAGCTTAACGCTGCATATGAAATTCGCATACCCCGAGCGCTAACCGGGGTACGCCGACCACTTAGTCGGATATACATGGAGTTCATTTTAGTCAAACAACATGCATCAAGGCAATACAATAAATATGTGTATTACACAAGGAATCTACATCCAATCACGGAACACGATTCCTAACTAACATAACAAGGTTGTTAGTGGCATCTGGTTACTCTTAGGCCTTGAGGGTTATTCCTCTCTATGCCTTGTTTACTTATTCAATACCTCACCCGCTCTCTCGGGTTACTTATTCATATTCACACCCATTCTCTTGGGCTACTCGTACTATACTCACCCACACTCTCGGGTTACTTATTCTATTATCTTACCCATACTCTTGGGTTACTTATTCTCATTATCTTACCCATACTCTTGGGTTATTTACACTCATTATCTCACCCACACTCTTGGGTTATTTATACTCAAGCTCTCGTAGATTCTCGAGACACTACAGGTCTCCTACGTCACGCTTGTTACTCTCAATACATACTTAGGCCAAAACTCATGGCTCTCTAGCATAGTCTTACTTCCCCGGTTTCGACCCTACTCTGGGTCTAGCATGGTGGGAAGGTTCAACTAGCTCACGGAACTCTCTCTTAGTTCCTATCTCTTTTACTTAGGTCCGACTACTCTCTCGTTCCCATACACTCCTCTCTCGGAGTTATAATAATATCATGTATATTAGTCTAGAAGCATCACTCTTGACGTTTCTAATGACTTGGGAACATTACTTTAATTCGGTTAATCTTAGGTTTTAAGAGTTACCCATACATTTACTTTACTCATACTTTTGGTTACTTGCATATACCAGGTAAAATCCTCACATGGGAGGTCGACCATGTCTCAAGGGAGTTACTAATCCCTCAGGTCTCTTTTACCTTCGTCACTAGTTCACATCTTCGAACTTTCTTAAATCCTCTCGAAGGAGGTTCACTTATCTTTCCACTCTCATTTGTTTCGTGGATTGTTTCAATGTGGTTTTCTAACCATTATCGGGTATTTACTCAACCCGTACATCTCCTCACATTCTAGGGAGTTCATATGTTTGCGTTATCGTTATACTTTAACGGATAGTTTGTGTGTTTGCACGTTTTCGTTATCATAAGCGTCGACCCGATCTATGGATCTCTTGCCAAACACTACTCACTACGAGTCGGTCCATTCACTATGTTAGACCACACCGGCATACAAGTATGTTAACTCATTCAACATACAACAAGGCATTCATAATCAAACAAGGGATTATTTTCATGCTTTAATCTTGATTAAGCCGGCACACAAACACACAAATCAACGTAACTCGGTTAGCACGCGGAGTATGAGAAAATCATACCTTTCACCGGGGTTTTTACTTTTACCGTGTCATCTCACCATGCTTGGGTTACGCACGATTCTCTGATAATGTTTCAAACATTATTGTTAATACTAAACTCATACGGTATATGATAAAATGCTATTCCCGTATTTATCCCGTTATCCCGTTAACTCGGTTTTACTCTTGTCAATTTGAGTTCTCACTTCTCAATCACTTCTAACACTTTCTTACACTTCTTAGGGCCTTAACATGTCACCAAACAAGGCCTTAACATCTTATAACATCATTAACCTTCAAACCCCCATCATTGTAACACCCCAACCGCTAATCCTTCCATTATCCTCTAATCCTTCCCATAATTACCTTACTCGCAGCGGAATACTTACCTACTCCCGGCAGGTGATACAATGCCATTAACCATCCAAGGTTAACAAGGCTACTACTACTTACCGTATCGGTCTGACGATTAGAATGAATACATACATACTACATACTTACAACACCAAACACTTAGTTTACATTTGATTACCGAGTATACGAATATATAAATTACATTCATGTCTACTTCCCAAAATGATGAGTTTATACCGCTACTCCTTCACAGCCAATCAAGAATTAATATCCAAAAAGGTGTATCACATGGTACACGGCTACCCAAAAGTCTAGCGTGTACAACTCGGTACACTATTCCTTCTACTAAACTACTCCAAAAAGAATTACATGCGGCCCTTAATCTACCTTCACGCCTCGTGGGTACCTGTGGAGTAAAACATTCCCCCTAGGGGGTCAGCTTACGCTGCATATGATAACCGCATACCCCGCGTACTAGCGAGGGTACGCCACTATTTGGTCGAGTACATGCGGTTCGTTTCATTCATACATATATACATGCTTCATACATACAATACAATACATTCATTTTACCACGCATACATACATACAATGCATACAAGGAATACATACAAGTCATTCATTCATAATTACCGTACTCACCGCATCACGAGATACAATTCTCCAATACATACAAGGTCTTGTTAGCCTTATTACACACCCGGGTTAATCGGGTGTTCAATACTTTTACTCCGGGTCAAAGACTTACAATAGTCAAGACCAGTACAAATACAATGCATACTTCTTACTTACTTTACTTCCAGTTAAGTCGGTATGACCTCCGGGCAGGGAGTACTATCTCCCACCACCGGGCTTTGAGATGGCACACTAATCCAGGATGCTACCCATACAAAGGGAATTAGTCCAAGGAAAAGATCATAGCCAGGATTCGGTTCCAACCTCTTGTGGTTCCTTATCCTCACGCGTGGCCGAAACTATATCGGGCTTCTACTCATTCCATTACTCATTACTCATGTCAGGAGTTAGATTGTTAGGAATTAGTAGAAGTCCATACTTGCTTTCCATACATACTTACAATGCACATGTACTCATACTTGCACCTACACTTCGTTCTCATACATACATTTCATGAATTATACAAACTATTCGTTCAAGAAGAATACAACAAGAACAATATAGTTCAAACACATTTATGTGCCATATAAATCCGATTCATGCATTTATCTTGTTGGTGATCACATAAGCACACAAATCGGGGTAACCAAGTTAGGATACAGGGCATGAGGAAATCATACCGTTCACCGTCGTTTACGTTCTACCGGGTCCTTTGATGATCAACTATTGAATTCCTATACATACATGGAGTATTATGATCAATGATCTATTATTGATCTAACTTGCTCCTACATTGGCACTTACAATGTATACTTATTACTTCATTACTTTCTTACTTGGTTATTAAACCATTCCTTTCTCATTACTCTTATTTTTACTTTCTTACCTTTACTATTTCATTTGTTATGTACTACTACATGTACATGCATATGTGTATATAGGCATATATATGTATATATACATGTCCATATGATTGCTATAATCATATTATAAAAATACTCTTTTTTTTTTTTTTTTTGAAGACTCGACCGGACTTGCAAGTCCGGTCGCAAGTCCGGTCCAAGTCAGTAGCTATCTGCACCGAAAATTCCTGGCCCGACCGGACTTGCATGTCCGGTCGCAAGTCCGGTCGATTCCAGTAGCTTACATTACGAAAATTTTCCTGGCCGACCGGACTTGCATGTCCGGTCGCAAGTCCGGTCCATTCCAGTAGGTTGCATTACGGAAATTTTTCTGGCCGACCGGACTTGCATGTCCGGTCGCAAGTCCGGTCCATTCCAGTATGTTGCATTACGGAAAAATTTTTCTGGCCGACCGGACTTGCATGTCCGGTCGCAAGTCCGGTCCGGCCCAGTACTTCAGTTTTAAAATCTGTTTTCTGTTATACTCTTTACCCATTGTTTCCCCAATCTTTACCAATACTTCCCACATGATTTAGTACTAATTAAACACTCTAAATCACCTTGGTTCACCCACCAAACTTACTACTCAATCCTTACATTCACTTACACATTTTTCCTAATTCTATTTCAACACTTATACTAGTTTCCTTACACTAATGCTACAGGTTTTTGTTTCCTCTTCTTATGCTACAGATTTTTACTCAACTCTTATACTCCAACACTCCCTCAACTTATGCTATTCCTAGCATCCAAAATACATTACTCACATCCTAGTTCCATTCTCTTAACTTACTTCTTTCAAAATCTGTTACAACTACTAAACCACCCATTTTTACACTCTTCAAAATCTGTTACAAATGTGCCTAAGTCCTCAAATTCCTAGATGAATTTTGACATAGCCTCCCCTATATTTTTAACATTCTCCACACACTAATTCAGCTCACAAATTCATGTTCTCACAACCTGTTACACAATCCTCATCATACACATTTCAATACCACTACAACATCCATAAAATCCTGCACATACCCATTCAATACCCCATGTTTTCCCAAGGTTTTAAAACTCATTTAAATACCTCAAAGCTGTTACAACACCATTCCTCATTATACTACAATATACTTGTTACTCGATACTCAATCCATTGCTCATTTTTACAATTCAAAACTGTTACAATCTTTTCTCCAATGCGTTACTACATTACTACTACTCATAAAACTGTTACATTAGTACATATAAAACTAGTTCAAGGTAAGAGGCTTTACCTTGTTCTTACTAGTTTTTCCTTTCTTTCTTGCTTTCTCCTTTCTTCTTTCCTTCTTCTTGGTTCTTCCTCACAAAATGCACAATACTACAACCACCATACCAATACACACTACCATTTAACATTCATTTTTGCACTAACCCTAGAATTTAATGTTTTAGGGTTTAGACAAGGGTATTACCTTCCAATGGATGAATGGAGTTCTTGACTAATGAAGGAACAAGATTCCTAGCCCACAAAAGTAGCCAAAACCGGCTGGAGCAAGGGAGAGCCAAGAGTTCAAAAATTGAAATTCTTAAAATGCCAATGGAAGCTAGAAACAATGAATTTTCGGAATTCTTTTTACCTCAAGATGAAGAGGAGGTGAAGGTGCCTCTAATGGTGGCTTCAAATCTCCAAATGGTGAATACCCTCAAAAACGAAAATAGAGCTTTTGAGTTTTTGAAAGGATGAGAATCTTCTCCTTTGCAAGGGGATTCTAGTGGTATAATTTTTGTTGAGTTTGGAGGAGGTTTGAGCACTCAAAGAGAGGAGAGAAGGAGGAAGTTTTGTGGGTTCTTCATTTTCTCCATGAAAATCGCAGGAACAAGAAGAGAATGCAGAGAAGGACGAAGGAGGGGGGCCAATACGTGAGAGAGCAGAGGGGGAGTAGGAGAGAGACTCCTTTTTGCCTTTTACTTATTTGTTTTGTCCACTAGTGAATTAGGAATAATAAAGAGAGGGGGAGGGCTATCAAAATCGGCCCACACCCATACACACACTAGATTATTGCTTTTTATTTTCTAAGTGGACACACTAAGTTTGTTTATTTGCGTTCTCACCCCACAACTTACCGGTTGTTACAGTTTTCACTAACCGGTACCCGTTTTCCGGAATTTTCTCATTTAATTAATTTTATTGGTTCTAGAGCTTCACTAATATTTATTAGTGACTATTTAGTTGACCAAAATTATTACGAGTCTATTTGACCCGCTTAAAGTCACGTTTTCCCGGTTTCCTCGGGAAACGCGCTTTAAGGTTCTTTTATGCTTCTAACCCATTTTAAAGGTCCGTTTTCTTCGGGATTTGTTCCCTCGTATTTATTTAAGTGTAATTAAGCCTTTAAAAATATAATTAGCCTAATTAATCACTGTTTTTAATTACGGGGTATTTCATTTAAACCCTTTAAAACACTCTCTGTAGGTTTCTGGGGGTGGTCCGGGACTTGGTCCTTACCCTAAGTCCCGGACCAATTGCAAACTTAACTCTCGGGTGAAAATTACACATGGTCCGGGACCTTGTCCTGGAGTATAGTCCCGGACCAAAGCAGCACTTGCACTCTCGGCCTTAATTTAGGTGTGGTCCGGGACTTTGTCCAAGGACCAAGTCCCGGACCCTGCTAAAACCTGCTCCAAACTTGATTTTTCCACTCCAAATCAACCCTTAAACCACCCTTAATCTTTCCATAAACTTTCCACAAGTTTTCCACATGTTTAATCACCTTAAAACATGCTCTAAAACTCTTCAAATCATAGGCTCAAACCTTACTCAAACTCTTGCTCAAATTCACACATTTTTCATTCTCATTTTACACTATTGCACACTTGTGCATTTCTAACTTCTCCTCAACCCTTTGCATTATGCTCTCTTTCATTTTGACCATTCCACATCTTCCAAGATAATGCACAACTCATACCAAGTTCCAAAACTCACTCTTAAAGCCTTAAATCTCCTTTGTTTTCTAGAAACTCCTCAAGCATTTAAACAATCTCTTTGCTACAGATTTTGCACCAATCTTCTATCTTATCACAAGCATCCCCAAAGTGGTTTACTAACTCCAATCAACCTTCATACATACCTAGCCACTCCTAGGCTATTCACCACCCAAACCAACACTTAATCCACTTAGATTTCTACACAAATTTTGCCATAACTTGTCTACTTCTCTAGCATTGTCCAAAACTCTCTCATCACATTATTCAACCTAAAACCAACCAAACCCATCATGTGTTCTACCAGCACATACATGTTCACCAATACTCATCAATTCTACAAATACAACACAATGCTTAATTCATAAAATGCATAACACATAACAAACACTTATTTCACAAATGTTTTCTCTCTTGTATTATTACTATACAAGCTCATTCCTACAACACCCAAGTGGGGTTCATACATTTATTGACCCAACCCAAATTCTAATACATATAGAATATACATTAGGGTTGGTTTCTTACCTTGAATTCTCTTAAGTTTCCTTAAATTACTCTTCTCCTCTTCTCTTCCTTCTAAAACCGGTCAAAGACCATGGAATTACCCATCTCCATGTCAATGTTCAAAGCAAGAAATGAGTTTAAGTAAGAACACTTAACCTCATTAATTTAAAATGCTTAAAGCTCTAAAATGGGTGATTACCTTGAAACCCTAGGATGAGGTTTTGATCAAGAATCAAAGGGGAAACTCCCAACCACCATTGAAGACTTGGAGAATAGCTCAAACAAGGAAAAACCAAGGCATTACAACTTGCCAAAATCGGCCAACACAAGAGGGTGAATAAAAGATGCATTTTCTTTGGATATTTTTACCTTGGGTGAAAGAGGAAGCTTCAAGCTTCAAGATTATGTGCTTTTCTCCTCAAATGGGCAACACCCATGAAAATGAAACTCACCATTTTCGAGTTTTGAAAAGAGAGGATGATAGAGGGTGATGAGAGGATCACAAATATGTGGTTATTTTTGAGTTTGGAGCTTAAACAAAGCTTGAGCATGAAGTGTAACACCCCTCATAACAAATACGTAATAATCACTCACGTGAACAGGAATTAAAGGCGTCTCACAGCGGAAGGAATTACAGTAATATAACTCACATGGGTGTTACTTGCCACCACTCGCCCATACGAGTGGTGTAGCATTACAACATCTTAACAAAATTAAACATAAAAATACAATCCGCAGTGACAACGAGATACCACCTACATTTCTATCTAAGTATCAAGAGCACAACTACTATGAGCATCTAAACATAATCCAAATCAACAATGTCCTAACTACCCAATCCCGCACTTCGGCTTCAACGTGTTCAGCAACCTGCGCAATAAGTGTAGTATCAGCGATAGACGCTGAGTATGCCGGATCTGGACCCTATTGGTCACTTGTCATTTTTAACCGTCTTGATATTAGATTGATTTCATGCTTTGTCATTTTACAGATATGATAAATACTGTAACAACATGCATGATTATATAATCATTCATCTAATCCAAACAGTCATATATGGATATACACATTACCGTCATACATCATACAATACAATGGTATTGAGAACTCATTCATCGTATGTTAATATCATCACATAGTACATCACTCGGCCCTCCGGCCTTCACATATCATGAATTTTAGTTAGCACAGTACAACATTCGGCCCCCGGGCCCTCACATATTATTAGTTTTGGTTAGCACTGTTGGGAGTCAGTTAGGACAACCCGAATTATATTCACTTGGACTGTAGTCCCACGTACACACAAGGTGCTCACTGCCCTGATCATCCGAAGACTCTGGGCTATTCACTTTGCCTTTGTAGAGGCGTCCATTTAGGTGGCCAAGGGCCTGGTGCCAACGGTAGCACACTCCGCCTGACGATCTATCTAGGCTCGATCAGGATTTAACTAGGGAAAACCCGAAACGGGATAACCCAAGAGATCTCTACGCGCGACCAGCAGCCAGTGACTGTCTGGATTAAGGTACATCATCACATTCAATCACACTCCACTGTTAGCTTTGTCAGTTAGGTAGTCAGTTACAGTTTTGTTATGGAGTACATCACTTAATTTGTTGGCTGCCCTAGGGGTCTTACGCATGCCTAGAATTATTCTAGGTAACATTCACGTTTGAGTCAAAGCTCTAGAGACCGACAATGTCGTGTCCCGTTCCTAAGTATTTTACTTAGGTTATAAATACATACTTGTAATACTTAGCGCATTAGGTCAGACAACAGTGGTCACAACACACATTTCGCATATGTAGTTTTATATAAGTCGATCTATAGTCGACGTAATATTAGTCCCGTAGGACGTTCGTGCATAAATGAATAATGCAATGAACATAACTACACATCATACACATACATCATATACATACATCACATACATACATTCACACAAGTTATTTATCAAACAAATCCGAGCCCGAGGAATTCCTCAGGACAACTCGGATCAAATCCCTTTACATACCGTACACCGTCGTCTAGATTCGTGCAGTGCAGGCCACTAGAGCTTTCGAGCGCGTACGTCGGAAATGCGATCTAGTAATACAAGGAACACTGAGCGTCAATCCACATGACTGCACAATTCGGTATTCCGAACAACGTTTGAAATCCTAGTACTATGTCCCCAGACTTAGCATTTGTTGCTAGTTAAAGTACCGTTGCCAATATTTTATAAACCCCATTACTCGTTGTGTGAGTTAATTCTCGGTTTACATTAGAGCATGAAACCTTATGTTATACACCTATGATACTTCACTAGGGTTTATTTATCAAACCAAAGTCTTATACTAACTTTGGTATTTTATGTCGTTGTAACTATAGTGTATAATTTTATTTCTTGACACGTGCTTATCTATATATGTATGCGTTCAGCACAACAGTTGAATAACTATATCCTTAGCCACATAATATTATTTGTGTTATACTAGTTCCATAATGTTATACAGTACGCTATTTATGTGTCATTAACTTTATAACATGTAGTTTTGGTAACTATTTGTATAGTGTAAACACATTATACATTTGTGCTCCTTGTTTATAATATTCTCATCGATCACAATATATCCACATACTTATAATGTGTTGTGGATATTTAAGCTTATAACATCCAAATTTGTATAGGATATAACTCCAGGTTTTATAATCCTTGTTATAATTACCGCTAGTGTATATCTTGACTCCATTTCTCACCAAATCCCATACTCTCAACATTCCTATTTTACCACTCACTTATATTATACTGCATTCATCATACATCATAAAATTTAAAACTACATCATGTCTTAATTTCCCACTGCAGTTCAGCTACTCAGAAGCACCCTATAACGAACTCTGAAACAACAACTACACCTCTCCTCTCAATTCCTGTTCCTAGTTAACTCCACTGTTGGTTCCTCTTCTCGAAACGTTTAGCTAACCTAGCTGAAGTTGTTAGCTATGGTTTGAGTTCATTGTTAAACCAGTACCACACTTCTAACCCTCTAGAAGTTGATGACACAGAAGGAACGATTTCAGAAAACCGAAACACCAAAACTTGCATTCTTTCATTCTAACTTCTCTTCTAGCGCATTGATTGAATTTCTCATTCTCCCATAAGTGTCTACACCCTTAGGTAGGTGTATTATAAGGGTTCTAGGTTCATTTTCAGACCAAGGAAACACTCTTATTCCATCTGCATCACCTTTATACAGGGGCAGCTAATTACAGAAAGAAAACTGAAAGCGAAATCTGTGTGTTCCTTCTTCATCCTTTCTTTTCGTCTGAACATTTCAACTCTACCCTGCCCCGATAGTTCCTAACCTCTCATAAATGTAGCAGCCAGATTTAAATTCATTAACAGGCCATCACAATCTTCTTAACACTTCTGTAGAGTGGTTATACAGAAACATATACGCAAGGTAACCAAACAAAACCTGCACTTTGCATTATCATCTCCCTCCCTGTCTGTTGTTGAACAGATATTTAATTTATCCTAAGGTGTTCGTTGCTTCACTTAAGTGTCTTAGGTGTGGTTAGGTTTGTTCCTCATCCATTTTATCTCTCATAAAACTTCTGAAATAGGCTTACGCAGAACTGATATAAACTACAGTATTGATAGTCATAACTGAAACTTTTCTTCTTCTGTTTCTTTCTGGTTGATATCAATCTATCTTTCATTCTGTCCCACGGTACCCATCTGTTTGGTTAGGTGTTCTAACCAGATTTCAAACTCAAAAACAACCTAACACAACTCTGTTATAATGTTATACAGAAACTCAAACCTCCAGTAATCTATAAAACTGAAACATCAAGGCCTGATATCCTTACTTCCATTCTCTTATGTCATTCGCATAACTGTCTCTCAGTTTATCCCTAAGCATTCATCTACTTAGTTAAGTGTTGTATATGTATATATACTTTTTAACTCAGAGGACAACCTTAGAACTTTGCTAACCCCACTGATGCGTTCTATACAGAAGCAAAACACTTGCAGAATCTTAAAACTGAATTGGTATTTCCTTTTCTGCTGTTTTATGTTCACTGATCTGACTTTCTATATCTTTTCCCCTTTCTTCCCAAGTTATTCAGTTTCTAGCCGGTAGCCTTAATATGATTCTATCTCCAAAAGAACTCCCAAAAACGTTGGTTATACCCCCGAATAGTAATTATACAGTAACACCAAACTACAGAAACTGAACTGGTGTTCTCTTCTTCTGTTTATCTTTCTTTCTCAAGTTTTATTACTCAATCAGCTAGTTGTCTATCTTCTGTCTTCAGTCCTAAAGTACTAGTTGGTCTTCAGCATTGTCTAAATGTTTAGGTGGTCCTGGTTTTATAGTTACAAAAACACACCTAGTGCTACTGAAATCAAAGTCCCTAAAATAGAAACTAGTCTCTTGTATTTCCTCTTCTGTTTATTTCACGATTATGCAACAGGTGGGGTTTCTGTTTACTCCAGATTCTCTTATCTGTATTTAGGAGTGTTAGAATGTTTTAAATTCATTACCCATCTCACTAGTTAGTTGTACAGAACACAAAACTCAAAACCAATCAGAACTTCAGCCCAACCGAAACCTCAACTTCAAAATTAACAGAACTTCAAAACTGTACTTCAAACCTCAAGATTAACAGAACTTCGAAACTGACAGGAACCTCAAAACCAACAGAAACTCCCAACCAACAGAACTTCAAGGCTGATAAAGATTTCAAAATTGACAGAAGTTTTAAAACTGGTAGAAACTTCAAAATTGACAGAAGTCTTCAAACTGATAGAACTTCAAAGTTGACAGAAGCTTCCACACTGATAGAAACTACAAATCGACAGGAACTTCAAAATCAACAGAACTTCCAAATTGACAGAAACTTCAAATCGATAAACTTCTTCTGTTTTTCTTTTCTGAAAGTCCTTAGTTTTGGTCTCTTTGTTTTCTTTCAGTTTCCCTTTATCACCAATCTAGATTAGTAAAGTGCTTGATTGAGTCTTAAGTTTCTAATCTAGTCTTCCTCCCTCACATTTCCTCTGTAAGGCAGATATCCCAACACGGTCTCATCAGTTGGAACTACAACAGAAACAAAACCCGAACTGCTACATTGGTTTTCTGTTTGTTTTCTTTTCTTTAGTTAGGATCTGTTTTTACTTTTCTTCCTTCAACATCCTCACGTATAGAGACATAGTTAGATGTATTATAGGGTTATAGTGTTTTAGCAACTCAAGACTATCCAAACCAGTAACTTGTGCTACAGAATCTGGTTATACTTGAAAAGGAAGATGGAGCTGCTACAGTTTTTTTTCCTGCTATTTCCTACCAACCGATGGATCAGTCTAGCCTTTCTTTCTCTTAAAAAAAAAGGTTCCCTTGTATAAATGGCTAGACAAGTGACTCAGCAGGATTTAGCCATCTAACTGTAACAGAACAGAAACTATGCTAAATGCATCTGTTTCTATCCTTTTTAGTTGTTAACCGTGCATGCATTTTCTTTTGATCAAAGTTTCAGTCAAAGATAGCTCACCACTTAAACCTCTTGGTTGTTTCTCTTGGTTGGTTCTTGGCGCATAAGGAACTTACAGCACCGTGGTCACTTTGACTGCAAAGGGGGAGTTTACTCAGAGATCAAAAACTGTGCTAGTTCAGAAAGAAGGACACAGTTGGATTAAGTTGAGATAGCATGGTCTTTACCTTGTTTCCCCTTTTTTTTTTGACACGAAACTGACCGATGTTACTGGGACTTTGATACACTCTTCGTGGTTTAATCTCTCAGGCGAGGCTAAACAAGAATGGAGGAGTAAAACGAGTTAGCCTATGAGCAAGGCACTCGGCCCAGAAAACAGAAAAGGATGGAGAACTGGAGTAACACAATCACTCTGTACACATGATCTCACCTTAGCAGTCCTTGGGGATGTTTTGGTTTCAGGATCTCCAGGGTTCCTTCCTCGGTTAGCCTATGGCAAACTCGCAAAGCAAATACACAGACCAGAAGAACTGGTTGTGCGGTTTCTGATTAGATCAAGTGAAGACACCAGACAGAGGTGAGAAAGGAAATGTTTAGGCTCACCGTAATGCATTAAGGAGAAAGCTATGCTCTTGGGTCTTCCCTTCCTCTTCAAAACTGGGTATGCTCCCCTGATTTTCCACGTAAAAAGAGTGGGGAATGAAGTTGAGTAATGGCTGAGGTTGTTACCGAGAATGAAAGGGAATCAAATACAGAAAGAAACCATCGATGAACTGGAGTTACCTTCACGTATGAATGACCACAGCGTTCTTGGCTTGCAGTTGGCGCGGGCAAGCAAGCGAGGAAGAGTTTGGCCAGGACAAAGGTTTAAACTAATGGGTTGAGACAAGGAGGTATGGCTCTGTGGGTTAAACAACGTTGCTGAGGATTTCCAGAGGCTTGGGAATAGCCACTGTGTACGAGTTACAAGAAGGTCGTGTGTGGAGATGAGTGAATAGAATCTTGTCGCTTGAGTGGGAATAAGGGAATCTGTTTCTGTTTCCCTGCTGCTCTATCTGAATTTTTCTGTATCGTGAGGGATGAGAGGTAACCGACGTCTGTTCCTCTTTTCCTTTCTGTTACCTCAGTAAGTTGTTACTAAAATTAATTCGTGAGCATAAACTACCGAATTCAACAGCAGCTCAATCGGTTAAGGTCTCGGGTTAGGTATGAAAGGTCTCGGTTTTGAATCCCGACTAGAGCGTATTTGCTCTTTTATTTTTTTTTCCAGCCTTATTATGTCTATATATTGCATATAAGTGACTTGTATTAACATGTCACATTATTTGTTGTATGTACGAATATATATACTACTATTTCGTTGTCCCGTTTTTTTAATTACATCATTATACGGGTACAACTATTTATAGTAGTGTTCCATTTATATATATAACGTTATAATTTTGGTAACATTGTGTATATGTACGTATATATTCATTTTATACTTTAATGTTGAAAGTTACATATATTTAAATAACGTTTAATTATTTAGGGGTATTTCAGTCTACCCCCTTAAAGAGACTTCGTCCCGAAGTCGTCTTTCTCGAATGATTTATAGTAATTACTCATATGGCCATGGTGCACATCTATTTGATGTGACGGTACCTAAGCGATACAGTACGAACTGACTTCATAAAGGAGTACACATACCTCTATATATATATAACAATGGTCAACCATTCATATATGTTCACAACATACACGTGTGCGCAATGCGCCAACAATTCCTCCAATCAAGGCAAAACACGTATGCCCCGCATACAAATACACATACAGACACACATGCTAATCAATAGTATACGTATGTCCCGAAGTCGCTTTACTTAAATAGGTGTATTAATAACTACCCATATAATCCCATAATGAATATCTATGTGATAATTCATTTACGCATATCGTGTTGTGCTAATACCGCACCTAGCCCTCAATTGTGGCGTTAATTCACACATATATGGATATAGGTGATCCATCAGCACCATCATTTCCTATCATTTCTACCAACCGTGACAACCTCCCCGAGGTGTCATACCATATCATCATTCCACATTTCGTATCTAATTATTCGTTTCGTATCTAAGCGATACTCTAAGTAAACAATCTACAAGGTACAACAATATATATGTCACAGTATCATAAAGAGAGTGCTACACCTGGGTGTAAACACGCCCTTAAGTATTTCATAAAGTTCATACATACAAATGCACATCTCACACAAACAAATCAACCACGTACGCCCCGCGTACCGTACCAAACAACACCAGCAAAATAAACACACACATCACAAACAACGTCCAACAATCAACATCGTATGCCCCGCATACCCACAAACTATTGCATGACCCGCATACGAAATAACAGAATTTAGTGCAAACATGTGCACAGCCAAGAGGCTCTACCCCCCTTAAAAAGGGTTACGCCCCCGTACCCCACAAGTATTCGACAGCCGCTCCACAAGGAGCGCTGGATACTTGGCTCTCATAGAGTTCTCTAACTCTCATGTGGTGTTTCACCTTTGGAGTAGATTATTATCATATCAGAGAGACGGGTATGACTCTAGCCCCTTCGGGCTCTTAAATATATATAAAGGGTGAGGCACGTATTTGTGCTCTCTTCCAAGTTCGTTCTAATGGGCCCACTCGCTCTGCATGAGGTGCAGACCCATGAACATAGGCTCAATTTCCTCTTTTCATTACTGTGTATCCTCTTATTTGGATCGCTAGTATACATTCGTGTGTCTTCTCCCACTGATATTCAGTTTGAGGTATAGTATGACATTGGCTCTTGTTAGTACTTGGTGCTCTTTGCACTTGTCTTGGCAATACCAAGACGTACCAGCCTTCGTGTCCACGTAGATTATTATTGTCATCCGTGTCTCCTGGTGGTTTTATTCCAGAGTAATACACTGTTGTAGTTCTTTGATACACACTCTTGTTGATATCCATTGCATCTTTCTGTATTTCCACTAGATTAATAACTGCACAAGTGCAATACCAAAACACTCAGTCATACAGAGTGCAGAGGCGTAAACTCTCAGCAGCTAATATCTAACGAGTTAAACAGATAAGATGAGCGAAATCATCATGTGAGTGGTATATTCCAAGTCCATTATTCCTTCTTAAGGTATCTGCTAGCATTTAGCTTGTCTTTTATCATTGCGTTGTCACGCGTTTATATTCACATCATTTGGTAGATTCCTCTGGGTTGCAAGAACTTGCATGATCCTTATTCGTCCATATAGTGGTTTCTTGTGTATGTCGTCTGCTTCGTCATCTTTGAAAGGTCTCCTTGTCTCCACTGTGTATCGTCTGCTACTCTGTGTTGTAGGTTCTTGGTTTCTCTAGCCCGTTGGTTAACTGCGGCTCTTCTCGTCCATCTTCGAGGTAATCTGCATCACTGTCCGTAGTACGGAGTTGACTACTTCTCGTGTTCCTAACACTACTTGTCTACATGCATGGGGTACCGTACTGATACATTACTACTTACCTGACTAACCTATAAATAAGTCTGTCAGGCCCACATGCTCCTATCGGAGTGCGGTCGTCCCATGTCTCATTTAGTAAACTGGTAGCGTCCGTCACACGACTATGGTGAAGTATTCTATTGTCAATCTCCCTTTCGATGGATGTCCTTGTCGTAGTTTGATTGATTGGTCCGCAATGTTGGTTATCTTGTCGTAGATTCTAATGTTCTAGCAGTATGGTGGTAAGGTGGTTGGAACATTTTTGTTCCCTGGACTCATGCCCTTAGTAACATATTAGTGGTAGCACTTGGTTGTTAACCAGTTGAACGTTAATCGTTGATTCGTCTGTATGGTTGCAATCGTCTATGTAATATTGGTGCTGAGGAAGCAATGTCGGTTCTCCTATCTTGATCTCCATGAGTACATACATAACTATTTCCTCCAGGTTTAATCATTATCATGTCTCACTATGCTTCCCGGTATGACGTAGGGTAAGTTCTCATACTTGGGTGTTTATGTGCGTTTCCTCTTTCGTTTAATTGGGTGTATTGTAGATTGCATGATTGCTTGAGCAACTTGGCTCTTCATCTTCCCAACTATTTTCTTTGATGGTACTGTATCCTCAAAGGGGTATGCTATTTCTCCTAAGATTAGGTTTGTCCATTAGGACTAAACATTTATCACCATTAGTGATTAGAATTACATGCTGGTTATTCAGCTAGTAAGTAATGTTTTGTAACTGCAGTTTTTTTTTTTTGTATTTTAAGTGCGCGGTTTGGCGCCTGTTAGTAATTCATCATTGTTATTCACGTTGCTTACGGTATGTACCGTAGCTCCATTGCTTCATTATATTAATTTAGACATTGTTACGTTAGTAATATGCCTTGAAAAGTAATTGGAGTCGGTGTTCCCGGTCTCCTGAGCTTATGCTCCTTATTTGTACATTTGATGTTTGCTTATTTACGCTATTTAGTGTTTGATTTGTGTGTTCTGTGATATCGATTTGGGTGGTTGTCATTGGTTCAATTTACACATTCTTTCATCACTGACAGTCATCACAGTAGTAAACGACATGTTTTTAACATATATTGATACTCACCATTTTCTTTACATGGCGGGACGCCCATGGCGGTAGTCATTCTTCTACTTAGGACTTGTTTCATAATCGGTATGATATTGATAATACATATAGAACTTAATCTTGACGTTGATCACTATTAATTGTACATTATCATACATGGCACCTCTTGGTAAAGGTAGTGCCCAGAGGTGGTAATTATTCATGTGTTCAGCGTTGATTCGCGTTCATTGTTGCGAAGGTATTGGTAATGTCCGTATTACGGTAGAATTGTTCTTTTCACTCTTGGTCCATCTGTGGACTTATACGTTTTACCAACTCTCTTGTGTTCATCACAGGTTGGCGTATACGTACTTATAGTTAGTGAACTATAAGTTACATTGATCACAAGGTTAAAATGCTATAACGTATGATGTGTATAACATCTATTAAATATGTGGCAATACTGAAATAATGGAAAAGTTTTAGGAGTTGGTGGAAGTATGAATTTTGATGTACATGCCTTTTGGCAATAATACAGTTTTTATTAAAAGTATGGGTTATAGTATATGTAATGAGAAAATGGAATTTATAACCTAAGGTTAGTATAAAATGAAACCTTAGGAATTTTAAATTTTTCCCTGAAATGTGACAAGATATTAAGATAAAGTTCTTAATATATATATTGCATAATATAATGCATCAAATCAAATAGTCATCTTACATTAAGGTGATGATGAAAATGTGACATATAATATAGGAGAGTAAATCATGAGATATGAATATAAGTGACTAATATAAATACTGCGCATACGATATAGTTGGAAATTGTATGGCAGCGATCGTTATACGATCGTATTCTCCTCATAGTTTCATTTGTATGATTTAATATATAATAGCGTAGCGATTAATCGCAAGTTTCCTTGCTAGTTGTTTGTAACTAGGATACTGCAGTTTTGTTTATCCGTCCTATAATTAATGTTGGCAACTAGTGAAGAGTTTCAGGAGTCATACGACTCTAGTGTGATCAGCACCAGTGTTGCACTAACCTTTCACCCCAATTTGTGGTTGGTTTTCCCTTGATCCCCGGGAATCAGGTTTCACCGTCCACTTCCAATTCAGCCATTGAATGCTTTGATGATTAAATTATGTTCTCTTGGCTTTTAGCCTGTGTCATTGCCCCTTTTATTGCGTTAATCGGGCTCGTCGGTCCCTTCAGAGGTTGTAGGCCTCGTATCTTAGTGGTTTATTGTAACAATTGTAGTTATGTAGTTTATACTAAAGGTGTACAATTGTTTGGTGATTATTGGTAGCCATGGTGTCGTACCATAGGTCTACACAGTTATAGTATTCGTTGTAACGATAATAGCAGTGGTAACTGCAGTTGTAATTGTTTGCAGCACTTGCAGTGGCAAGTGCGTGGGGTAGACGAAATCATTAGTAAATAGTTGAAATCAGCGCTTGCAGTGGCAAGCGCACCATGCAGGTAGAGTTGTCAGTTCCTGACTTGTTTGTCTCACTGTTGCATGGGTTGCTTAAGTAACTTTGGAATGATTGTTCGTAAATAAGACGGTATTTGGGTTTGGGAAATTTTCCTGACCACATTATCATTAGAATAATCAAGTCCTTCATCACATTAGATTTATAATAGTGTAAACGTTTGGTCTTTGTCTCCCTACAGGTACCGCCACGACAGGGTTCTAGTGTCATTGTGTTGTGTGCACACAAGTTTAGGATTGAAGTTTGAGGATAACAGGACGGTATTCTCACAAAGTTCCTCCACATTCTCTAGATAATTTCTTTTTACAGTTGGGTGGTTAAGGTCCCATTACGGGCGACGGTCTCGCGGAGTTCATGGTGCTATTGGGTGACCCTTTCTATGACGTTGTAGTAGTAGTGGCGCTCGCCTCTGGCAGTGCCTAACGATACGGCGCTTGGTCGTCAATGGAGGTATGACATTGAGGTTGTATTAAGGTTACAGGAGTAGGAATTCTTCACTTGCTGCTAGAGTGTTTAGACAGTCTGTTGGGCTTGGTAGCCCTTTTTCCTATATTCGGGGATTATACTTCTCAGTTGTTTTATACTAATTGTGTTGTGGCGGGAGGGGTACTGTCGGCGGTAGTTCGTATTGAACTTCCACATGATAGTGGACTGTCGTCAATGTACTCATGACGTTTGTGTCTCCTCCTGGCTGAGCTCTCAGCTGGACCTTAACAGGGGTAATATTCCCGGGCCTTCATGCCCTTGGTCAGCTTCCTGACTCACACCACCACTAGATGTCGGTATCACCGTTCGTCTTCTCAATAACGCACCATAATACAATCAACTCATTTATGTGCCCCATGGGCTAACACTTGCAGGCCAAAGGCTCTGCTAACACATGATTTCATTAAGACACAGACGTTTCGTACCTCACAAACGTTTCCCAAGTTTCCCAAATCCTAAGCTCACTGTCTTAACCTAGTATCTCGTCATCAGAGCGGTACTCCGCTCTGATACCACTTTTGTAACACCCCTCATAACAAATACGTAATAATCACTCACGTGAACAGGAATTAAAGGCGTCTCACAGCGGAAGGAATTACAGTAATATAACTCACATGGGTGTTACTTGCCACCACTCGCCCATACGAGTGGTGTAGCATTACAACATCTTAACAAAATTAAACATAAAAATACAATCCGCAGTGACAACGAGATACCACCTACATTTCTATCTAAGTATCAAGAGCACAACTACTATGAGCATCTAAACATAATCCAAATCAACAATGTCCTAACTACCCAATCCCGCACTTCGGCTTCAACGTGTTCAGCAACCTGCGCAATAAGTGTAGTATCAGCGATAGACGCTGAGTATGCCGGATCTGGACCCTATTGGTCACTTGTCATTTTTAACCGTCTTGATATTAGATTGATTTCATGCTTTGTCATTTTACAGATATGATAAATACTGTAACAACATGCATGATTATATAATCATTCATCTAATCCAAACAGTCATATATGGATATACACATTACCGTCATACATCATACAATACAATGGTATTGAGAACTCATTCATCGTATGTTAATATCATCACATAGTACATCACTCGGCCCTCCGGCCTTCACATATCATGAATTTTAGTTAGCACAGTACAACATTCGGCCCCCGGGCCCTCACATATTATTAGTTTTGGTTAGCACTGTTGGGAGTCAGTTAGGACAACCCGAATTATATTCACTTGGACTGTAGTCCCACGTACACACAAGGTGCTCACTGCCCTGATCATCCGAAGACTCTGGGCTATTCACTTTGCCTTTGTAGAGGCGTCCATTTAGGTGGCCAAGGGCCTGGTGCCAACGGTAGCACACTCCGCCTGACGATCTATCTAGGCTCGATCAGGATTTAACTAGGGAAAACCCGAAACGGGATAACCCAAGAGATCTCTACGCGCGACCAGCAGCCAGTGACTGTCTGGATTAAGGTACATCATCACATTCAATCACACTCCACTGTTAGCTTTGTCAGTTAGGTAGTCAGTTACAGTTTTGTTATGGAGTACATCACTTAATTTGTTGGCTGCCCTAGGGGTCTTACGCATGCCTAGAATTATTCTAGGTAACATTCACGTTTGAGTCAAAGCTCTAGAGACCGACAATGTCGTGTCCCGTTCCTAAGTATTTTACTTAGGTTATAAATACATACTTGTAATACTTAGCGCATTAGGTCAGACAACAGTGGTCACAACACACATTTCGCATATGTAGTTTTATATAAGTCGATCTATAGTCGACGTAATATTAGTCCCGTAGGACGTTCGTGCATAAATGAATAATGCAATGAACATAACTACACATCATACACATACATCATATACATACATCACATACATACATTCACACAAGTTATTTATCAAACAAATCCGAGCCCGAGGAATTCCTCAGGACAACTCGGATCAAATCCCTTTACATACCGTACACCGTCGTCTAGATTCGTGCAGTGCAGGCCACTAGAGCTTTCGAGCGCGTACGTCGGAAATGCGATCTAGTAATACAAGGAACACTGAGCGTCAATCCACATGACTGCACAATTCGGTATTTCCGAACAACGTTTGAAATCCTAGTACTATGTCCCCAGACTTAGCATTTGTTGCTAGTTAAAGTACCGTTGCCAATATTTTATAAACCCCATTACTCGTTGTGTGAGTTAATTCTCGGTTTACATTAGAGCATGAAACCTTATGTTATACACCTATGATACTTCACTAGGGTTTATTTATCAAACCAAAGTCTTATACTAACTTTGGTATTTTATGTCGTTGTAACTATAGTGTATAATTTTATTTCTTGACACGTGCTTATCTATATATGTATGCGTTCAGCACAACAGTTGAATAACTATATCCTTAGCCACATAATATTATTTGTGTTATACTAGTTCCATAATGTTATACAGTACGCTATTTATGTGTCATTAACTTTATAACATGTAGTTTTGGTAACTATTTGTATAGTGTAAACACATTATACATTTGTGCTCCTTGTTTATAATATTCTCATCGATCACAATATATCCACATACTTATAATGTGTTGTGGATATTTAAGCTTATAACATCCAAATTTGTATAGGATA
This sequence comes from Limonium bicolor, assembly GCA_023374045.1. Lineage (NCBI taxonomy): Eukaryota > Viridiplantae > Streptophyta > Magnoliopsida > Caryophyllales > Plumbaginaceae > Limonium > Limonium bicolor. The sequence goes on from CM041782.1 coordinate 217,491,629, forward strand.
TAACTCCAGGTTTTATAATCCTTGTTATAATTACCGCTAGTGTATATCTTGACTCCATTTCTCACCAAATCCCATACTCTCAACATTCCTATTTTACCACTCACTTATATTATACTGCATTCATCATACATCATAAAATTTAAAACTACATCATGTCTTAATTTCCCACTGCAGTTCAGCTACTCAGAAGCACCCTATAACGAACTCTGAAACAACAACTACACCTCTCCTCTCAATTCCTGTTCCTAGTTAACTCCACTGTTGGTTCCTCTTCTCGAAACGTTTAGCTAACCTAGCTGAAGTTGTTAGCTATGGTTTGAGTTCATTGTTAAACCAGTACCACACTTCTAACCCTCTAGAAGTTGATGACACAGAAGGAACGATTTCAGAAAACCGAAACACCAAAACTTGCATTCTTTCATTCTAACTTCTCTTCTAGCGCATTGATTGAATTTCTCATTCTCCCATAAGTGTCTACACCCTTAGGTAGGTGTATTATAAGGGTTCTAGGTTCATTTTCAGACCAAGGAAACACTCTTATTCCATCTGCATCACCTTTATACAGGGGCAGCTAATTACAGAAAGAAAACTGAAAGCGAAATCTGTGTGTTCCTTCTTCATCCTTTCTTTTCGTCTGAACATTTCAACTCTACCCTGCCCCGATAGTTCCTAACCTCTCATAAATGTAGCAGCCAGATTTAAATTCATTAACAGGCCATCACAATCTTCTTAACACTTCTGTAGAGTGGTTATACAGAAACATATACGCAAGGTAACCAAACAAAACCTGCACTTTGCATTATCATCTCCCTCCCTCTGTCTGTTGTTGAACAGATATTTAATTTATCCTAAGGTGTTCGTTGCTTCACTTAAGTGTCTTAGGTGTGGTTAGGTTTGTTCCTCATCCATTTTATCTCTCATAAAACTTCTGAAATAGGCTTACGCAGAACTGATATAAACTACAGTATTGATAGTCATAACTGAAACTTTTCTTCTTCTGTTTCTTTCTGGTTGATATCAATCTATCTTTCATTCTGTCCCACGGTACCCATCTGTTTGGTTAGGTGTTCTAACCAGATTTCAAACTCAAAAACAACCTAACACAACTCTGTTATAATGTTATACAGAAACTCAAACCTCCAGTAAACTATAAAACTGAAACATCAAGGCCTGATATCCTTACTTCCATCCTCTTATGTCATTCTCATAACTGTCTCTCAGCTTATCACTAAGCATTCATCCACTTAGTTAAGTGTTGTATATATATACGTATACATTTTTAACTCAAAGGACAACCTTAGAACTTTGCTAACCCCACTGATGCGTTCTAAACAGAAGCAAACACTTGCAGAATCTTAAAACTGAATTGGTATTTCCTTTTCTGCTGTTTTATGTTCACTGATCTGACTTTCTATATCTTTTCCCCTTCCTTCCCAAGTTATTCAGTTTCCAGCCAGTAGCCTTAATATGATTCTATCTCCAAAAGAACTCCCAAAAACGTTGGTTATACACCCGAATAGTAATTATACAGTAACACCAAACTGCAGAAACTGCACTGGTGTTTTCTTCTTCTGTTTATCTTTCTTTCTCAAGTTTTATTACTCAATCAGCTAGTTGTCTATCTTCTGTCTTCAGTCCTAAAGTACTAGTTGGTCTTCAGCATTGTCTAAATGTTTAGGTGGTCCTGGTTTTATAGTTACAAAAACACACCTAGTGCTACTGAAATCAAAGTCCCTAAAATAGAAACTAGTCTCTTGTATTTCCTCTTCTGTTTATTTCACGATTATGCAACAGGTGGGGTTTCTGTTTACTCCAGATTCTCTTATCTGTATTTAGGAGTGTTAGAATGTTTTAAATTCATTACCCATCTCACTAGTTAGTTGTACAGAACACAAAACTCAAAACCAATCAGAACTTCAGCCCAACCGAAACCTCAACTTCAAAATTAACAGAACTTCAAAACTGTACTTCAAACCTCAAGATTAACAGAACTTCGAAACTGACAGGAACCTCAAAACCAACAGAAACTCCCAACCAACAGAACTTCAAGGCTGATAAAGATTTCAAAATTGACAGAAGTTTTAAAACTGGTAGAAACTTCAAAATTGACAGAAGTCTTCAAACTGATAGAACTTCAAAGTTGACAGAAGCTTCCACACTGATAGAAACTACAAATCGACAGGAACTTCAAAATCAACAGAACTTCCAAATTGACAGAAACTTCAAATCGATAAACTTCTTCTGTTTTTCTTTTCTGAAAGTCCTTAGTTTTGGTCTCTTTGTTTTCTTTCAGTTTCCCTTTATCACCAATCTAGATTAGTAAAGTGCTTGATTGAGTCTTAAGTTTCTAATCTAGTCTTCCTCCCTCACATTTCCTCTGTAAGGCAGATATCCCAACACGGTCTCATCAGTTGGAACTACAACAGAAACAAAACCCGAACTGCTACATTGGTTTTCTGTTTGTTTTCTTTTCTTTAGTTAGGATCTGTTTTTACTTTTCTTCCTTCAACATCCTCACGTATAGAGACATAGTTAGATGTATTATAGGGTTATAGTGTTTTAGCAACTCAAGACTATCCAAACCAGTAACTTGTGCTACAGAATCTGGTTATACTTGAAAAGGAAGATGGAGCTGCTACAGTTTTTTTTTCCTGCTATTTCCTACCAACCGATGGATCAGTCTAGCCTTTCTTTCTCTTAAAAAAAAAGGTTCCCTTGTATAAATGGCTAGACAAGTGACTCAGCAGGATTTAGCCATCTAACTGTAACAGAACAGAAACTATGCTAAATGCATCTGTTTCTATCCTTTTTAGTTGTTAACCGTGCATGCATTTTCTTTTGATCAAAGTTTCAGTCAAAGATAGCTCACCACTTAAACCTCTTGGTTGTTTCTCTTGGTTGGTTCTTGGCGCATAAGGAACTTACAGCACCGTGGTCACTTTGACTGCAAAGGGGGAGTTTACTCAGAGATCAAAAACTGTGCTAGTTCAGAAAGAAGGACACAGTTGGATTAAGTTGAGATAGCATGGTCTTTACCTTGTTTCCCCTTTTTTTTTTTGACACGAAACTGACCGATGTTACTGGGACTTTGATACACTCTTCGTGGTTTAATCTCTCAGGCGAGGCTAAACAAGAATGGAGGAGTAAAACGAGTTAGCCTATGAGCAAGGCACTCGGCCCAGAAAACAGAAAAGGATGGAGAACTGGAGTAACACAATCACTCTGTACACATGATCTCACCTTAGCAGTCCTTGGGGATGTTTTGGTTTCAGGATCTCCAGGGTTCCTTCCTCGGTTAGCCTATGGCAAACTCGCAAAGCAAATACACAGACCAGAAGAACTGGTTGTGCGGTTTCTGATTAGATCAAGTGAAGACACCAGACAGAGGTGAGAAAGGAAATGTTTAGGCTCACCGTAATGCATTAAGGAGAAAGCTATGCTCTTGGGTCTTCCCTTCCTCTTCAAAACTGGGTATGCTCCCCTGATTTTCCACGTAAAAAGAGTGGGGAATGAAGTTGAGTAATGGCTGAGGTTGTTACCGAGAATGAAAGGGAATCAAATACAGAAAGAAACCATCGATGAACTGGAGTTACCTTCACGTATGAATGACCACAGCGTTCTTGGCTTGCAGTTGGCGCGGGCAAGCAAGCGAGGAAGAGTTTGGCCAGGACAAAGGTTTAAACTAATGGGTTGAGACAAGGAGGTATGGCTCTGTGGGTTAAACAACGTTGCTGAGGATTTCCAGAGGCTTGGGAATAGCCACTGTGTACGAGTTACAAGAAGGTCGTGTGTGGAGATGAGTGAATAGAATCTTGTCGCTTGAGTGGGAATAAGGGAATCTGTTTCTGTTTCCCTGCTGCTCTATCTGAATTTTTCTGTATCGTGAGGGATGAGAGGTAACCGACGTCTGTTCCTCTTTTCCTTTCTGTTACCTCAGTAAGTTGTTACTAAAATTAATTCGTGAGCATAAACTACCGAATTCAACAGCAGCTCAATCGGTTAAGGTCTCGGGTTAGGTATGAAAGGTCTCGGTTTTGAATCCCGACTAGAGCGTATTTGCTCTTTTATTTTTTTTCCAGCCTTATTATGTCTATATATTGCATATAAGTGACTTGTATTAACATGTCACATTATTTGTTGTATGTACGAATATATATACTACTATTTCGTTATGTCCCGTTTTTTTTAATTACATCATTATACGGGTACAACTATTTATAGTAGTGTTCCATTTATATATAACGTTATAATTTTGGTAACATTGTGTATATGTACGTATATATTCATTTTATACTTTAATGTTGAAAGTTACATATATTTAAATAACGTTTAATTATTTAGGGGTATTTCAGTCTACCCCCTTAAAGAGACTTCGTCCCGAAGTCGTCTTTCTCGAATGATTTATAGTAATTACTCATATGGCCATGGTGCACATCTATTTGATGTGACGGTACCTAAGCGATACAGTACGAACTGACTTCATAAAGGAGTACACATACCTCTATATATATATAACAATGGTCAACCATTCATATATGTTCACAACATACACGTGTGCGCAATGCGCCAACAATTCCTCCAATCAAGGCAAAACACGTATGCCCCGCATACAAATACACATACAGACACACATGCTAATCAATAGTATACGTATGTCCCGAAGTCGCTTTACTTAAATAGGTGTATTAATAACTACCCATATAATCCCATAATGAATATCTATGTGATAATTCATTTACGCATATCGTGTTGTGCTAATACCGCACCTAGCCCTCAATTGTGGCGTTAATTCACACATATATGGATATAGGTGATCCATCAGCACCATCATTTCCTATCATTTCTACCAACCGTGACAACCTCCCCGAGGTGTCATACCATATCATCATTCCACATTTCGTATCTAATTATTCGTTTCGTATCTAAGCGATACTCTAAGTAAACAATCTACAAGGTACAACAATATATATGTCACAGTATCATAAAGAGAGTGCTACACCTGGGTGTAAACACGCCCTTAAGTATTTCATAAAGTTCATACATACAAATGCACATCTCACACAAACAAATCAACCACGTACGCCCCGCGTACCGTACCAAACAACACCAGCAAAATAAACACACACATCACAAACAACGTCCAACAATCAACATCGTATGCCCCGCATACCCACAAACTATTGCATGACCCGCATACGAAATAACAGAATTTAGTGCAAACATGTGCACAGCCAAGAGGCTCTACCCCCCTTAAAAAGGGTTACGCCCCCGTACCCCACAAGTATTCGACAGCCGCTCCACAAGGAGCGCTGGATACTTGGCTCTCATAGAGTTCTCTAACTCTCATGTGGTGTTTCACCTTTGGAGTAGATTATTATCATATCAGAGAGACGGGTATGACTCTAGCCCCTTCGGGCTCTTAAATATATATAAAGGGTGAGGCACGTATTTGTGCTCTCTTCCAAGTTCGTTCTAATGGGCCCACTCGCTCTGCATGAGGTGCAGACCCATGAACATAGGCTCAATTTCCTTTTCATTACTGTGTATCCTCTTATTTGGATCGCTAGTATACATTCGTGTGTCTTCTCCCACTGATATTCAGTTTGAGGTATAGTATGACATTGGCTCTTGTTAGTACTTGGTGCTCTTTGCACTTGTCTTGGCAATACCAAGACGTACCAGCCTTCGTGTCCACGTAGATTATTATTGTCATCCGTGTCTCCTGGTGGTTTTATTCCAGAGTAATACACTGTTGTAGTTCTTTGATACACACTCTTGTTGATATCCATTGCATCTTTCTGTATTTCCACTAGATTAATAACTGCACAAGTGCAATACCAAAACACTCAGTCATACAGAGTGCAGAGGCGTAAACTCTCAGCAGCTAATATCTAACGAGTTAAACAGATAAGATGAGCGAAATCATCATGTGAGTGGTATATTCCAAGTCCATTATTCCTTCTTAAGGTATCTGCTAGCATTTAGCTTGTCTTTTATCATTGCGTTGTCACGCGTTTATATTCACATCATTTGGTAGATTCTCTGGGTTGCAAGAACTTGCATGATCCTTATTCGTCCATATAGTGGTTTCTTGTGTATGTCGTCTGCTTCGTCATCTTTGAAAGGTCTCCTTGTCTCCACTGTGTATCGTCTGCTACTCTGTGTTGTAGGTTCTTGGTTTCTCTAGCCCGTTGGTTAACTGCGGCTCTTCTCGTCCATCTTCGAGGTAATCTGCATCACTGTCCGTAGTACGGAGTTGACTACTTCTCGTTCCTAACACTACTTGTCTACATGCATGGGGTACCGTACTGATACATTACTACTTACCTGACTAACCTATAAATAAGTCTGTCAGGCCCACATGCTCCTATCGGAGTGCGGTCGTCCCATGTCTCATTTAGTAAACTGGTAGCGTCCGTCACACGACTATGGTGAAGTATTCTATTGTCAATCTCCCTTTCGATGGATGTCCTTGTCGTAGTTTGATTGATTGGTCCGCAATGTTGGTTATCTTGTCGTAGATTCTAATGTTCTAGCAGTATGGTGGTAAGGTGGTGGTGGTTGGAACATTTTTGTCCCTGGACTCATGCCTTAGTAACAGTACATTAGTGGTAGCACTTGGTTGTTAACCAGTTGAACGTTAATCGTTGATTCGTCTGTATGGTTGCAATCGTCTATGTAATATTGGTGCTGAGGAAGCAATGTCGGTTCTCCTATCTTGATCTCCATGAGTACATACATAACTATTTCCTCCAGGTTTAATCATTATCATGTCTCACTATGCTTCCCGGTATGACGTAGGGTAAGTTCTCATACTTGGGTGTTTATGTGCGTTTCCTCTTTCGTTTAATTGGGTGTATTGTAGATTGCATGATTGCTTGAGCAACTTGGCTCTTCATCTTCCCAACTTTTCTTTGATGGTAGTATCCTCAAAGGGGTATGCTATTTCTCCTAAGATTAGGTTGTCCATTAGGACTAAACATTTATCACCATTAGTGATTAGAATTACATGCTGGTTATTCAGCTAGTAAGTAATGTTTTGTAACTGCAGTTTTTTTTTTTTGTATTTTAAGTGCGCGGTTTGGCGCCTGTTAGTAATTCATCATTGTTATTCACGTTGCTTACGGTATGTACCGTAGCTCCATTGCTTCATTATATTAATTTAGACATTGTTACGTTAGTAATATGCCTTGAAAAGTAATTGGAGTCGGTGTTCCCGGTCTCCTGAGCTTATGCTCCTTATTTGTACATTTGATGTTTGCTTATTTACGCTATTTAGTGTTTGATTTGTGTGTTCTGTGATATCGATTTGGGTGGTTGTCATTGGTTCAATTTACACATTCTTTCATCACTGACAGTCATCACAGTAGTAAACGACATTTTTAACATATATTGATACTCACCATTTTCTTTACATGGCGGGACGCCCATGGCGGTAGTCATTCTTCTACTTAGGACTTGTTTCATAATCGTGTATGATATTGATAATACATATAGAACTTAATCTTGACGTTGATCACTATTAATTTACATTATCATACATGGCACCTCTTGGTAAAGGTAGTGCCCAGAGGTGGTAATTATTCATGTGTTCAGCGTTGATTCGCGTTCATTGTTGCGAAGGTATTGGTAATGTCCGTATTACGGTAGAATTGTTCTTTTCACTCTTGGTCCATCTGTGGACTTATACGTTTTACCAACTCTTGTGTTCATCACAGGTTGGCGTATACGTACTTATAGTTAGGAACTATAAGTTACATTGATCACAAGGTTAAAATGCTATAACGTATGATGTGTATAACATCTATTAAATATGTGGCAATACTGAAATAATGGAAAAGTTTTAGGAGTTGGTGGAAGTATGAATTTTGATGTACATGCCTTTTGGCAATAATACAGTTTTTATTAAAAGTATGGGTTATAGTATATGTAATGAGAAAATGGAATTTATAACCTAAGGTTAGTATAAAATGAAACCTTAGGAATTTTAAATTTTTCCCTGAAATGTGACAAGATATTAAGATAAAGTTCAATATATATATTGCATATAATGCATCAAATCAAATAGTCATCTTACATTAAGGTGATGATGAAAATGTGACATATAATATAGGAGAGTAAATCATGAGATATGAATATAAGTGACTAATATAAATACTGCGCATACGATATAGTTGGAAATTGTATGGCAGCGATCGTTATACGATCGTATTCTCCTCATAGTTTCATTTGTATGATTTAATAATATATAGCGTAGCGATTAATCGCAAGTTTCCTTGCTAGTTGTTTGTAACTAGGATACTGCAGTTTTGTTTATCCGTCCTATAATTAATGTTGGCAACTAGTGAAGAGTTTCAGGAGTCATACGACTCTAGTGTGATCAGCACCAGTGTTGCACTAACCTTTCACCCCAATTTGTGGTTGGTTTTCCCTTGATCCCCGGGAATCAGGTTTCACCGTCCACTTCCAATTCAGCCATTGAATGCTTTGATGATTAAATTATGTTCTCTTGGCTTTTAGCCTGTGTCATTGCCCCTTTTATTGCGTTAATCGGGCTCGTCGGTCCCTTCAGAGGTTGTAGGCCTCGTATCTTAGTGGTTTATTGTAACAATTGTAGTTATGTAGTTTATACTAAAGGTGTACAATTGTTTGGTGATTATTGGTAGCCATGGTGTCGTACCATAGGTCTACACAGTTATAGTATTCGTTGTAACGATAATAGCAGTGGTAACTGCAGTTGTAATTGTTTGCAGCACTTGCAGTGGCAAGTGCGTGGGGTAGACGAAATCATTAGTAAATAGTTGAAATCAGCGCTTGCAGTGGCAAGCGCACCATGCAGGTAGAGTTGTCAGTTCCTGACTTGTTTGTCTCACTGTTGCATGGGTTGCTTAAGTAACTTTGGAATGATTGTTCGTAAATAAGACGGTATTTGGGTTTGGGAAATTTTCCTGACCACATTATCATTAGAATAATCAAGTCCTTCATCACATTAGATTTATAATAGTGTAAACGTTTGGTCTTTGTCTCCCTACAGGTACGCCACGACAGGGTTCTAGTGTCATTGTGTTGTGTGCACACAAGTTTAGGATTGAAGTTTGAGGATAACAGGACGGTATTCTCACAAAGTTCCTCCACATTCTCTAGATAATTTCTTTTTACAGTTGGGTGGTTAAGGTCCATTACGGGCGACGGTCTCGCGGAGTTCATGGTGCTATTGGGTGACCCTTTCTATGACGTTGTAGTAGTAGTGGCGCTCGCCTCTGGCAGTGCCTAACGATACGGCGCTTGGTCGTCAATGGAGGTATGACATTGAGGTTGTATTAAGGTTACAGGAGTAGGAATTCTTCACTTGCTGCTAGAGTGTTTAGACAGTCTGTTGGGCTTGGTAGCCCTTTTTCCTATATTCTGGGGATTATACTTCCAGTTTTATACTAATTGTGTTGTGGCGGGAGGGGGGGTACTGTCGGCGGTAGTTCGTATTGAACTTCCACATGATAGTGGACTGTCGTCAATGTACTCATGACGTTTGTGTCTCCTCCTGGCTGAGCTCTCAGCTGGACCTTAACAGGGGTAATATTTCCCGGGCCTTCATGCCCTTGGTCAGCTTCCTGACTCACACCACCACTAGATGTCGGTATCACCGTTCGTCTTCTCAATAACGCACCATAATACAATCAACTCATTTATGTGCCCCATGGGCTAACACTTGCAGGCCAAAGGCTCTGCTAACACATGATTTCATTAAGACACAGACGTTTCGTACCTCACAAACGTTTCCCAAGTTTCCCAAATCCTAAGCTCATGTCTTAACCTAGTATCTCGTCATCAGAGCGGTACTCCGCTCTGATACCACTTTGTAACCCCTCATAACAAATACGTAATAATCACTCACGTGAACAGGAATTAAAGGCGTCTCACAGCGGAAGGAATTACAGTAATAAACACATGGGTGTACTTGCCACCACTCGCCCATACGAGTGGTGTAGCATTACAACATCTTAACAAATTAAACATAAAAATACAATCCGCAGTGAGACAACGAGATACCACCTACATTTACTATCTAAGTATCAAGAGCACAACTACTATGAGCATCTAAACATAATCCAAATCAACAATGTCCTAACTACCCAATCCCGCACTTCGGCTTCAACGTGTTCAGCAACCTGCGCAATAAGTGTAGTATCAGCGATAGACGCTGAGTATGCCGGATCTGGACCCTATTGGTCACTTGTCATTTTTAACCGTCTTGATATTAGATTGATTTCATGCTTTGTCATTTTACAGATATGATAAATACTGTAACAACATGCATGATTATATAATCATTCATCTAATCCAAACAGTCATATATGGATATACACATTACCGTCATACATCATACAATACAATGGTATTGAGAACTCATTCATCGTATGTTAATATCATCACATAGTACATCACTCGGCCCTCCGGCCTTCACATATCATGAATTTTAGTTAGCACAGTACAACATTCGGCCCCCGGGCCCTCACATATTATTAGTTTTGGTTAGCACTGTTGGGAGTCAGTTAGGACAACCCGAATTATATTCACTTGGACTGTAGTCCCACGTACACACAAGGTGCTCACTGCCCTGATCATCCGAAGACTCTGGGCTATTCACTTTGCCTTTGTAGAGGCGTCCATTTAGGTGGCCAAGGGCCTGGTGCCAACGGTAGCACACTCCGCCTGACGATCTATCTAGGCTCGATCAGGATTTAACTAGGGAAAACCCGAAACGGGATAACCCAAGAGATCTCTACGCGCGACCAGCAGCCAGTGACTGTCTGGATTAAGGTATCATCACATTCAATCACACTCCACTGTTAGCTTTGTCAGTTAGGTAGTCAGTTACAGTTTTGTTATGGAGTACATCACTTAATTTGTTGGCTGCCCTAGGGGTCTTACGCATGCCTAGAATTATTCTAGGTAACATTCACGTTTGAGTCAAAGCTCTAGAGACCGACAATGTCGTGTCCCGTTCCTAAGTATTTTACTTAGGTTATAAATACATACTTGTAATACTTAGCGCATTAGGTCAGACAACAGTGGTCACAACACACATTTCGCATATGTAGTTTTATATAAGTCGATCTATAGTCGACGTAATATTAGTCCCGTAGGACGTTCGTGCATAAATGAATAATGCAATGAACATAACTACACATCATACACATACATCATATACATACATCACATACATACATTCACACAAGTTATTTATCAAACAAATCCGAGCCCGAGGAATTCCTCAGGACAACTCGGATCAAATCCCTTTACATACCGTACACCGTCGTCTAGATTCGTGCAGTGCAGGCCACTAGAGCTTTCGAGCGCGTACGTCGGAAATGCGATCTAGTAATACAAGGAACACTGAGCGTCAATCCACATGACTGCACAATTCGGTATTTCCGAACAACGTTTGAAATCCTAGTACTATGTCCCCAGACTTAGCATTTGTTGCTAGTTAAAGTACCGTTGCCAATATTTTTAAACCCCATTACTCGTTGTGTGAGTTAATTCTCGGTTTACATTAGAGCATGAAACCTTATGTTATACACCTATGATACTTCACTAGGGTTTATTTATCAAACCAAAGTCTTATACTAACTTTGGTATTTTATGTCGTTGTAACTATAGTGTATAATTTTATTTCTTGACACGTGCTTATCTATATATGTATGCGTTCAGCACAACAGTTGAATAACTATATCCTTAGCCACATAATATTATTTGTGTTATACTAGTTCCATAATGTTATACAGTACGCTATTTATGTGTCATTAACTTTATAACATGTAGTTTTGGTAACTATTTGTATAGTGTAAACACATTATACATTTGTGCTCCTTGTTTATAATATTCTCATCGATCACAATATATCCACATACTTATAATGTGTTGTGGATATTTAAGCTTATAACATCCAAATTTGTATAGGATATAACTCCAGGTTTTATAATCCTTGTTATAATTACCGCTAGTGTATATCTTGACTCCATTTCTCACCAAATCCCATACTCTCAACATTCCTATTTTACCACTCACTTATATTATACTGCATTCATCATACATCATAAAATTTAAAACTACATCATGTCTTAATTTCCCACTGCAGTTCAGCTACTCAGAAGCACCCTATAACGAACTCTGAAACAACAACTACACCTCTCCTCTCAATTCCTGTTCCTAGTTAACTCCACTGTTGGTTCCTCTTCTCGAAACGTTTAGCTAACCTAGCTGAAGTTGTTAGCTATGGTTTGAGTTCATTGTTAAACCAGTACCACACTTCTAACCCTCTAGAAGTTGATGACACAGAAGGAACGATTTCAGAAAACCGAAACACCAAAACTTGCATTCTTTCATTCTAACTTCTCTTCTAGCGCATTGATTGAATTTCTCATTCTCCCATAAGTGTCTACACCCTTAGGTAGGTGTATTATAAGGGTTCTAGGTTCATTTTCAGACCAAGGAAACACTCTTATTCCATCTGCATCACCTTTATACAGGGGCAGCTAATTACAGAAAGAAAACTGAAAGCGAAATCTGTGTGTTCCTTCTTCATCCTTTCTTTTCGTCTGAACATTTCAACTCTACCCTGCCCCGATAGTTCCTAACCTCTCATAAATGTAGCAGCCAGATTTAAATTCATTAACAGGCCATCACAATCTTCTTAACACTTCTGTAGAGTGGTTATACAGAAACATATACGCAAGGTAACCAAACAAAACCTGCACTTTGCATTATCATCTCCCTCCCTCTGTCTGTTGTTGAACAGATATTTAATTTATCCTAAGGTGTTCGTTGCTTCACTTAAGTGTCTTAGGTGTGGTTAGGTTTGTTCCTCATCCATTTTATCTCTCATAAAACTTCTGAAATAGGCTTACGCAGAACTGATATAAACTACAGTATTGATAGTCATAACTGAAACTTTTCTTCTTCTGTTTCTTTCTGGTTGATATCAATCTATCTTTCATTCTGTCCCACGGTACCCATCTGTTTGGTTAGGTGTTCTAACCAGATTTCAAACTCAAAAACAACCTAACACAACTCTGTTATAATGTTATACAGAAACTCAAACCTCCAGTAATCTATAAAACTGAAACATCAAGGCCTGATATCCTTACTTCCATTCTCTTATGTCATTCGCATAACTGTCTCTCAGTTTATCCCTAAGCATTCATCTACTTAGTTAAGTGTTGTATATGTATATATATACATTTTTAACTCAGAGGACAACCTTAGAACTTTGCTAACCCCACTGATGCGTTCTATACAGAAGCAAAACACTTGCAGAATCTTAAAACTGAATTGGTATTTCCTTTTCTGCTGTTTTATGTTCACTGATCTGACTTTCTATATCTTTTCCCCTTTCTTCCCAAGTTATTCAGTTTCTAGCCGGTAGCCTTAATATGATTCTATCTCCAAAAGAACTCCCAAAAACGTTGGTTATACCCCCGAATAGTAATTATACAGTAACACCAAACTACAGAAACTGAACTGGTGTTCTCTTCTTCTTCTGTTTATCTTTCTTTCTCAAGTTTTATTACTCAATCAGCTAGTTGTCTATCTTCTGTCTTCAGTCCTAAAGTACTAGTTGGTCTTCAGCATTGTCTAAATGTTTAGGTGGTCCTGGTTTTATAGTTACAAAAACACACCTAGTGCTACTGAAATCAAAGTCCCTAAAATAGAAACTAGTCTCTTGTATTTCCTCTTCTGTTTATTTCACGATTATGCAACAGGTGGGGTTTCTGTTTACTCCAGATTCTCTTATCTGTATTTAGGAGTGTTAGAATGTTTTAAATTCATTACCCATCTCACTAGTTAGTTGTACAGAACACAAAACTCAAAACCAATCAGAACTTCAGCCCAACCGAAACCTCAACTTCAAAATTAACAGAACTTCAAAACTGTACTTCAAACCTCAAGATTAACAGAACTTCGAAACTGACAGGAACCTCAAAACCAACAGAAACTCCCAACCAACAGAACTTCAAGGCTGATAAAGATTTCAAAATTGACAGAAGTTTTAAAACTGGTAGAAACTTCAAAATTGACAGAAGTCTTCAAACTGATAGAACTTCAAAGTTGACAGAAGCTTCCACACTGATAGAAACTACAAATCGACAGGAACTTCAAAATCAACAGAACTTCCAAATTGACAGAAACTTCAAATCGATAAACTTCTTCTGTTTTTCTTTTCTGAAAGTCCTTAGTTTTGGTCTCTTTGTTTTCTTTCAGTTTCCCTTTATCACCAATCTAGATTAGTAAAGTGCTTGATTGAGTCTTAAGTTTCTAATCTAGTCTTCCTCCCTCACATTTCCTCTGTAAGGCAGATATCCCAACACGGTCTCATCAGTTGGAACTACAACAGAAACAAAACCCGAACTGCTACATTGGTTTTCTGTTTGTTTTCTTTTCTTTAGTTAGGATCTGTTTTTACTTTTCTTCCTTCAACATCCTCACGTATAGAGACATAGTTAGATGTATTATAGGGTTATAGTGTTTTAGCAACTCAAGACTATCCAAACCAGTAACTTGTGCTACAGAATCTGGTTATACTTGAAAAGGAAGATGGAGCTGCTACAGTTTTTTTTTCCTGCTATTTCCTACCAACCGATGGATCAGTCTAGCCTTTCTTTCTCTTAAAAAAAAGGTTCCCTTGTATAAATGGCTAGACAAGTGACTCAGCAGGATTTAGCCATCTAACTGTAACAGAACAGAAACTATGCTAAATGCATCTGTTTCTATCCTTTTTAGTTGTTAACCGTGCATGCATTTTCTTTTGATCAAAGTTTCAGTCAAAGATAGCTCACCACTTAAACCTCTTGGTTGTTTCTCTTGGCTGGTTCTTGGCGCATAAGGAACTTACTGCACCGTGGTCACTTGACTGCAATGGGGAGTTTACTCAGAGATCAAAAACTGTGCTAGTTCAGAAAGAAGGACACAGTTGGATTAAGTTGAGATAGCATGGTCTTTACCTTGTTTCCCCTTTTTTTTTTGATACGAAACTGACTGATGTTACTGGGACTTTGATACACTCTTCGTGGTTTAATCTCTCAGGCGAGGCTAAACAAGAATGGAGGAGTAAAACGAGTTAGCCTATGAGCAAGGCACTCGGCCCAGAAAACAGAAAAGGATGGAGAACTGGAGTAACACAATCACTCTGTACACATGATCTCACCTTAGCAGTCCTTGGGGATGTTTTGGTTTCAGGATCTCCAGGGTTCCTTCCTCGGTTAGCCTATGGCAAACTCGCAAAGCAAATACACAGACCAGAAGAACTGGTTGTGCGGTTTCTGATTAGATCAAGTGAAGACACCAGACAGAGGTGAGAAAGGAAATGTTTAGGCTCACCGTAATGCATTAAGGAGAAAGCTATGCTCTTGGGTCTTCCCTTCCTCTTCAAAACTGGGTATGCTCCCCTGATTTTCCACGTAAAAAGAGTGGGGAATGAAGTTGAGTAATGGCTGAGGTTGTTACCGAGAATGAAAGGGAATCAAATACAGAAAGAAACCATCGATGAACTGGAGTTACCTTCACGTATGAATGACCACAGCGTTCTTGGCTTGCAGTTGGCGCGGGCAAGCAAGCGAGGAAGAGTTTGGCCAGGACAAAGGTTTAAACTAATGGGTTGAGACAAGGAGGTATGGCTCTGTGGGTTAAACAACGTTGCTGAGGATTTCCAGAGGCTTGGGAATAGCCACTGTGTACGAGTTACAAGAAGGTCGTGTGTGGAGATGAGTGAATAGAATCTTGTCGCTTGAGTGGGAATAAGGGAATCTGTTTCTGTTTCCCTGCTGCTCTATCTGAATTTTTCTGTATCGTGAGGGATGAGAGGTAACCGACGTCTGTTCCTCTTTTCCTTTCTGTTACCCCAGTAAGTTGTTACTAAAATTAATTCGTGAGCATAAACTACCGAATTCAACAGCAGCTCAATCGGTTAAGGTCTCGGGTTAGGTATGAAAGGTCTCGGTTTTGAATCCCGACTAGAGCGTATTTGCTCTTTTATTTTTTTTTCCAGCCTTATTATGTCTATATATTGCATATAAGTGACTTGTATTAACATGTCACATTATTTGTTGTATGTACGAATATATATACTACTATTTCGTTATGTCCCGTTTTTTTTAATTACATCATTATACGGGTACAACTATTTATAGTAGTGTTCCATTTATATATATAACGTTATAATTTTGGTAACATTGTGTATATGTACGTATATATTCATTTTATACTTTAATGTTGAAAGTTACATATATTTAAATAACGTTTAATTATTTAGGGGTATTTCATGAAGAGAAAGAGGGACCTCCATTGTTGTTGTTGTTGCAGCTCAAAATCGCTCAAGGAGGAAGGAGGAGGGGAGCTACGGATGAGAGAGGTGAGGAAGTAAAATGAGTAGAAAGAAAATGAGAAGGGAGGAGAGAGGAAAGTAACTAATTACTTTACACTTTTTACTATTGTTTCTCTTTCCCTTTTTTTTCTTTCTTTCTTTCTTTATTTGTGTGTGAGTGTGTGAGTGTGTGAGGGACTTATAAAAACCGGCCCCCATTACTTTATTAGTCTGGAGCGTTTTTCGGTTTCTGACAGAAAATGCTCGTTATTTTACCCGGTTTGGCACTATTCACTAGCCGGGCCCGTTTTTCGGATTTTTTTGTTTCTTTATTTTTAATGGCTATTAAAATTCCATTAATACTTATTTATAGTTATTTGATCAACTATAATTTTTACGGGTCCATTTGACCACTTAAAGTCACGTTTTTGGGTTTTCTCGAAAAACGTGCTTTTATGCTTATTTAGCGTTTTAATCCATTATTTGGATCCGTTTTCTTCGGGAATCATTCCCGTACACTAATTAGGCCTAACTAAGCCTTAGGAATCCATCTCGGACCCTTACGAGATTGTATATCTCTTATTTTCATTTAATGCGCATTTTAGCGTTTTTCGCGTTTAACGCATTTTCTCTTTTCTTTTGGTTTTATTTTTTCTTTACCAATACTCTCTAGGCACAATTAGGCCCTTAATAATCTTATTAGAGTAATTAAATCACCATTTTTAGATCCGGGTATTAAAATCTACCCCCTTAGGAACTTTGTCCTCAAAGTTGGTGAATCTAAATGGTTACTCTCATAGGCGTACTATGCCAAGGTTATAATACATGTACAACCTTACAGACTTCACAAGTCTGTCTCATTTCATACTACACATACCTCATACATATCACAGCATGTATAGCAATCAAAAATACATTTTGTTCTCTCTCCATGGAATCGGTCCGAAGACAAGAAGGCACTACAGTCCTCGAATCCATGTTGAGTAATATACTACTGATCCCTCAGGTACCGGTCACGTTGAACACTTACTCTTTCTGGTTCACGGACGTTTCATGACAAATGGGCACTTACTCTCTCTGGCCCACGGTCCCTTCGGTTCTGATCAAAACGTTACACATATACATATCCTCAAGCACTCTGGTTGACTCACTCAACACAGGAACATCTCAGGGTACTCTCCCCCGTCCCGCTGCCTTTGGAAAAATCACACACTGTCACCCCCACCCACCGCCCCGACCGTCACTTAGGACCGCCGCACGTACGGTGCAATGGTTTCAAAACTAATACTCGCCCACCGTTCTACCGGTCATCAAGACTTAAGGCCACAGCCATCGGCGGGTGATAGCGGTTTCAAAACCAATTTCATTTCCATCTTCATACTTGAAGGAAATTCTTTTTCAAAATCTGTTTGAAAATTCTTTTTAAAACATCACACAACTCCAAATCAGATTTATGGTAGCTGTATCTTCCTTAGCGTGATTACTTGTGACCACTATAGGGAGCTTCAGGAATCATCTAACCCTGATGTGATCAGCATCAGTGTTGAACTATCCTTCCACCCCAATTTGTGTTCGGTTTCCCTTGATCGCTAGCAGATCAAGTTCCACCTCCCACGTCAGTTTCAAACAATCAGATAGTCAAACATTTTTGTTTTCTATCTTTTACTCTTTCTAGTCATATTCACGAAACAATTTGTTTCAATTAATCTCTAGTTCCTAGTACTTAGGTCATTTGTCATTCTCTAGTTCCTGGGTTTAATTAATTGCTTATTTGAGCTTTACTTATTTTGTAAACTTTTGGGTATTTCGGTCATCTTGTTTGTGAGGTAGGGTCCTATCGACTGCTAAGCATGTCGACCCAGGTTGTCGTTAAAATTGGTCCCTCTACGGGTATTATCCTTTTGGCAACGTCGATTGTATAGTATAGTCTTTTCTTCTCGGGTTGATTGTATAACATTTAGTAGACGCCAGATCGGGTTTCCCCGAGTAAGAGGAGGCTTTCTACCTCTCCGGCGTTCTTTCTATGAATTGAAATGGACTCTTGGGACGTAGACGTTGGGTGTAGGTGTCTGTTAGGTATCAAGTAATTACCGGGGAAGAATCCTAACTATCGCGCCTCACGTACTAACCCTTAACCCCGTTTCCCAAATTTAGGTTTCCCTATACTCGGTACTTCTCTGTTCCAGTCATCAGAGCGTAACTACGCTCTGCTACCACTTTCTGTAACACCCCCGAATAAACATCCAATAGTACGAACAAAGCTCCTAGCCATATTACCAGATAACTATGCAGCGGATTCTCAACTTCATCCGGGTGCTACAGATGCCAACCACCCACGTGGTTGACAGACCACATCACCAAGACCTAAGTTACGGTCTGCATGACTGGAAACAGCCCTCAACCAAAACTCATATACAATATAAGATACAACTCCCAAATGCCTAGTATATACAACATAGCTATTATGTTACCTGAAACATTACATCCTGAGTTTAGTTCTACAGGTTACAGTACATAGATTAGACAGAACGATTCGTAAGTCTTGCCCAGATGGACTACCCCCATGATAGTCCTTCACCTACACTCCGTCACACTCTAGATGTCCACCTGTAAAAATAAAGGACTCAGCAAAACTATGCCGAGTATGAACGTGTATAGCCCGCATGTTACCGGGCCACACGACTACTTGGTCGAATATGATTAAGTCCAATTTGCATGCTATAGTAAAGCAATAACATCCAACATCCATCATTAACATAGCAACATCCGATATACCACATCAATGTAGCAACACCCAACATATTAGGCATAGAGTTAACAACAAGCACTACAAGCATTGTAACACAAGTCGAGCTTATGAGAGAGTTTGAATAGTGATGATCCTCACAGTGGGATCATTCAACGTGAAGTGTTTTAATTTCTTTTCCTTTGTTTTCATCATGTGTACTTCTCTTCCTCCTTCTTGCACCAGGTCTAGGGATGTGGGTTAGTTCCCGTGACCATATAGTATAGGTGCTTATCTTTTCTTACTTCTTTATGGATTAATTGTGAGTTCTCTTATTACCGCACGTTAGAGGACGTCTCCTCCTTAGTTCATACCTCCATTCCCGGCGTCGTACACCAAGAAAGAGGGGTCGTCTTTAGACCCCAGGTTATGCTCTCCAATTAGCTGATCCTCCAATCCCGACGTCAAGTCGAGAAAGAGGGGTCATCTCTGGACCCCAGGTCATGCTTCCCAAGTTGCCAATCTTCCAATCCCGGCGTCGTTCGTCGAGAAAGAGGGGTCGTCTTTAGACCCCAAGATGTGCTCCACAATGGTCGGTCGAAGGATCTGATGCAGATACCAACTCCCGAATATTCCATACCGCGCGGCCCGAGATGTCGTCTTCCCGGGTTATCCTCATGTCCCACCAATTGAGCTTTTCTCTTCATTATCATTCATGAATAGACACCATAGTGGGTGTCGAGGTATGTCCTCCATGGTTAGAGAGGAGTTCCCCTTTTATAGAGTTTTCTATGTTTTCGCAGTTCACAGTGTTTCATCTCAATTTCCATAAACGCGAAGGGACTAAACTACTATGTGCGCGCAAATAACATACAATAATGATATAGCAATCATACAACACAATAAGTAAGCAAACCAGTTTCATGCTTTAATCTTATAGTCTTTTCACCCAGAGCACAGAGCACACAGCACACAAGCCGTGTAACACGGCAACATACGAACAACACATGTCCATACCTTAGTCAGAAGTAGGAGTAGTCTCACACACGGGGTCCCAGTTGGCGTTCGTTACGGCCCTAGCGTTAATTAAAACAACTTGTCAGTTTCATGATTTCATGCGACGACAGTTGTAACCTTTTCCTAGTTTATCCCATTTTATCGGGTGTTGTTCCCTAGGTGGTCTTTTGAGTGTTCAACTTATACTAGCCCTTAGAAACTCTCCAGGTATTAACCTTACTTTTTCAACCCCTAGGACGTTTTAGATTGTCGGTTTACACGTTTAACTAAGTCCTTACTCTAGTTATTGTTCTAGAGTATCTTTACGTACCAACATGTAACAAGTTCACCTAAACACCAAGCAAGCCTATATAGGCTTACTGGAACCAAGAAGAGGTAGACTGGAACATGTCATACTATGACTTATAACCGAGACAAAAATAGAACATTTAAATGGAACGTCCATACTCTCAAATTATGCTTCATTTAATGACTAAACAACGTTAAGAAGAAGTCTAATACATATTGGAAAATAGCTCAAACAGTGTAGTAGTAAACTGTCCAAACTATGACATTATCAGCAGACAACGGAGGCAAAAATGGACAAAATTTAGAGGACATAAGCTGCTAAACAACGGCAAGGTCGGAAGCAATTAAAGCTTGCATTTTCGACATATTATCTGCTCCTTATCATGACATAAACAAGGCTTGCACATCCAACAGAAACAGATTCGATTAGACCAATATGGTGGCTTAAAACAGTGGTGAAAGCTAGAGCAATGAAGCTTTATTCGGTACTAACTAATTGCTGAAACGGAAGCTATTTATAGCAGTGAAAACTTGGAGAAAAATAAGTTTATCGATTATAATATTTCGGAATTATTGTGCTGTGTTTGTTAGTTAATAACCAACTAAATCACAATGTATTCATCTATTGTCAAGACAGAACATGAGCACCATTTATATATGATCGAAACTGCCATAGAGTACATTTATCCATAGTTTAACATGTGTTGTTATAGTGCAGAATTTTCAGGTTGTTTTTTTTCCGGATTATAACCATGCTTATTTGTGCCAGATTTCACTTTAGATAGTGGAAAATCAAAGCTTAAACAAGCTGTAACATTGGCAAGAAAGTGCAGATGTTGAGCAGCTAATTATGTCATGAACAGCAGCAAAAACTGATGCATTTAGACAGCACATTTCAGGAGCTTAAAATCTGCTGAAGTAGTTTATGTAGCAGCAGTAAGTAAAGGTAAATTGAGCTCACAATTTCACACCATTTTCAACCTATAATCAGCACATACACAAGGCTTGCCAAGCCCAACAAAATAGAAGTTTAAATATGGGAAATCTCAGTCAAATCGGACATCATTTAATTACGATTGAAGTTGACATATAATACTCTCAACTATACGCTGTTATAGTGCAGTAGTTTCAGTTTTTGGATCTTTATGTAATTTCCGGTTCCATGTGAGCTATTATATATATAGTGCACTAATTTCAGATTCATTGTGTTGTTTCTGATGTTTAACAGCCCACTCAAAATCTGTTTAACTAAACATGTTCATCATCATCATAAACAAGGTTTATTTGGGGGTGACTAATAAGAAGAGCAGAGAAGATAGTAGCTTAAAAGTCTACTTATAGCTTATACTGTAGCACTGTTTTTAGATTCTAGAAACAGCAAGACTATGCACTGCTTATAATGGCCACTATTTGATTCATAGGGTGCGACAGAATAATCTACAACTTATGTTACTATAATCATCAGAAGGAATGAGATGCGTTTGAGTATATTAATATTTCTAGAATGGACTGTTTTCATCCATCTTCAATATGAAATATAGCAGAACCAACTTCTATTATTTTAATTGATAGCAGGGACACGCTACTACTTACAGCTTGCTTTACTGGTGCAATAGAGGAAACAAAATTTCTATTGTTATAATCGACAGAACTAATTCCAACTTTTATGTTTTAATTGTTGAAAGAAGAAGGTAGTTCAAAGCACATTATCAGTTCTGTTTCAGCCCATGTAATTTGGTGTGCAAGGAATCAATTACTTATGCTGTTAATATCAACAACTAAACCACACTACGCTTCTGTTCCTATCGGTTGCTTCACTAGTATTTACATTCTGTCTTGTGAAATGCAGTCAGCGATTTACTACTATAGAAGGGCTCAGACACAAAAATAGAATAAGCATATGCAGAGCTTGTATGTTTGGTATGGTGGGACAAAAGGTTTCAAAACTTATACTGTTATACTTGCCATAAAAAGGTAAGTTTGATATGTTAGATTCATAACACTCACCAGAGTTAAAACAATTAACACAACTAAACGTGGAAAAACAGTCATGTTCTTAAGCTCTCTCAACAGAAAAAAGAAACTGAAACCTGGTTGACTTTTCTAGCTCCAGAAACCGTACAAATGCTTCCTGATGTTATAGTTAATCGCCAAAGGAGAAGAAGATTAAGCAAGAGTATATACCGGTAAATGGAATGAATCGTTTTCATCCTGCTTCAATCTGGTGTGGAAGTGTAGCAGCTTGGGGTGTATGGTTTCCTTTTTTTTTCTTTCTTCCAGTCTGATGTGCGAGATGCACTGGTGTAATAGAGAGAACAGATGGCTTCAACTGTATGATAAGCAAAGAGGAAGGAGATATGGTTTTTTTTTTCTGGGCATGCACAAATGTTTCAGAGGGATTACCTTGGCAACTTTCAAAGACGGTTTGTGCGACTATAGCTCTACGGTTCCTACACTTGCTGGGGCACTCGCATGACCCTTCCAGATCACACAAAAGAAGAGAAAGGGTGAGTAAGCAGCAATCTTTCAAGGCACTAAAACAGAAAAGATGAAGCGTGGATTTTTTTTTTTCGCCTCACCTTTGATCTGATTTTGGGACCGTTTTGGAATGGGTGTCTTGATGTAACACCCCCGAATAACAACCAATAATTAAACGACGAGCCTAACGGTGATATGAGATGTCTACGCAGCGGTTTCCAACTTCATCCGGGTGTCACAGATACCAACCACCCATGTGGTTGTCAGACCACGATACCAACTCTAAGTTACGGTCTGTATGACTGGAAGTCCAACCTTAACGAAGTCTAAATACAACATAAAGTATACAACCGAGTACCGAGAGTCTACAGTATAAGTTCTTAATCCAACCACATAAACCGAAAGTACAACCCATACATTAGAGGCATACTACTAAAAGTCTTGCCATGTGGACTACCCCCATGATAGTCCTTCACCTACTCTCCGTCACGTTCCAGATGATCACCTGTAAAAATAAAGGACTCAGCAAAGCTATGCCGAGTATGAACGTGTGAAGCCCGTATGTTACCGGGCCACACGACTAATTGGTCGAATATTATTAAGTCAATTTTACATGCTATGATAAAGCAGTAAAGCAGGTCACCATACATCATGGTTTTATACACACTCGGAGATAGCAAAGCATTAACAACAAACAACGAAACATAACATGTTGGTATTATAGCAACATCAAACACACAACCAAGCACAACAAGTTGCTAGTATCGCAACAACAACCAGGTACATAATAAAACATGTGCATATGTACGTTATACTCCTGATCCTCACTATGGGATCATTCGAGCGTTGTGTGATTTTATTTCTTTTCTCTTGTTCTCATATTGTGTATTTACTTTCTCTTCCCTTGCACCAGGTCTGGGGATATAGTTAGATCCCGTGACCGTATCGATTCTTTTTCTTTGTTTCCATCATGTGTATTTCTCTTTCTCGTCTTGCACCAGGTCTGGGATGTAGGTTAGTTCCCGTGACCATATAGTGGGGGTGCTCATCTTTCTTTGCTTCTTTATAGATTCATTGCGAGTTCTTTTGTTACCGCGCGTTGGAGGACGTCTCCTCCATAGCTAGTCCCCCATTCCCGACGTCATACGTTGAGAAAGCGGAGTCGCCTCTAGACTCCAGGATAAGCTCCACCAATTTGTCACTCCCCCATTCCCGACGTCATACGTCGAGAAAGCGGAGTCGCCTCTAGACTCCAGGATGTGCTCCACATAGAAGGGCGAAGGATCTGATGCAGATACCAACTCCCGAATATTCCATACCACGCGGCCCGAGGTGTTGTCTTCCCGGGTTATTCTCATATTCCACCAATTGAATTTGCTCTTCATTATCATTATTGAATAGGCACCATAGTGGGTGTCATGGTACGTCCTCCATGGTTAGAGAGGAGTTCCCCTTTTAAAGAATTTTTCTTTGTTTTCATAGTTCACAGTGTTTCATCTCAAGTTCCATAAACGAGAAGGGGCTAAACTACTGTGTGCGCGCAAGTAATATACAACAATGATATAGCAATCATATACCATGATAAGCAAGCATTCCAATTTCATGCTTTAATCTTATGGTCGTTTTCACACAAGGCACACAGCAAACAAGCCGTGTAACACGGCAACATACGAACCACACATGTCCATACCTTATTCAGAAGCAAGAGTCGTCTCACACACAGGGTCCCGGTTGGTGTTCGTTACGGCCCTAGAGTTAATTAAAACAACTTGTTAGTTTTATGATTTCATGCGACGACAATTGTAACCTTTTTTTTTTCTAGTCCATCCCATTTTATCGACTCATACTAGCCTTTAGGAACTTTCCAAGTATTAGCTTTAGGCCATACCTAACTCCTAGGACATTTACATCGCCTTTTTATACGTTAACTAAGTCCTTCCTCTAGTTAATGTTTTAGGGTATTCTAAGCACTAACAGGTAACAAGTTTATCTAAGGGTGGATTTTCATCCCGTTAAGGTATATTCCTTCCTTATCTAAATAGGTTAGTAATGTTTTTAATCCCTTATCACAGCAACAAGGTCTTTAAAATACTTCTAAAGCCCATATATACAGAAATCCCAAAGTTTAGAAAACTAGAACATAATCTCGGCGTTTAACCTTACTTAACCCCAAATTTAAGGTACCAACTGAGGTTTAATCTTTCCCAAAATGTTTCACCAATTTAGATAAATATATTAGCAATGTTTTGGGTTCATTTTCAAACCAACACAACACTTTCAACACCTCTGGATATTGATCATACAGAGACAAGTTTCAGAAAACTAAAACATCATCTGGTGCAAACTTCCACTAAACCTCTCTTTTTATGCATTAAAATGCTTTCTAATTCCTTCCAAATTGTTTACCCTCTTAGGTAGATATATTAGCAAGGTCATAAGTTAATTTCCAGACCTATGCAAACCTCTCATATCAACTGTACTATAGTTATACAGAAACCGAAATATACGGAGGACTGAAAAAAACGCAGTTTGTATATCACTTCATCAAGCCCTCTTTTAGTTCATCTATCTGTTTCATTTCCACCCAAAATTTCCACCAAACTAGGTAAGTGTATTTAGGGGGTTTTAAGCTCAAACCCAACTCGAAACAACTCTGTTAACACCTCTGAATGTCCATTATACAGAAGTTAGAGGATGCAGAAAACTGTAAGCATCAATTCTGCACAGCCCCTCGTTAAGCTTCTTTTTTTTAGGTTATAGATCAGTTTCCAAATCTTCCCAAAGTGTTTACCCTATTAGCTAAGTGTCTTAGCAAGGCTTTAAAATCAAAACCAATCCAAGACAGCACTGATAACACTTCTGAAATATCATTATACAGAAACAAGACTGCAGTCAAACTGTAAAAACTGATTTTGTTGTAGCTCATCTTTAACCTCTCTTTTTGTTCATTAGACTGACCTCCATTTTCCCCAAGGTATTTACCCCTCCGATTTAAGTGTCTTAGCATGATTTTTCTCTTTAGAACAACCCCAAGCAGCATTGATAACACCTCTGTAACATGATTATACAGTAGCTTTTGTTTTCAGAGCAACTAAAAAAAACTGAAATCATAACTTCAGTATACTTCTCCTCTCCTGCATTACGTTGGTTCTTTTCCTTCCCAAAGTGATGAGTCTTAGTTAGGGGTACGGTTGTAATTGTCTATCCCATTAGTTAGTCCCTAGCCTATAGCCTATATAAGGAAGGGAATACCCACTGTATAGGGCATCTGGAAATTAGACAAATCTGGCCACTCTTGTGGATTATTAGGCCTCTTACTAGAGATAGGAAGAGGAGATAGGTTGATTCTATCATTTGGTATCAGAGCCCGTTCTTGGGCGTGAGAGATCTTAAAAAATGGAGAATAGAGTGTTGTTGATCGAGATCTTTGAGCGTATGGAGAGAAGGTTGGGAGAGATGCTTGTAATTGCCAGACATGGCTTCCTATCGAACGCAAATAAGAATCAATCAACTCTAGATTGTACTGATTCGGATTGGGAGTGTGGTTATTCAGATCTGTCATCGATCGAAGTTCATTTGCAGAAAACGAGTGACGAAGCGGCTTTACTTGGGATAGAGAAAACGGAAGCCGGACGCCTGGAAGCGGGGATGGAGGATTCAGGAGGGGAATGGACGACTGAATCGGTGATTCCGATTGCCAAGAAAGAGATCATCAAGAAGTCTTTCATTCCAGAAGCGGAATTTTCAAGACGGTTGAGGGAAACATTGATTCAAGAGTTCAGAGTAAAGGGAAAGAAGCGACAACAGGAGAACTGGGAGAAGAGGAGCTGGTGGAAGAAGCTAAATCAAACAGAGAAGTCAGAGAAAAGAAGAAAGCAGCGAAAGATTTTTAGAATGAAGGAAACGAAGAAACGGAAGAAGAAAGGAAAAGGGGGATGATGGAGAATAATCGATTATGTGTTAGTCTTGAGAGAATTGGGGATTTTGAAAGAAGGAAAAGACAGCAAACGTTCATTCGACAGAGAAAGAAAAGGAAAAAAGATGGAATAGAAAGAAAAAAGTGAGGCGCATCAAACCTGATAGTCGATTCCAACAAATTGGGGTAAATCCTTACCCTAACTCAAAATCCCCTTCCTTCAATTTGTCAACCTCTTCCATCGTTTGTTTATCCAATCAAATCCCAGCCGTCGACCCTTCCCTGAGCATCTGCGGGCGACTTCGGAGATGTTCAGCCTCCTTTCTGTTGTTTACCCCACCAGAAAAGAAGATCGCGATGAGGAGAGAATCAAGTTTACGAAGAAGAGGTCAAGTAGGCCCGGCTTGCTGTTTCACTGGTGCAGTTCAAGAAGAGTGGGCCAAACCGCGCCACTCATTTGCCAAACAGAGTCCAAACCAAAGAGGCGGAAGCAAAATCCAAAAAATTAGGGTTATCTCTAATTTGGGTCATACGGCGATCAGTTTGACCATAAAAACCCAATTACCTAGCGATCTTCTGATGTGTACTGAACTCCGAATTGCTGCAGTGGAGCGCCCTGGTCCTTTGTCTCCATTTCTGATATCGTACAAACAGATTATCAGGAAACAGGGTATCCCAACTAGTCTTCAGGTCTGGCAGATTGACAAAAGTAATGGGCGCAAGGTAACTATCACGATCATACCATTCATTAAAGGACACACAATGAGGCTGAAAGAAGAAGTTCTGGGTAGTGCTGTATGGATATTCAAGGTTAGCGATATTAGGTTCCAGCAGAGAACAAAAGTCTTGCGCTGCTTCAAAGATATGACAAATCTGATAAGACAATCCAGACCCACACTGCTCTGCCCAGTTTTCTATTCAACCTCAGGAGGACAGCTGCTTCTTTTGGCCTTGGCTGTTGTGTAACTAGCTACTACTGCTACTTTGGACTCGAGCAGATTAAGGATGGATGGGTTGCTTGAAATAATGGACATTTGTAGAGCAAGTTCAATAGCAGACAGAAATGAAGGCAAAAATCAGTTAATCCAATAGAGCAGTTTTTCTTAACTCCAACCTTGGGGACAAGGTTGTTTTAGGGGGGGAGTAATGATGAGTCTTAGTTAGGGGTACGGTTGTAATTGTCTATCCCATTAGTTAGTCCCTAGCCTATAGCCTATATAAGGAAGGGAATACCCACTGTATAGGGCATCTGGAAATTAGACAAATCTGGCCACTCTTGTGGATTATTAGGCCTCTTACTAGAGATAGGAAGAGGAGATAGGTTGATTCTATCACAAAGTGTATACAGACTTAATTCTCTTCTTTAGCAATGCCTTGAGTTCATTCCTAAACCAATACAACACTCTTAACATTTCTGGAATTCAATTATACAGAAGCAGCCATTGATCGAAAATCTGAAAACAAAACCGGTGTATTTCTCCTTCATTCCATTTGTTAGGTTGTGAAACAGTCTTCTAATCTTTCCCCTAAGTATTTATAAACTTACTTAAGTGCATTAGAAATGTTTGAGGCTTATTAATAACCCAATACCCCACTGTTAACTGCTCTGTAAGTTCATTTTACAGAAAAGAAAAGAAAACTGAAAACTAAAACACAAAACTGGGTACTCTTATTTTCTATCTTTCTTTTTGTTCATCAATCTGGTTTTCAACTTTCCCTCCACCTGATTAGATGTGTTATCAAGCTTATGAATTCAAAACAGACTCAAACTCCCTAGGCCACCTCTCTGAAAACTCTTTACACAAAGAAAAAAAAATCAGAATCTGAATAAAAACTGAGAACATGCATCTGATGCAAAATTTCTTTTCTATTGTTTTCTTTTTGCTCTCAGGTCTGACTTCCTTTCCTTCACGCATTGCTTATACACTTAGTTAAATGTTTACTCAAAGTTCTAACTTCAAGACAGACCCACGACTACATTGTTAAGGTTACAGAACACCTAAATACTAACTGTTACGAAATTGAAAAACTGAAACAGAATGCAGTTCCTTTGCTATGGTTCTTTTTTTTCTTTTGCCTTGGTTAGAGACTAGCTTCTACTTGGGTTTCCTTCCTAGCCACTTAGTGCATTGTTATATCAGTTAATCAACAGGTTTTTTTCCCCGGCGTATCAACCTAATACTCCCTGTACTATAGCCGCTTCATCTCAGCAGAAGCACACCAGTTTTTTTTTTTTTTTTTCAGTTCATGTATCGTAGTTTTCCTTGCTGCTTTTCTAACACATTTCTAACCAGTTCTCACAAGTAATCACTAATCCCTCTTAGGCATGTTTTCTCCTGGCAACTTCAGCTCAAAGTTTCCAGATTACAACTACTCGGCCCCCAGAACACAAGCTTCAGGGAAAGAATCTGAAACATAAATCTGTGCACACCTCTTCCCCTCTTTATATATATATATATATATATTTTTGTTACAGGTTAACTGCCTTCTAACCTTCCCCAATAAACATACCGACTTAGCTAAGAGTATTAGTACTGACTTGGTACTGCTACCGTGATATCATCTCAACATAATGCTCGCATGTATATGCATCATTGCCATGCATTACAACTCAGCAACACTCATCCCTTTTTGGTTTTGTTATGCAGCGTATAATTGTTAAGGAAGTTTTGAAATCTGAAAGGAAGAAGGGTAGCACTTTATTACCTTAGTTAAGTACACAAGGAACTCCCCCACCGACTCCATGGCTTGCCTACTGTGTGCAAGTCTTCTTCGGTCCACATCATACAGAAATGAAGAGCGTGAGTATATTCACTAGCCAGCTAGTTTTAGAGGGATTTGTACGTGGCTTAAGGTGCCCATTGACGTGACTATTACCTTGGGGCTCTTGCTGGAGAGTTGAGGCAATGTTCGACGAGTTTCATTCTTCTCTGTTGCACCGGTTTCTGGTGCTAATCCTTGGTCAATAGCGACAATGGGTAGCAGTGGTATACATGCCTATGTTGGTGGTTCTAGTGCTGCGTTGTCCAGCTTGGATGAAGCACTGTTTGGTGAGGGTGGAAGGCTCTGTTCACTGCTACTGGTAAGTGGTAATGTCATCGTTGTCTTTGGCGTTGTGGTTCAGGGACAGAGGGGAGAAAGGGAATAGACTGCTTGTTCCAGTCATATGTCCAGTTGTGCGCATGTAGCAGAGGTAAAGAAGGGAATGGTGCTGTTCGACAAACTTGAGCAGAGAAAATCAGTCGAACTTGGGAATGGGAAGATGAGAGTTTGGTCTCTGTGTGTTGTTCGAGAGTTTGGCAGGTTAGTGTTGGAATGATCAACAGAAACCAAGGGCGGAGTTTGCTTGTGGTTCACTCGACACTTGGGCAGAGGAAGTTCGTGCCCACATGAAGAAGAGAAAGCCGGTAACTGTTGATATTATTCCTGGTTTGGTCCACCGATGCATTGTTGCTTTTGATGTCTTGTTCCTCTTGGTGTCTGGTGCTGTTCTTCTTGTTTTTGACATCGGTACAGAGGAGAGGGGCGTTTGTCTGCTGCGAGAAAACTTGTGTCAAGTGAAAAGAAGATAAAGCTGATGGGTTTTGCTTGGGGCGTGCACTGATAGAGAAGAAGGGAGCATATACTGATAAGGGGAGAAGATCAGTGGTGGCAATTTCCTTCCTGTGCGCACCAACAGGGAAGGGTAAGGACGTCCGTTTTTTTTGTAGTTGCTTCGGTTGTTTAATAAACTAGAGGTGTAACTTGTTAATGAATTCGAGCATAGCTCAACCGGTTAAGACGTTCGGGGGAGGTACGGGAGGTCTCGGGTTCGAACCTTAGTGGGAGCGTCCTTGCTCCTTTTTCTTCTTTTTCCTTTATAAGTTATACATGCTTATATATATATATATATGAGACCATATAATGTACGTTGCGTTATTAATTTTATACGCGACTACCTCATTTTGTTACATTGTTAGCTATTTATACGTACATGTCTATATGTATACACCACCCTTTTATTTTTGTCGCGTTCTAGTTATATGTAACTATGCGACGTTATTATTTGTTATATACGACGTTGTAAAATTGTAACGTTATGTATATGTATTTTCATAAACGTACATATATGAGTATGTGACCGTTTTAATACGTAACGTTGTCATGTTTCCGGACATGTATATACCAAATTTAATTGTTCGTACATTATTATATGTCCGAATTATATAACGCGATATTCTCGGATAATCTCCTCGCGTTTATGATCTTATTCATATGAGCTTATATTTGCGTATCACGTACCGATATGTATACGCAATGTAAGTACCCGTTTGATCTATATTTTAAATACCGTAAGGCTTTATTGTAATTGTTGCACATGATTTAATTTAAACTTCACTAATTTAAACTGCTAATTATTCGGGGTATTTCACTTGACGTTTCCTGGCGCAACTTGTGGAGGTTTTCAGATAGATTCTCACATGCCAAAGTTAGACAGAGAGGGAGGTCAATACCCATGTTTCAGACATCAACCAGAGGGAAATGAAAAGAGCTGATACAACCAACATCGCCGGTTACTGGTTCTCACCTTTAAGGGCTTGGAGAGGACTCCTGCTCAAGTATTTCCAGGCGTTCCACCACAGCACGTTTGCAGGCAAGGTTCATGCGAGAAGGATGGAGGAGGTTAGATCGACTTGAGCAGGGATATTTTTTTTTCTTTTTAGACAAAATCAATAGAGGGAGCAGAGTTTGAAAGAGTATTACCTTGTGCTAGACTTGAGCGAGAATTTGAGTGGATGCTTGGGGGGAAGTTTTCGGCTCAGGAATCATTCCCCGACTGTTGCATGCGTGAAGCGAGGGGGGGGGAAGAGTTAGAGGTTGAAGGTTTTCAGACAGAACAAGGAAGTGGAGAAGGGGAATTGGTTATCGATCTACCTTGCTTGACGGTCTTACGGGGCTCGATTCAAAACTGGTAATATACATCAGCCTTGCTCTGTCAAGGCCATCCGCTCCAGATCGAGAGGCTGATCATTCGCAAGCGCCAGCAGCTGAGGGAAATCCAAGGTCCAACTCTGGGCTTGCGCCAACCGTGGACAATCCAAGAAATGAAAGGATGGAGCGGGTGTTAAATGAGAACTCCAACCAGAGACATCCTGGGAACTCGAAGAATACATTGGGAGGAGAAGTGGTCTCGCATGCGTAGGAAGCAAAGCAGCTGACTGTTTCTCTTTCTCCAGATTTGCACAGGGCGTGAGACCATGAGAGAAGTGCAGGACCGGGTTGGTTTCTCAATCGGGGCACATCGATGCGAGAAGGAGACAACGGTTTGAAAATTAAGGAAGGTACTTTACATGCAAAGACAGAAAGATTACAGAGGTTTTGATATTAAAAATCGGTTTAGTACATGGGTTTAAACGATTGTTGCTCCAATTTAATGGAACTTGGAGCATTCTCGGGTAAGTAAATGGTTGCTAGTGAACTTACAGGTTTTTGAGAATATTGCCAGAGTGGGTAATTAAATACTTGCTAGTGATTTGCAGGACTTTCGGACATACCCTGAAATGGGGGTTGATTAATTGTTACTTTGATTTCATTATACCAACAAGGGTTGTAGTGCTCCACTAGACATTTATTTATGTGACTCAATAAGTCTTTAGGTTGATGTCCAAACTTGCACTCTTAGCTGTATAGTAATGCTTGACTTAGCTTGGTGCATTACAACACAGATTCTTTTAGTCTGTGCATTAATAATATGGGTTATGAGTACATGTATTATACAGCTCACGGCCCACTGCATAAACAATGTGATGTCCTCACATGGTATACTTTACTTTGCTCACTCGTATTGGTTTACGCCAAAACCGATGAGCACCCAATTTATGTTACATTATGACTTGATATTACATTCACGGACATGTGTATGTCCCCTAGTATCCTAGGTATAAGTTGCGGTACAACTATACATTAATGTGGTTGGCTCATTAAACATACCACCCATATTCAAAATTTTTAGGTGTTTTAATTATTAGGGGTGTTTCAAGTTTGGCCACCTTGGAGAAGTCCTTCACGAACCTTCGATAATAACCGGCCAAACCTAGAAAGCTGCGGACGTCTGTAACCGTCTTCGGCCTCGGCCAACTCTTCACTGCCTCAATCTTAGTAGGGTCTACAGATATCCCGCTCACTGATATGATGTGTCCAAGGAATGACACACTGTCCAACCAGAACTCACACTTCGAGAGTTTGGCATACAGCTCGTTCTCTCTCATGATACTCAAAACCTGCCTCAAATGTAACTCATGATCCTCCTCGGTCTTGGAATAGACCAGGATATCGTCGATGAAGACTACAACTGAACTATCAAGCTGTTCTCTGGAGAGACAGTTCATCAAATCCATGAAAATGGCTGGCGCATTCGATAACCCGAATGGCATAACAGTGAACTCGTAGTGTCCATACTGTGTCCTGAAGGCTGTCTTCTCCACATCACCCTCTACAATCCTGATATGATGGTAGCCAGATCTAAGATCTATCTTCGAGAACACACTGGCCCCTCTCAGCTGGTCAAATAAGTCATATATCCGTGGCAACGGGTACTTGTTCTTGACCGTGACCGCATTAAGCTCGCGGTAGTCGATGCAGAGTCGCATACTGCCGTCCTTCTTCTTGACGAACAGTACTGGAGCACCCCAAGGAGAAACCCTAGGTCGAATGAATCCCTTGTCGAGGAGGTCCTCCAGCTGTAGCTTCAGCTCCCTCGTCTTAGCCGGCGCCATACGGTAGGGCGCCTTAGTAATAGGGCCCGTACTTAGCAACAAGTCGGCGGCGAACTCAACCTCACGCACAGGCGGCATGCCTGGCAGCTCATCAGGAAACAAGTCGGAGAAATCTACCACGACTGGAATGTCTAAGTCCATCACGTCGCTCTGTCTCGTGTCCTGTACATAACAGAGGAAGGCTTGTCGGCCCTTCCTAACGTCCTTCATCAGGGACAGTGCTGACACGATCTTGACAGTCGGCTCTCTCCTCACACTGTGGTATGACACTATCTTGCCGCTCGGCTCATTCAGCAGTAGTCGATGCTCTGCACAATGTAGGCGGCCCCTATGCTTCTGCAGCCAATCCATGCCCACTATGACGTCGAAGCCCAAGTTCTTGAACTCGATCAAATCGATGGGGAAGGTCTCAGTCATGATACTGATCTCTAACCCCGTGTACTGTCTGGTGCAACCAACTTTCTCCTTCGAAGGTAGGGTGACTGAAAAGTCAGAAAGCTGTTCGGGGGCAGCCCCCAGCTTCTTAGCAAACGCCTAGGAAATAAAAGAATGCGAAGCCCCTGAGTCAAACAATACGGAAGCACTAACACCATCAACAGGAAAGGTACCTGAGATCACCTCTCGTATTAGCATTGAGTCCCAATAAATCACTAATTTACTGTCGGTTGTAATTGTCATACCTGTGATGACATTACCGGACTCCTTGGCTTGCGCCATATCTAGGATGCATATGGTACCCTCCTTTCCATTTTCGTGGCCTGAAGTTATGAATTAACGGTATCAACAAACTGAACACATATACTTGAAGGTACAAAAACTCTTATTTCATTCATCCAACTGTATTATACAAGATTACACACTTAGCTACTACTATTACATAAGTACTCTCTGAAAGTCAAATTTAAACGGCCAGGTCGGATGTGGGTCTCATTCACTAGAGCTGGTGGGGCGGTATTGAGCTTAATGCTCTTAATTCCATGATATACTAGCCTCGACTCTCCACCAAATACCAACACATCCCCAGACTTGAGGATCATCTTGCTTGCTAGATCCAACCTCTTCTGGTCTCCATAGATGAACTCAACATCATCATCGATGGAGAATGACACAACCGGTATTCCTCTGGTGATGGACTCGGTCGTCTCATCACGGTCCTGGTGCATCCCAAGCTTTCCTCCCTACTCGTAGTAGTTGACGATGCAGACGTCAGTTGTCATGTCGGGTAATGGATAAGTCTCACAGTCTTGAGCAATATCCATTGCGTTTCTCACCAAGGTTAGGAAACTCTCAGATATCCTAGGTATTGATAGGCCACCTACCATCCTCACCTCTCGATAAACCCTAGCTTGCGGATCCCAATCTTTCCCTAAGAACATCATGTGCAATTTCATCTTAGAACCACTACTAAATACAGGGGTATAAAATCCTCCCATGCCCTTACCGAAAGCTCTACACTCATTCACTATGGCGATTTGCTCTTCTAGGGTTAGGAACTCTCTGAGAAGTATCATGCCCGGTCTGACCACATGACACAACTCGCCAGGGTACTCCCGTCTTTCTTCCACGGGTCTAGGTGATCTCGGTCTTGTGAGTGTGGGATAGTAGATATCGAAGTCACCTAAGAGATAAAAGGTTTCCTAGGTAAGTCGTTAATCTACAGCGGTAATTAAAACACACACTCATGCTAAGGTAAAACGTTTAACACTTAGTCATGCTCTCATACAATGGTTAAGGTTTCAAATGCTAACCTTCACCGTGTTGGGTTCTAGTACCAGCGCCCGAAGCACCCGCTGCATTCAGCACACGGTTGTCCGGCGGGTCCCTCTGGGTCTGCAGCTGCTGCTGCTGCCCCTTCTGGGCTGGGGGCACCGGCCCCCTCTGGCCACCTCGAGCTCCACCTCCTCCAGTAGGTGCGCTCTGAGTCCCCTTCGACGGGCGGTACGCTCGGCTCTCCGGATTGGCGAAGCACTCGAACGACCTATGACCTTTCTTCCCACAGTGGTGGCAGTCCACCGCTTGCCCGGAGCAGTCAACACCCTGGTGGTCTTTACCACAACGCTTGCAGTGAAAGTGGCGCTGGGGTGCAGAACCTATTATCATACAACAATCTGATTATTACAAGGACGGTAATGGATAGTTTAATACACAACTCATTCATGAGGTTAGATCGCTTACCCTTAGGGGGTGCAGATCTGAGAGGCTGGACATCATAGGTAGGCCCGGTCAGCATCGAAACCTTCCCCTTGCCCTTCTGGCTGGCCTGCTCCATCTTCTTCTCCCTCCAAGAGAACTTTTTCTTCCTGTGATCGTCAAAGTGTTAGGAATAGCAGGTATAAAAGCAAGCAGCAAGTAAGTAATTTAAATGAATTAAATAACTTAAAAGTTGTTCTTACTTCCCGCGCTTGCTGCCTCCGCCTCCAGCCACAACCTCAGCCTCCTTCTCGTGGGCCTTACGCTTCTGCCCCTGGTTGTCATCCCGGCTGTTCACCAACAGCTCGGTCCGAGAAGCAGCATCATAGCACTCCTACAATGCATCAATGAAATCCCCGAATCTTGTAATAAATCAAACTGAGTTACAAGGTATAAACTGTCAACTAATTTACCTGGACCGTAGGGTATAAAGCAGCACCCATGGCGGCCTTGATAGCATATCGTAGCCCGCCCCTGAACTTCTCCACCTTCATGGTGTCAGAATACACAACTCCCCGGACAAAGTCCAACAGCCCGATGAATGAGGAGTAGTACTGATCCACTGTTAGACTACCCTGCCTCAGAGCCTCGAACTCTTCCCTCTTCCTCTGCTTCAAGTGAGCAGGATAATACTTCTCTTTCAGTAACTCTACAAAACCCGTCCAACCGAAACCTTCTATAGCAGTGTAGTGTTCCTTCACGGACCTCCACCAAGTGATGGCGGCGTCCCTCCTATGGAAGGCTGCTATACCGACCCTGAAATACCCCTAACATTTAAATAATTAAATATAAGTAAATAAATATTATTTTTGGAATTATAAATAAATTGGGGGAATATGAAACCCTAAGAAAATATATAAACACTTGGGCGTTAAAAACGCACCTAAACTCCTTAAGGTTAGAAACGAGCGTTAAAAGCCCGACCTTAAGTTAAACAATTATATAAGCTATGAATATTATATGAATTTAACCAAGGATCATTTTATGATCTTTAGGATACAAGTTCTCAGTTATAACTGAGTAGAAATACAAAGTTCTCGGAAGTTCCCGAAGTGGGCCCCATAAGGGCCGGGAATGCTTAGGAGGAGTGCCAAGATGGCACGAACCCCTATAAAAATTATTCCTAGAGTTCCTAAAATTATTATTAATTAGTCTAAAGAGAATTCCCAAGGTAATTCTTCAAAAATGAACAAAGAGCTCGGGGGAAATTTCTTAACGCTCCTTTTATCTCGGGAGTGCCCCTTTAGACCGAAAATTGAGTTACAAATTTATATAACCCCATATAATTTAATGTAACACTTTAATAAATTATTACTGACTATAACTAATGTCAATAAACACTTGAAACACATAGTGACTAATTATTTCCTAGAAATTCCTTAAAGCACAAAAACGCGCCTTCGGGTGTCACAAAATGCGTTCTACGCTAATGTCTTGAGGTTTTTAAGGAGCCACAAGTTGGTAAACTTAAAAGTGAATAAAATGACCATATAAATCAATTGGTTCCAGTACTAAACTCATAGTATAAATGGGATTGGTTTTTAGTACAAAAAGGTACCTAAAATCAACATTTTTACCTTAAAATTTTCATCTTTTTCCATAATAAAAATGTACCAATTAAATGCTACAACCTACTACACATATTAGTGTGGTCTTAGTACAATATAATGCAATAAAAATCAAATGAAAAATCAGTCCCAATTTATCTATATACTAGGCGAGAATTATAGTCCATATTTGACTAGTTTTATTACAAATATGTTATATGCTAAGATGACTCATCCTAGCAAGTTATCTATGATAGTGGTGCAATAATAACAACTTATTTAAGCTGCTCCACCGTATACCCACTAAATAAGATCAAACAAAAGACAAAAAATTAACAAACATATCAATCAAAGTAAGGTTTCATTCACGTTGATAATTCTTCAAGTAGATTCTCCAATATGCTCCAAGCACAACCGATTGATCATACCTGCAAAGCAAAGTAGATTAGTTAAATAAGCTAGCCTAATACATAAGGATTAAACAAGTTAAAATGGAATCCTTGCTGTACCATAATGAGGGCTGCATGAATGGTGTTCCATTCACGTACAACTTGTCAAAGTGGAGCTCCCACCCTTCAACATTTACGAACAGCATCACCTGCACAAGAAGAAAGATTAGTATAATATTTACATGATAATTAAGCTAGCAAAGTATAGTGGAAATGAAGTTGCTGTAATGCTCCATTAGCATAGGTTTGAACGGGTGGAATCTCCACCAGCAGTCCAGCCGATCACCTGCAACAAAGGGGAGATTAGTGAGCAATTATTTCAGTAAATAATGAGCTAAAGCTAGCATGGTATTAAGAATTCAAAAGCTGATCTGCACCATTCTCTTGCTGTCGGTTATATGCAATGGTGAGCTGTTCCATTTGCTCCAAAAGTGACCGATTACACCACCTACAAGACAAGATGAAATGGGTTAGAATTAACTAAACAAAGTAGACATTTAGTATACATAATTACCAAGAGTGCAGGAAGGAGATCGCTGCAGTGCTCCAACACGTGAAGTTGCTGCTGTTGGAGCCTCCTTCTCCAGTCCAAGCGAGCGCTACCCTGCAAGAAGATAAGAACAATAAAAGTCATTAGTGGAATTAACAACACAGAATTAATACTCTAAAGCTCCTTTACGAGAGGCTAGTAGCTGGAGCTCCTGGTTGCCTCAGTCCATGCGGTCACCAGCACCTGCAACAGAAGAAAATTAACAAAACAAATCAAACCTATTAACTATTCCAGTACGTGAGCTTTACTACAAATGGAGCTGTTGGTTCTCCATTACCGCCGGCCCCCTCCACCTGCAAAGGACCAAACAAGTTAACAACAATAACCAATCTAATACAAACAAAAAATCTAATTATCCTATCATATTATAACCGTAAGTCTTCAATGGGAGCTGGCTAACTTCATGTTGTCGATCACCTGCTGGAATAAAGGACAGATTAGTGTCATTAATTAGCTAGATTAATCAATGATAAAAGCAAACTGCAATGGTTGTCCTTGTCTTCCATTTAACCGTGAGCCAAGAAAAGTGGAGCACCCACTTCAATCTCAACCGAGCTCCTCCTGCAAAAGAAGACAAGGTTAGCATGTTAATTAAGCTAAAGAAGTTCAAAAGAGATAAGCACTCACATGATCTAGTCACCTTCTCATCATCAAACAACAAAAGCTTCATTATACTACTTCCATTACCGATTGATAGTATGCATGGGAAGAAGATTAACAAATCAGAATTTATCCTCCACCTTCCATACCAGCCGTATACTAGCAACTCGGAGACCCAAGTAAATTAATGTTGTAAATAAATTAAACATAAACAAAGACAATAAATAATTACAAATAAACAATCAAATTCTATTCACACTCATTCCCTTCTAATATGTACGTGAACCCACATTCTCATTTGCCTCTCTACCGAATTGGTAGGTATCATCCTAAGCTCTCTTTCTTTTTCCTTTGTCATAATAAACTCCATTAATGGTGAAATAAATCCTAACACCATTTCTATGTAATTCCTAGTTAATTCTACCAAGTCTTGAAACAAGAAAACATCCTAGCAAATCTACAAGGAAATCGCCAAGCATATATGCTCCAAGGAGGTTCCTAAATTCAACAATAATACAAGGAACAACAAGATCAAGTTAAGGTATATTATTATGTTGAAAATCTTGTTAAACATTCTATATCATTTCCGAAAATATTATGTCTTCTAAATCCATACTCTCTTCATTATTTCATGAAGGAAAATTGGATCTACAATCATCTCAAGGTGTATCAAAAATACCTTGATAAATTCCTAAGGTAAACCCTTGAAGAATTTCTACAAATATTATTTATAAACTCTTGTTAGAAGTCTAACAAATAAATCTCCTATATATGTACAAGGAGTTCGAATTATCTACTTCAAATAAGCATTTGAGGAGCTTGGAAATTCAAGGAAAGATCAAGTACAAGAATTGTCTTGATTTAAGGGTAAGTTTATATAATTAAGGTTATTAAGTTTAAGCTTCAAAATTTAGTATAAAAATTAGGTTAAGGCCATGTTAATATTAAGGCCGAAAATTATTAAGTTAAAGTATCAAAGAAAATAATTTATAACATATAAGGTAAGATTATTATCTTAAGGTATAAATATGTGTCACAAAAATTAATTAGGATAACATATATTAAAACCGAAATATCTAAGGATAATATGTTCTATTTTTAGTTTATAATCATTCTAAGTCATTAGCATAATTTTTAGAAGTGTTATATGGCTTATATACATTTATAAGTATTTATTATAAGGTTTAAAGCAAGTTTTAAAACTATATAGTAAAATAAAATTGGAGCCGAGAATGATATGTATTATTTGAATGATTTTCGAAATATATAAGTATATTTTTATATTATAATTTTTGGGGGTATTAAAAATAGCTACAAGTATTTAAATGACAAGTTTATAAAGTTATGTGGTTAAAATGTAATTTTTGGTAAGTTGTAAAAGTTATCGGGATCAATTATGACTACCGGAAAATAATATGTGGTTATTTAGTAATTCGTTAAATTGTCGGGTATAGTATATAAACCGGATTATAAGGTTGATTTTGTAATTTAATAAGGAAAGGGTGACTATTTAATATCCTGTTTTGGCCTATTCTGCATATACTCTAGTTTCTCCCCTCCTTTTTTTGGTTCTCCTAAATGACCAGGGATTAATATCAAGCTCGGTGGCCCTATTATAAGTATCTTAATGCGGTAAAGATGTACCGTGTATGATATCCTTATCACATGTGAGCTTCACATAAAATAATGAACTGCTAGGTTATCTAGAACCACTGTTAATAACAGGGAAAGAAAAATAACATACGGAGTTATTATACGACAAGTATAAACATTACAGTGACAGTACTGTAATATTTAGTGAATAGTTATATTAATACTACCCGGTATTGCATGTCTAAATAACAGCGTACGGGAAGGGACTACTAAACAGGAGTTTGTCAAGCTAGCAGTTTCTTGGTGAACGGTATGTTAATTGTGTGGTCTGAATGTCCTAAGGATCATCCTAAGGTCCAGACATTGTGTGCTTAAATGTTTAAGAAGATATCTATGATTT
Source organism: Limonium bicolor (assembly GCA_023374045.1). Lineage (NCBI taxonomy): Eukaryota > Viridiplantae > Streptophyta > Magnoliopsida > Caryophyllales > Plumbaginaceae > Limonium > Limonium bicolor. Next base: position 217,532,497 of record CM041782.1, read on the forward strand.
TATGTGAATGATATTGTATGTGGGATTGCCCAAACTGTTGCGTTGTATTTTATACGCGAATGTCTTGTGACTAAAGTTTATACATCTAAACTGAAAAAAAAGAGACTAACTGACCTTTAGGTATTATTGAACCTAACAAGGGTCAAATGTGATAGTCTTATTTCGAGTATTGGTTATTATGTCACTGACAAAAAGGGCTAACTTATAAAGAGAGGAATCCAGATTGTTTCGACTTTCTGGTTGCGCATTGTGATCACTATGAGAGACTCAAGCAGGGAGTCACTCCAAATCCATCAGCCACATTCGGGGATGGCGGAATGCACTGCCGTTGGTGCACAGTTTCGACCGGATCGGTCAATACATATATTTATCCAGGGCCATAAGGTCTGCTGGTAACGGTTCCTTTGGAACCCAGTGGGACACACTGTCCATTTTCACAGGTTATTAAGGTTTGTCTTATCATGACACTTGAGATGGAAATTAATTGGAAAGGTTAAATGATTGGTTTAAAGGATAAGAGCCAAGTGACTAACTAACAAGTACAGTTTAATACGTGTATCTTGTTTGATTATTGTTATGGTTTATTAATGTGCGATTGTTGGTTATTGTTGTGGTTATGGTTATGTGGTTATTGGTGTTGTGTACTATTGTACTTTGGTATTTACAGGTGGATTGTTATGTGTTGTTAAGTGTTATAGTTATTTCTGTTATCATTATAAACCGGCATTGCATGTAATGAATCTAATGTCAAGATGGCTAACGACTTAAGGAATCTAGAAGGCTTAGGACTACATTTAGCATACCAGCATAGTTTGCTGAGCCCTTCATTGGGCCAAACATTTCAGGTTACTGAAGAATACACAAGCCGGAGTGCGGGAAACAGGGTAGCCGCTGTGTTTTTATAAACACTTGTGGATTTGTAATGTATTATATTTTGGAGTTTGATGTATTTCAGTTAGTTGCTCATTTAGTTGGTTTTGGTTTGTAATAATTAGAAGTGCTCAGTATCTGTTCATCACAGCGTGAGGAGTTGTTTTGTTGGAAAGAGTAAGGATGCCTTGTTACTCACAAGGGTGAGTGACGGCGTGTAACACCAAGGTAGTTAGTTTTATTTTCCGCTGCGATTTACTATTTATTACACTGCGAGTTATGACGTCATTACAGGTTTAAGTTTAGGGGTGTTACAAAAGTGGTATCAGAGCGGAGTACCGCTCTGATGAAAGATACTGAGTCTAGGACAATGAGCATAGGAATATTGGGTTTCGGGAAAACGTCCGTGAGGATTCGTGACCTAGAAAAGAAAACCCTAGGGATATTTTATTGCTAAGTAGTTAGCTTACTTACATGTTTTTGATTGTGTATGTGATACGGTGTAGCAACCGAGTAGGAATAAAAATATACTATCTTAGATGTCGACCAGCGAAGGACCACGAGGGGACAGCAGTGGACGCAGTAGCAAGACACCGGCGGATGTTCCAACGGTACAAGACCTGACAGCAGCCATGGCGACCCTTGTGCAGGAACTAGGAGTTCAACTTACGGGAGCCATACCCCACCCGCCGCGGCCCAGAGAAACCAACTGGTTGAAGAACGTTGCAGACATGAAGATACCAACTTATTCAGGAGAACCGGGCCCCGCCGCACTAGAGAAGTTCATTGCAGAGCACCAGAAGGCGTTCAAGACTGTCGGAGTTCCAGAAAACCAGCAAGTCGACATCGCTGCATACAACCTGAAGGGCGCAGCTGACATTTGGTGGCGGACTATTGAGGGCCACCGTAGAGCTACACCGGAATTTGGATGGACTGAGTTTGTAGAAGTGTTGCGGGAGAAGTACTACCCCGAACACATAAAACAGAGGAAAAGGTAGGAAATCAAGACCTTAATCCAAGGGAGACAGACAGTTGACCAGTACTACGCGCGGTGCACCAGCTTGTTAAACTATATACCAGGAGTCGACTACTCCGACGCAGGAAGAAAAGGAAGAGTATTGAAGGAGATGATGATGGAGCAACCTCTGGCGGTTACTGCAAGAAGCAGAAGAAACTCTTTGAAAAGAAGGAAGGGCGGAAGGACTTCCATGATCAGAAGACAAGGGAGCAGATTCCTTGTCCGACCGGCTCAGCCATTGACGCTCAGCCACTAAGAACAGCACCACCTAGAGGCAACAAGCCAACCCGACGTCACTATTACTGTAAACGTTGTGGAAAAGATCACCCAGGCGTAGATTGCGCAGGAAGGAAGGTGGAGTGCCGTTATTGCAAAAAGGAGGGTCACCGGGAGTATGAATGCTTGCCAATCTAGGGAGTCGAGTATACAAAGGACCCAGAAGTTCGCAGAGAACACCGGCTATGGAAACGGGCGGACCAGGAAAAGGTCAAGCGCCTCAGACAAATACTTATACTACCGGGCCTGGAGGACAGCCATCCTCATCCAGGATCCAGAAAGGAAAGGAGATAGTTCCAGAAGGAAATGCCCTGTATTCAGTGGGAACTTCAGGCGCTGAAGCTAGTGCTTAGCGCGAAACCGGTAAGCCTAGAACCTAAACTAAATGCATGATGCATAAATATATGTTTATAGAATCAGTCGATGAGACTTATATATGTGATTAGTGAGTATCAAAAAAATTAGAGAGACCTACTGTGGGTAACCTCTCACATAATAAGATACTTTGATATTAGTCTTCTCCTACCTATGAGACCGTGGTCACCTGAGCCTATGAGCGAAGGTTGGGAATATCCCGAGGCATAATGCCAAGTACTTTGACCCGGCATGATCCTACTCAAGAAATATTTAACCACAAATTATGACCTGCCTAAATGACGAGCAAATGTCAGGAACGTGAATACGTTAATTAATATAAATACTTAAGATCACAGGAACTATTAAAGGAGCTCACTTAAAGAGCAAACACTGAAATTTTATGGGATACCCAGGCACCGAGCTTAACGCTCAGTGCGAAACTGGAAAAGCTTACAATCACTTATAAACTTTGAGAGAAAATAGTGAGAAGCCTCGAAAAATGGCAATTGAGAAACAGAATCTCAAAAATATAACTAAACATCCATAATGGATAGGCACGGGTTTTGAAATACCTGAGCAAATACCAAGGGTCTCAGCTAGTATCGATATATAACAGTGCTGGACTCCTAATTGTTAAAGAGGAGAGAACAAATCTTGAAAATACATTTTCTAAAGTGGGAAGAAATACCTAATTAGTAACAGCAAATGTTATATATAAAGCATATAGTTTGGTGGAGTAAACCTAAAACATTGAGAGTATTGACACATTTCAGAGGGTCGGGTACAATTAAATATACCTACCCTATTTTAGGCTATCATCCTATACTAACCTTGTGAATAAGTACGAGCATATGTCCACTATGACAGCCGAATTATAAATGCGAATGAAGATCGCAGTAAATCAACTTGGGTTAAAACATATGTAATATAACCTCTAGTATGAACATGATAACAAACGACTTTTCTTGACACTTACAGTAAAGGTAGTGTCAGTTATACCAAAGGCTTGAACTAATACATACACTGATAGTGAGTGTAAGTTAATAAGAGTGTGAAATAATAGATACACAAAAAAATGAGTGTAAATTAAATATAAAAGTAGGGAAACATACCCGAGGTTTGCAACCAGTATTCTATACGTAAACCGTCTTAACATTATATACTAAACCCTATGATTCTAAATCCTCCATTTGACATACCTAACCGACTTATTTTTGGAAGCCATTGAGCTAGTGGATTAACCACGTTTCTAAGAGATAAAAACAAATAATAAGCCTTGATTGTCCTGTTACTAAACAGTAGAATTCAAACTGGGAATCCTAAGTTTGAGATGGTACTAATATTAAGAGATACTTGACTAGGGTGGACGTAGGATTCACCTGATTTATGGATTTTAGATGGAATAAGGAAAAAGCTAAGCTTTAAGGTGGAGAAAGTGATAATTTATGGAACTGTAGTTGTGGATGGAGTCATGAAAACTTTTCTTGAAGTCTAATTGTGACTGTCTTTGCTCCAACTGATGATAATCAAGAATAGGCAATAATCAAGCCCTGATAAGAGAAATACTAGATAAGCCTTTTAAAGTAAAGAGAGTATTCTAAAGTATGCAAGTCCATGACGGAATTTATTACTTGCATGATGGATTTCAGAGTTAAATTGATTGATGGATATAGTTATTAGATAGTATGAGCCTAGATGCTTTAATAAGAATTTCTTTAATGCCAAGAGGAAAAACTGGCTTCCCCGCTTGATGATTGGATCAAAGGAATATTGTTCTGGGGATTTTGGAAATATACTAGATTCGAGTATAGGTTATAACATATATTGGATTAATGGTATAGTGATCAGGAGAAAATGTAGTACTCACCACGTCACGAAGTTTAACAAGATAAAATTTTGAAATAACAATTATGTGATTGTTTGATATTTGACGTGGGAGGTCGAACTTGATCCTGGTCAGATCAAGGGAAAACCAAACACAAAATGGTGTGGAAGGATAGTTCAACTCTGACGCTGACCCCGTTAGGGTTGGATGATTCCTGAGACTCCTTACAAGTGGTCACAAATACTTCTGTGATAAGGAAGTATTTATTCCTAATGTTAATATAAAAATTTAATAAATGAAGTATATTAGTTGTGGAAGGTGTAGGTTAAGAGTTAAATGGTCTAGATTACCCTGAGAAGATTTAATAGCTAAAACAACTCCGCATATATTGGAAAAATAATCAATTATGGGGGAAATACTAACTATTATTATCCCATGAACCGTGTTGATAAACCAAATAAGAGAGCAAGAAATAATTACTTGTAATAACAGTATCCTCAAAATATATTCTAGGTTATGGCCATATTACCATCAGAAGAAAAAATAGACTTTAGGTCTTTCTTAGGAATTTAAAACCCAGTATATTAAATGGGAATCTACCTATAAACATGGTAGAACATAAAGAGTATAAACAACATACTAATACTCACCAGAGTTGATTTACAATCACAATAACATGTTTAATTGAGAGGAAACTACACCTAGTTAGAAACCCTAACAGGAACCCTATTGGGTATACCTGATGAACAGACGATAATAATCGTGTATATACTACCAATCAAGGTGAATCAACAATATTAAGCAATCTTTCTGCAATATACAAAAGATGCACGGCTCAACCGTAGCTCATACCTTACAGTGAAAATGAAGGTCGTATATGACGACAATAAACTAAAATACCAGGATCACAAGATGATAACCTAAAGAAAAGGGATTATAACTATACCCAATACTAATACAAAGACACCAGCGCCGAATTTACAACAAAAAGGCGATTAATGGAAGTGTGTTATACACAAATAGTTTAGACAAGCCATAAAATAAAATTGGCAATGTACAAGATAATAGATCACCTTCACCCATACATACGGGTTCCAAATATAAAAGCATACTAATGCTCTAGAGAATATATCAAAGAATATATAGATCCTTGAAGGATAGACCTCGTAAACGGACAGAAGTCATATGCTGACGACCATAGGAGAGATCTCGAATTCGCAATTGACGATCGAGTCTTCCTTAAAATTTCACCCTGGAAGGGAACCTTTAAATTTAGGGCAGAAGAGCACACTTAGCCCGGAGTATGTAGGACCGTACCTTATTACGGAGCGAGTGGGCCCATTTGCCTACAGATTAGACTCATATGTTAAGCTAGGGATAGTGCACAATGTGTCTCACATTTCTCAACTAAAGCAATATGTGCCTTACCCAGCACGTGACTTAGAGCCCGAGACACTCGAGCTAAATCCTACATCTAGATATGAGGAGACCCTAGTTCGCATTTTAGACTCCAACACTAGGGAGACAAGGAATAAGACCATTAGAATGGTCAAAACTCTGTGGTAAACTCACGACATTGAAGAGGCGACATGGGAGTTAGAAGACTCCATGCGAGACAAGTATCCAACAATTTTCTTTTCGTTTTGTGTATACTTGTAGGGGTACGTGGGCGTAACCCTTTTTAAGGGGGGTAGAGCGTCACATGCGACTTGCATATCTGCAGTCTATATTATTCTTGTGTTTGATTGTTTGTTACGCATGTGTGCAATTAATTAGATGGTTATGTCCTATGTGACATTTGATTGGTTATTAGTATGTCCTATGTGACATTTGGTGATTTATGATATGTCCTATGCGACAATTGAATGATTATTTGTGTGTTCTATGTAACACTAGAATGTTTATGAAGCACTTAATTATTTTACAGTATATTTATATTTATCCCTACAATCACACAAGAGATTCACTGCCATGGGTTTACGCCTCTGCACTCTGTAGGACTGAGGATTTGGTATTGCACTTGTGCAGTGATGACCGAGTGGGATAGTTAGGAAGTTGGAACATGTATGGTTTTACAGTATCTATTAAGTTATTATGCTGTGATATATTATTATCACGAATAAGGAATATTTGTCTATAGGAATTATATACACTCAGAGTAGTGATGCAATATAGAGATGTCAATATAGTATTGACACCCTGGAATGATAGGTATACAGGGAATAGATAAGAGGAACTTGATTCCATAAGAATGAACAAATAAAATTATGACTTCGGGACGAAGTCCTTTTAAGGGGGGTAGACTGAAATACCCCTAACATTTAAATAATTAAATATAAGTAAATAAATATTATTTTTGGAATTATAAATATTAATTGGGGGAATATGAAACCCTAAGAAAATATATAAACACTTGGGCGTTAAAAACGCACCTAAACTCCTTAAGGTTAGAAACGAGCGTTAAAAGCCCGACCTTAAGTTAAACAATTATATAAGCTATGAATATTATATGAATTTAACCAAGGATCATTTTATGATCTTTAGGATACAAGTTCTCAGTTATAAACGAGTAGAAATACAAAGTTCTCGGAAGTTCCCGAAGTGGGCCCCATAAGGGCCGAATGCTTAGGAGGAGTGCCAAGATGGCACGAACCCCTATAAAATTATTCCTAGAGTTCCTAAAATTATTATTAATTAGTCTAAAGGAATTCCCAAGGTAATTCTTCAAAAATGAACAAAGAGCTCGGGGGAAATTTCTTAACGCTCCTTTTATCTCGGGAGTGCCCCTTTAGACCGAAAATTGAGTTACAAATTTATATAACCCCATATAATTTAATGTAACACTTTAATAAATTATTACTGACTATAACTAATGTCAATAACACTTGAAACACATAGTGACTAATTATTTCCTAGAATTCCTTAAAGCACAAAAACGCGCCTTCGGGTGTCACAAAATGCGTTCTACGCTAATGTCTTGAGGTTTTTAAGGAGCCACAAGTTGGTAAACTTAAAAGTGAATAAAATGACCATATAAATCAATTGGTTCCAGTACTAAACTCATAGTATAAATGGGATTGGTTTTTAGTACAAAAAGGTACCTAAAATCAACATTTTTACCTTAAAATTTTCATCTTTTTCCATAATAAAATGTACCAATTAAATGCTACAACCTACTACACATAGTGTGGTCTTAGTACAATATAATGCAATAAAAATCAAATGAAAAATCAGTCCCAATTTATCTATATACTAGGCGAGAATTATAGTCCATATTTGACTAGTTTTATTACAAATATGTTATATGCTAAGATGACTCATCCTAGCAAGTTATCTATGATAGTGGTGCAATAATAACAACTTATTTAAGCTGCTCCACCGTATACCCACTAAATAAGATCAAACAAAAGACAAAAAATTAACAAACATATCAATCAAAGTAAGGTTTCATTCACGTTGATAATTCTTCAAGTAGATTCTCCAATATGCTCCAAGCACAACCGATTGATCATACCTGCAAAGCAAAGTAGATTAGTTAAATAAGCTAGCCTAATACATAAGGATTAAACAAGTTAAAATGGAATCCTTTGTACCATAATGAGGGCTGCATGAATGGTGTTCCATTCACGTACAACTTGTCAAAGTGGAGCTCCCACCCTTCAACATTTACGAACAGCATCACCTGCACAAGAAGAAAGATTAGTATAATATTTACATGATAATTAAGCTAGCAAAGTATAGTGGAAATGAAGTTGCTGTAATGCTCCATTAGCATAGGTTTGAACGGGTGGAATCTCCACCAGCAGTCCAGCCGATCACCTGCAACAAAGGGGAGATTAGTGAGCAATTATTTCAGTAAATAATGAGCTAAAGCTAGCATGGTATTAAGAATTCAAAAGCTGATCTGCACCATTCTCTTGCTGTCGGTTATATGCAATGGTGAGCTGTTCCATTTGCTCCAAAAGTGACCGATTACACCACCTACAAGACAAGATGAAATGGGTTAGAATTAACTAAACAAAGTAGACATTTAGTATACATAATTACCAAGAGTGCAGGAAGGAGATCGCTGCAGTGCTCCAACACGTGAAGTTGCTGCTGTTGGAGCCTCCTTCTCCAGTCCAAGCGAGCGCTACCCTGCAAGAAGATAAGAACAATAAAAGTCATTAGTGGAATTAACAACACAGAATTAATACTCTAAAGCTCCTTTACGAGAGGCTAGTAGCTGGAGCTCCTGGTTGCCTCAGTCCATGCGGTCACCAGCACCTGCAACAGAAGAAAATTAACAAAAAATCAAACCTATTAACTATTCCAGTACGTGAGCTTTACTACAAATGGAGCTGTTGGTTCTCCATTACCGCCGGCCCCCTCCACCTGCAAAGGACCAAACAAGTTAACAACAATAACCAATCTAATACAACAAAAAATCTAATTATCCTATCATATTATAACCGTAAGTCTTCAATGGGAGCTGGCTAACTTCATGTTGTCGATCACCTGCTGGAATAAAGGACAGATTAGTGTCATTAATTAGCTAGATTAATCAATGATAAAAGCAAACTGCAATGGTTGTCCTTGTCTTCCATTTAACCGTGAGCCAAGAAAAGTGGAGCACCCACTTCAATCTCAACCGAGCTCCTCCTGCAAAAGAAGACAAGGTTAGCATGTTAATTAAGCTAAAGAAGTTCAAAAGAGATAAGCACTCACATGATCTAGTCACCTTCTCATCATCAAACAACAAAAGCTTCATTATACTACTTCCATTACCGATTGATAGTATGCATGGGAAGAAGATTAACAAATCAGAATTTATCCTCCACCTTCCATACCAGCCGTATACTAGCAACTCGGAGACCCAAGTAAATTAATGTTGTAAATAAATTAAACATAAACAAAGACAATAAATAATTACAAATAAACAATCAAATTCTATTCACACTCATTCCCTTCTAATATGTACGTGAACCCACATTCTCATTTGCCTCTCTACCGAATTGGTAGGTATCATCCTAAGCTCTCTTTCTTTTTCCTTTGTCATAATAAACTCCATTAATGGTGAAATAAATCCTAACACCATTTCTATGTAATTCCTAGTTAATTCTACCAAGTCTTGAAACAAGAAAACATCCTAGCAAATCTACAAGGAAATCGCCAAGCATATATGCTCCAAGGAGGTTCCTAAATTCAACAATAATACAAGGAACAACAAGATCAAGTTAAGGTATATTATTATGTTGAAAATCTTGTTGAAACATTCTATATCATTTCCGAAAATATTATGTCTTCTAAATCCATACTCTCTTCATTATTTCATGAAGGAAAATTGGATCTACAATCATCTCAAGGTGTATCAAAAATACCTTGATAAATTCCTAAGGTAAACCCTTGAAGAATTTCTACAAATATTATTTATAAACTCTTGTTAGAAGTCTAACAAATAAATCTCCTATATATGTACAAGGAGTTCGAATTATCTACTTCAAATAAGCATTTGAGGAGCTTGGAAATTCAAGGAAAGATCAAGTACAAGAATTGTCTTGATTTAAGGGTAAGTTTATATAATTAAGGTTATTAAGTTTAAGCTTCAAAATTTAGTATAAAAATTAGGTTAAGGCCATGTTAATATTAAGGCCGAAAATTATTAAGTTAAAGTATCAAAGAAAATAATTTATAACATATAAGGTAAGATTATTATCTTAAGGTATAAATATGTGTCACAAAAATTAATTAGGATACACATATATTAAAACCGAAATATCTAAGGATAATATGTTCTATTTTTAGTTTATAATCATTCTAAGTCATTAGCATAATTTTTAGAAGTGTTATATGGCTTATATACATTTATAAGTATTTATTATAAGGTTTAAAGCAAGTTTTAAAACTATATAGTAAAATAAAATTGGAGCCGAGAATGATATGTATTATTTGAATGATTTTCGAAATATAAGTATATTAATTTATATTATAATTTTTGGGGGTATTAAAAATAGCTACAAGTATTTAAATGACAAGTTTATAAAGTTATGTGGTTAAAATGTAATTTTTGGTAAGTTGTAAAAGTTATCGGGATCAATTATGACTACCGGAAAATAATATGTGGTTATTTAGTAATTCGTTAAATTGTCGGGTATAGTATATAAATACCGGATTAATAAGGTTGATTTTGTAATTTAATAAGGAAAGGAAGTGAAACTATTTAATATAATGTATTATGGAATATTATGAAATATAATATAAAGTTTATAAAATAATTTTTTGGTTATAATAAAAATGACCAAGGGATATAATATAAATGATAGGTGGAAATAATTATAAGTATATAATTAATGAGGTAAAGATGTACCGTGTAATGATAATTCATTATCACATGTGAGCTTCACATAAAATAATGAACTGCTAGGTTATCTAGAACCACTGTTAAAATAACAGGGGAAAGAAATAAATAACATACGGAGTTATTATACGACAAGTATAAACATTACAGTGACAGTACTGTAATATTTAGTGAATAGTTATATTAATACTACCCGGTATTGCATGTCTAAATAACAGCGTACGGGAAGGGACTACTAAACAGGAGTTTGTCAAGCTAGCAGTTTCTTGGTGAACGGTATGTTAATTGTGTGGTCTGAATGTCCTAAGGATCATCCTAAGGTCCAGACATTGTGTGCTTAAATGTTTAAGAAGATATCTATGATTTTATGTGAATGATATTGTATGTGGGATTGCCCAAACTGTTGTGTTGTATTTTATACGCGAAAGTCTTGTGACTAAAGTTTATACATTTAAACTGAAAAAAAAGAGACTAACTGACCTTTAGGTATTATTGAACTTAACAAGGGTCAAACGTGATAGTCTTATTTCAAGTATTGGTTATTATGTCACTGACAAAAAGGGCTAACTTATAAAGAGAGGAATCCAGATTGTTTCGACTTTCTGGTTGCGCATTGTGATCACTATGAGAGACTCAAGCAGGGAGTCACTCCAAATCCATCAGCCACATTCGGGGATGGCGGAATGCACTGCCGTTGGTGCACAGTTTCGACCGGATCGGTCAATACATATATTTATCCAGGGCCATAAGGTCTGCTGGTAACGGTTCCTTTGGAACCCAGTGGGACACACTGTCCATTTTCACAGGTTATTAAGGTTTGTCTTATCATGACACTTGAGATGGAAATTAATTGGAAAGGTTAAATGATTGGTTTAAAGGATAAGAGCCAAGTGACTAACTAACAAGTACAGTTTAATACGTGTATCTTGTTTGATTATTGTTATGGTTTATTAATGTGCGATTGTTGGTTATTGTTGTGTGGTTATGGTTATGTGGTTATTGGTGTTGTGTACTATTGTACTTTGGTATTTACAGGTGGATTGTTATGTGTTGTTAAGTGTTATAGTTATTTCTGTTATCATTATAAACCGGCATTGCATGTAATGAATCTAATGTCAAGATGGCTAACGACTTAAGGAATCTAGAAGGCTTAGGACTACATTTAGCATACCAGCATAGTTTGCTGAGCCCTTCATTGGGCCAAACATTTCAGGTTACTGAAGAATACACAAGCCGGAGTGCGGGAAACAGGGTAGCCGCTGTGTTTTTATAAACACTTGTGGATTTGTAATGTATTATATTTTGGAGTTTGATGTATTTCAGTTAGTTGCTCATTTAGTTGGTTTTGGTTTGTAATAATTAGAAGTGCTCAGTATCTGTTCATCACAGCGTGAGGAGTTGTTTTGTTGGAAAGAGTAAGGATGCCTTGTTACTCACAAGGGTGAGTGACGGCGTGTAACACCAAGGTAGTTAGTTTTATTTTCCGCTGCGATTTACTATTTATTACACTGCGAGTTATGACGTCATTACAGGTTTAAGTTTAGGGGTGTTACAAAAAGTGGTATCAGAGCGGAGTACCGCTCTGATGAAAGATACTGAGTCTAGGACAATGAGCATAGGAATATTGGGTTTCGGGAAAACGTCCGTGAGGATTCGTGACCTAGAAAAGAAAACCCTAGGGATATTTTATTGCTAAGTAGTTAGCTTACTTACATGTTTTTGATTGTGTATGTGATACGGTGTAGCAACCGAGTAGGAATAAAAATATACTATCTTAGATGTCGACCAGCGAAGGACCACGAGGGGACAGCAGTGGACGCAGTAGCAAGACACCGGCGGATGTTCCAACGGTACAAGACCTGACAGCAGCCATGGCGACCCTTGTGCAGGAACTAGGAGTTCAACTTACGGGAGCCATACCCCACCCGCCGCGGCCCAGAGAAACCAACTGGTTGAAGAACGTTGCAGACATGAAGATACCAACTTATTCAGGAGAACCGGGCCCCGCCGCACTAGAGAAGTTCATTGCAGAGCACCAGAAGGCGTTCAAGACTGTCGGAGTTCCAGAAAACCAGCAAGTCGACATCGCTGCATACAACCTGAAGGGCGCAGCTGACATTTGGTGGCGGACTATTGAGGGCCACCGTAGAGCTACACCGGAATTTGGATGGACTGAGTTTGTAGAAGTGTTGCGGGAGAAGTACTACCCCGAACACATAAAACAGAGGAAAAGGTAGGAAATCAAGACCTTAATCCAAGGGAGACAGACAGTTGACCAGTACTACGCGCGGTGCACCAGCTTGTTAAACTATATACCAGGAGTCGACTACTCCGACGCAGGAAGAAAAGGAAGAGTATTGAAGGAGATGATGATGGAGCAACCTCTGGCGGTTACTGCAAGAAGCAGAAGAAACTCTTTGAAAAGAAGGAAGGGCGGAAGGACTTCCATGATCAGAAGACAAGGGAGCAGATTCCTTGTCCGACCGGCTCAGCCATTGACGCTCAGCCACTAAGAACAGCACCACCTAGAGGCAACAAGCCAACCCGACGTCACTATTACTGTAAACGTTGTGGAAAAGATCACCCAGGCGTAGATTGCGCAGGAAGGAAGGTGGAGTGCCGTTATTGCAAAAAGGAGGGTCACCGGGAGTATGAATGCTTGCCAATCTAGGGAGTCGAGTATACAAAGGACCCAGAAGTTCGCAGAGAACACCGGCTATGGAAACGGGCGGACCAGGAAAAGGTCAAGCGCCTCAGACAAATACTTATACTACCGGGCCTGGAGGACAGCCATCCTCATCCAGGATCCAGAAAGGAAAGGAGATAGTTCCAGAAGGAAATGCCCTGTATTCAGTGGGAACTTCAGGCGCTGAAGCTAGTGCTTAGCGCGAAACCGGTAAGCCTAGAACCTAAACTAAATGCATGATGCATAAATATATGTTTATAGAATCAGTCGATGAGACTTATATGTGATTAGTGAGTATCAAAAAAATTAGAGAGACCTACTGTGGGTAACCTCTCACATAATAAGATACTTTGATATTAGTCTTCCCTACCTATGAGACCGTGGTCACCTGAGCCTATGAGCGAAGGTTGGGAATATCCCGAGGCATAATGCCAAGTACTTTGACCCGGCATGATCCTACTCAAGAAATATTTAACCACAAATTATGACCTGCCTAAATGACGAGCAAATGTCAGGAACGTGAATACGTTAATTAATATAAATACTTAAGATCACAGGAACTATTAAAGGAGCTCACTTAAAGAGCAAACACTGAAATTTTATGGGATACCCAGGCACCGAGCTTAACGCTCAGTGCGAAACTGGAAAAGCTTACAATCACTTATAAACTTTGAGAGAAAATAGTGAGAAGCCTCGAAAAATGGCAATTGAGAAACAGAATCTCAAAAATATAACTAAACATCCATAATGGATAGGCACGGGTTTTGAAATACCTGAGCAAATACCAAGGGTCTCAGCTAGTATCGATATATAACAGTGCTGGACTCCTAATTGTTAAAGAGGAGAGAACAAATCTTGAAAATACATTTTCTAAAGTGGGAAGAAATACCTAATTAGTAACAGCAAATGTTATATATAAAGCATATAGTTTGGTGGAGTAAACCTAAAACATTGAGAGTATTGACACATTTCAGAGGGTCGGGTACAATTAAATATACCTACCCTATTTTAGGCTATCATCCTATACTAACCTTGTGAATAAGTACGAGCATATGTCCACTATGACAGCTCGAATTATAAATGCGAATGAAGATCGCAGTAAATCAACTTGGGTTAAAACATATGTAATATAACCTCTAGTATGAACATGATAACAAACGACTTTTCTTGACACTTACAGTAAAGGTAGTGTCAGTTATACCAAAGGCTTGAACTAATACATACACTGATAGTGAGTGTAAGTTATATAAGAGTGTGAAATAATAGATACACAAAAAAATGAGTGTAAATTAAATATAAAAGTAGGGAAACATACCCGAGGTTTGCAACCAGTATTCTATACGTAAACCGTCTTAACATTATATACTAAACCCTATGATTCTAAATCCTCCATTTGACATACCTAACCGACTTATTTTTGGAAGCCATTGAGCTAGTGGATTAACCACGTTTCTAAGAGATAAAAACAAATAATAAGCCTTGATTGTCCTGTTACTAAACAGTAGAATTCAAACTGGGAATCCTAAGTTTGAGATGGTACTAATATTAAGAGATACTTGACTAGGGTGGACGTAGGATTCACCTGATTTATGGATTTTAGATGGAATAAGGAAAAAGCTAAGCTTTAAGGTGGAGAAAGTGATAATTTATGGAACTGTAGTTGTGGATGGAGTCATGAAAACTTTTCTTGAAGTCTAATTGTGACTGTCTTTGCTCCAACTGATGATAATCAAGAATAGGCAATAATCAAGCCCTGATAAGAGAAATACTAGATAAGCCTTTTAAAGTAAAGAGAGTATTCTAAAGTATGCAAGTCCATGACGGAATTTATTACTTGCATGATGGATTTCAGAGTTAAATTGATTGATGGATATAGTTATTAGATAGTATGAGCCTAGATGCTTTAATAAGAATTTATCTTTAATGCCAAGAGGAAAAACTGGCTTCCCCGCTTGATGATTGGATCAAAGGAATATTGTTCTGGGGATTTTGGAAATATACTAGATTCGAGTATAGGTTATAACATATATTGGATTAATGGTATAGTGATCAGGAGAAAATGTAGTACTCACCACGTCACGAAGTTTAACAAGATAAAATTTTGAAATAACAATTATGTGATTGTTTGATATTTGACGTGGGAGGTCGAACTTGATCCTGGTCAGATCAAGGGAAAACCAAACACAAAATGGTGTGGAAGGATAGTTCAACTCTGACGCTGACCCCGTTAGGGTTGGATGATTCCTGAGACTCCTTACAAGTGGTCACAAATACTTCTGTGATAAGGAAGTATTTATTCCTAATGTTAATATAAAAATTTAATAAATGAAGTATATTAGTTGTGGAAGGTGTAGGTTAAGAGTTAAATGGTCTAGATTACCCTGAGAAGATTTAATAGCTAAAACAACTCCGCATATATTGGAAAAATAATCAATTATGGGGGAAATACTAACTATTATTATCCCATGAACCGTGTTGATAAACCAAATAAGAGAGCAAGAAATAATTACTTGTAATAACAGTATCCTCAAAATATTTCTAGGTTATGGCCATATTACCATCAGAAGAAAAAAATAGACTTTAGGTCTTTCTTAGGAATTTAAAACCCAGTATATTAAATGGGAATCTACCTATAAACATGGTAGAACATAAAGAGTATAAACAACATACTAATACTCACCAGAGTTGATTTACAATCACAATAACATGTTTAATTGAGAGGAAACTACACCTAGTTAGAAACCCTAACAGGAACCCTATTGTGGTATACCTGATGAACAGACGATAATAATCGTGTATATACTACCAATCAAGGTGAATCAACAATATTAAGCAATCTTTCTGCAATATACAAAAGATGCACGGCTCAACCGTAGCTCATACCTTACAGTGAAAATGAAGGTCGTATATGACGACAATAAACTAAAATACCAGGATCACAAGATGATAACCTAAAGAAAAGGGATTATAACTATACCCAATACTAATACAAAGACACCAGCGCCGAATATTACAACAAAAAGGCGATTAATGGAAGTGTGTTATACACAAATAGTTTAGACAAGCCATAAAATAAAATTGGCAATGTACAAGATAATAGATCACCTTCACCCATACATACGGGTTCCAAATATAAAAGCATACTAATGCTCTAGAGAATATATCAAAGAATATATAGATCCTTGAAGGATAGACCTCGTAAACGGACAGAAGTCATATGCTGACGACCATAGGAGAGATCTCGAATTCGCAATTGACGATCGAGTCTTCCTTAAAATTTCACCCTGGAAGGGAACCTTTAAATTTAGGGCAGAAGAGCACACTTAGCCCGGAGTATGTAGGACCGTACCTTATTACGGAGCGAGTGGGCCCATTTGCCTACAGATTAGACTCATATGTTAAGCTAGGGATAGTGCACAATGTGTCTCACATTTCTCAACTAAAGCAATATGTGCCTTACCCAGCACGTGACTTAGAGCCCGAGACACTCGAGCTAAATCCTACATCTAGATATGAGGAGACCCTAGTTCGCATTTTAGACTCCAACACTAGGGAGACAAGGAATAAGACCATTAGAATGGTCAAAACTCTGTGGTAAACTCACGACATTGAAGAGGCGACATGGGAGTTAGAAGACTCCATGCGAGACAAGTATCCAACAATTTTCTTTTCGTTTTGTGTATACTTGTAGGGGTACGTGGGCGTAACCCTTTTTAAGGGGGGTAGAGCGTCACATGCGACTTGCATATCTGCAGTCTATATTATTCTTGTGTTTGATTGTTTGTTACGCATGTGTGCAATTAATTAGATGGTTATGTCCTATGTGACATTTGATTGGTTATTAGTATGTCCTATGTGACATTTGGTGATTTATGATATGTCCTATGCGACAATTGAATGATTATTTGTGTGTTCTATGTAACACTAGAATGTTTATGAAGCACTTAATTATTTTACAGTATATTTATATTTATCCCTACAATCACACAAGAGATTCACTGCCATGGGTTTACGCCTCTGCACTCTGTAGGACTGAGGATTTGGTATTGCACTTGTGCAGTGATGACCGAGTGGGATAGTTAGGAAGTTGGAACATGTATGGTTTTACAGTATCTATTAAGTTATTATGCTGTGATATATTATTATCACGAATAAGGAATATTTGTCTATAGGAATTATATACACTCAGAGTAGTGATGCAATATAGAGATGTCAATATAGTATTGACACCCTGGAATGATAGGTATACAGGGAATAGATAAGAGGAACTTGATTCCATAAGAATGAACAAATATAAATTATGACTTCGGGACGAAGTCCTTTTAAGGGGGGTAGACTGAAATACCCCTAACATTTAAATAATTAAATATAAGTAAATAAATATTATTTTTGGAATTATAAATATTAATTGGGGGAATATGAAACCCTAAGAAAATATATAAACACTTGGGCGTTAAAAACGCACCTAAACTCCTTAAGGTTAGAAACGAGCGTTAAAAGCCCGACCTTAAGTTTAAACAATTATATAAGCGTGAAATGTATATAATTTAACCAAGGATCTTTTATGATCTTTGGTACAGTTCTCCTTATAACTGAGATAGAAATACAAGTTCTCGGAAGTTCCCGAAGTGGGGCCCCATAGGGCCCGGGAATGCTTAGGATGCCAAAGGCCAACCCCTATAAAATTATTCCTAAGTTCCTAAAATTATTAATTATCTAAAGAAATTCCCAAGTAATTCTTCAAAAATGAACAAAGAGCTCGGGGGAAATTTCTTAACGCTCCTTTTATCTCGGGAGTGCCCCTTTAGACCGAAAATTGAGTTACAAATATATAACCCCATATAATTTAATGTAACCTTTAATAAATTATCTACTATAACTAATGTCATAAACACTTGAAACCATAGTGACTAATTATTCCTAGAAATTCCTTAAAGCACAAAACGCGCCTTCGGGTGTCACAAAATGCGTTCTACGCTAATGTCTTGAGGTTTTTAAGGAGCCACAAGTTGGTAAACTTAAAAGTGAATAAATGACCATATATCATTGGTTCCAGTACTAAACTCATAGTATAAATGGGATTGGTTTTTAGTACAAAAAGGTACCTAAAATCAACATTTTTCCTTAAAATTTTCATCTTTTCCATAATAAATGTACCAATTAATGCTACAAACCTACTACACCATATTAGTGTGGTCTTAGTACAATATAATGCAATAAAAATCAAATGAAAAATCAGTCCCAATTTATCTATATACTAGGCGAGATTATAGTCCATATTTGACTAGTTTTATTACAAATATGTTATATGCTAAGATGACTCATCCTAGCAAGTTATCTATGATAGTGGTGCAATAATAACAACTTATTTAAGCTGCTCCACCGTATACCCACTAAATAAGATCAAACAAAAACAAAAATTAACAAACATATCAATCAAAGTAAGGTTTCATTCACGTTGATAATTCTTCAAGTAGATTCTCCAATATGCTCCAAGCACAACCGATTGATCATACCTGCAAAGCAAAGTAGATTAGTTAAATAAGCTAGCCTAATACATAAGGATTAAACAAGTTAAAATGGAATCCTTGCTGTACCATAATGAGGGCTGCATGAATGGTGTTCCATTCACGTACAACTTGTCAAAGTGGAGCTCCCACCCTTCAACATTTACGAACAGCATCACCTGCACAAGAAGAAAGATTAGTATAATATTTACATGATAATTAAGCTAGCAAAGTATAGTGGAAATGAAGTTGCTGTAATGCTCCATTAGCATAGGTTTGAACGGGTGGAATCTCCACCAGCAGTCCAGCCGATCACCTGCAACAAAGGGGAGATTAGTGAGCAATTATTTCAGTAAATAATGAGCTAAAGCTAGCATGGTATTAAGAATTCAAAAGCTGATCTGCACCATTCTCTTGCTGTCGGTTATATGCAATGGTGAGCTGTTCCATTTGCTCCAAAAGTGACCGATTACACCACCTACAAGACAAGATGAAATGGGTTAGAATTAACTAAACAAAGTAGACATTTAGTATACATAATTACCAAGAGTGCAGGAAGGAGATCGCTGCAGTGCTCCAACACGTGAAGTTGCTGCTGTTGGAGCCTCCTTCTCCAGTCCAAGCGAGCGCTACCCTGCAAGAAGATAAGAACAATAAAAGTCATTAGTGGAATTAACAACACAGAATTAATACTCTAAAGCTCCTTTACGAGAGGCTAGTAGCTGGAGCTCCTGGTTGCCTCAGTCCATGCGGTCACCAGCACCTGCAACAGAAGAAAATTAACAAAACAAATCAAACCTATTAACTATTCCAGTACGTGAGCTTTACTACAAATGGAGCTGTTGGTTCTCCATTACCGCCGGCCCCCTCCACCTGCAAAGGACCAAACAAGTTAACAACAATAACCAATCTAATACAAACAAAAAATCTAATTATCCTATCATATTATAACCGTAAGTCTTCAATGGGAGCTGGCTAACTTCATGTTGTCGATCACCTGCTGGAATAAAGGACAGATTAGTGTCATTAATTAGCTAGATTAATCAATGATAAAAGCAAACTGCAATGGTTGTCCTTGTCTTCCATTTAACCGTGAGCCAAGAAAAGTGGAGCACCCACTTCAATCTCAACCGAGCTCCTCCTGCAAAAGAAGACAAGGTTAGCATGTTAATTAAGCTAAAGAAGTTCAAAAGAGATAAGCACTCACATGATCTAGTCACCTTCTCATCATCAAACAACAAAAGCTTCATTATACTACTTCCATTACCGATTGATAGTATGCATGGGAAGAAGATTAACAAATCAGAATTTATCCTCCACCTTCCATACCAGCCGTATACTAGCAACTCGGAGACCCAAGTAAATTAATGTTGTAAATAAATTAAACATAAACAAAGACAATAAAAATTACAAATAAACAATCAAATTCTATTCACACTCATTCCCTTCTAATATGTACGTGAACCCACATTCTCATTTGCCTCTCTACCGAATTGGTAGGTATCATCCTAAGCTCTCTTTCTTTTTCCTTTGTCATAATAAACTCCATTAATGGTGAAATAAATCCTAACACCATTTCTATGTAATTCCTAGTTAATTCTACCAAGTCTTGAAACAAGAAAACATCCTAGCAAATCTACAAGGAAATCGCCAAGCATATATGCTCCAAGGAGGTTCCTAAATTCAACAATAATACAAGGAACAACAAGATCAAGTTAAGGTATATTATTATGTTGAAAATCTTGTTGAAACATTCTATATCATTTCCGAAAATATTATGTCTTCTAAATCCATACTCTCTTCATTATTTCATGAAGGAAAATTGGATCTACAATCATCTCAAGGTGTATCAAAAATACCTTGATAAATTCCTAAGGTAAACCCTTGAAGAATTTCTACAAATATTATTTATAAACTCTTGTTAGAAGTCTAACAAATAAATCTCCTATATATGTACAAGGAGTTCGAATTATCTACTTCAAATAAGCATTTGAGGAGCTTGGAAATTCAAGGAAAGATCAAGTACAAGAATTGTCTTGATTTAAGGGTAAGTTTATAATTAAGGTTATTAAGTTTAAGCTTCAAAATTTAGTATAAAAATTAGGTTAAGGCCATGTTAATATTAAGGCCGAAAATTATTAAGTTAAAGTATCAAAGAAAATAATTTATAACATATAAGGTAAGATTATTATCTTAAGGTATAAATATGTGTCACAAAAATTAATTAGGATACACATATATTAAAACCGAAATATCTAAGGATAATATGTTCTATTTTTAGTTTATAATCATTCTAAGTCATTAGCATAATTTTTAGAAGTGTTATATGGCTTATATACATTTATAAGTATTTATTATAAGGTTTAAAGCAAGTTTTAAAACTATATAGTAAAAAAAATTGGAGCCGAGAATGATATGTATTATTTGAATGATTTTCGAAATATATAAGTATATTAATTTATATTATAATTTTTGGGGGTATTAAAAATAGCTACAAGTATTTAAATGACAAGTTTATAAAGTTATGTGGTTAAAATGTAATTTTTGGTAAGTTGTAAAAGTTATCGGGATCAATTATGACTACCGGAAAATAATATGTGGTTATTTAGTAATTCGTTAAATTGTCGGGTATAGTATATAAATACCGGATTAATAAGGTTGATTTTGTAATTTAATAAGGAAAGGAAGTGAAACTATTTAATATAATGTATTATGGAATATTATGAAATATAATATAAAGTTTATAAAATAATTTTTTGGTTATAATAAAAATGACCAAGGGATATAATATAAATGATAGGTGGAAATAATTATAAGTATATAATTAATGAGGTAAAGATGTACCGTGTAATGATATTCATCACATGTGAGCTTCACATAAAATAATGAACTGCTAGGTTATCTAGAACCACTGTTAAAATAACAGGGGAAAGAAATAAATAACATACGGAGTTATTATACGACAAGTATAAACATTACAGTGACAGTACTGTAATATTTAGTGAATAGTTATATTAATACTACCCGGTATTGCATGTCTAAATAACAGCGTACGGGAAGGGACTACTAAACAGGAGTTTGTCAAGCTAGCAGTTTCTTGGTGAACGGTATGTTAATTGTGTGGTCTGAATGTCCTAAGGATCATCCTAAGGTCCAGACATTGTGTGCTTAAATGTTTAAGAAGATATCTATGATTTTATGTGAATGATATTGTATGTGGGATTGCCCAAACTGTTGCGTTGTATTTTATACGCGAATGTCTTGTGACTAAAGTTTATACATCTAAACTGAAAAAAAAAGAGACTAACTGACCTTTAGGTATTATTGAACCTAACAAGGGTCAAACGTGATAGTCTTATTTCGAGTATTGGTTATTATGTCACTGACAAAAAGGGCTAACTTATAAAGAGAGGAATCCAGATTGTTTCGACTTTCTGGTTGCGCATTGTGATCACTATGAGAGACTCAAGCAGGGAGTCACTCCAAATCCATCAGCCACATTCGGGGATGGCGGAATGCACTGCCGTTGGTGCACAGTTTCGACCGGATCGGTCAATACATATATTTATCCAGGGCCATAAGGTCTGCTGGTAACGGTTCCTTTGGAACCCAGTGGGACACACTGTCCATTTTCACAGGTTATTAAGGTTTGTCTTATCATGACACTTGAGATGGAAATTAATTGGAAAGGTTAAATGATTGGTTTAAAGGATAAGAGCCAAGTGACTAACTAACAAGTACAGTTTAATACGTGTATCTTGTTTGATTATTGTTATGGTTTATTAATGTGCGATTGTTGGTTATTGTTGTGTGGTTATGGTTATGTGGTTATTGGTGTTGTGTACTATTGTACTTTGGTATTTACAGGTGGATTGTTATGTGTTGTTAAGTGTTATAGTTATTTCTGTTATCATTATAAACCGGCATTGCATGTAATGAATCTAATGTCAAGATGGCTAACGACTTAAGGAATCTAGAAGGCTTAGGACTACATTTAGCATACCAGCATAGTTTGCTGAGCCCTTCATTGGGCCAAACATTTCAGGTTACTGAAGAATACACAAGCCGGAGTGCGGGAAACAGGGTAGCCGCTGTGTTTTTTAAACACTTGTGGATTTGTAATGTATTATATTTTGGAGTTTGATGTATTTCAGTTAGTTGCTCATTTAGTTGGTTTTGGTTTGTAATAATTAGAAGTGCTCAGTATCTGTTCATCACAGCGTGAGGAGTTGTTTTGTTGGAAAGAGTAAGGATGCCTTGTTACTCACAAGGGTGAGTGACGGCGTGTAACACCAAGGTAGTTAGTTTTATTTTCCGCTGCGATTTACTATTTATTACACTGCGAGTTATGACGTCATTACAGGTTTAAGTTTAGGGGTGTTACAAAAAGTGGTATCAGAGCGGAGTACCGCTCTGATGAAAGATACTGAGTCTAGGACAATGAGCATAGGAATATTGGGTTTCGGGAAAACGTCCGTGAGGATTCGTGACCTAGAAAAGAAAACCCTAGGGATATTTTATTGCTAAGTAGTTAGCTTACTTACATGTTTTTGATTGTGTATGTGATACGGTGTAGCAACCGAGTAGGAATAAAAATATACTATCTTAGATGTCGACCAGCGAAGGACCACGAGGGGACAGCAGTGGACGCAGTAGCAAGACACCGGCGGATGTTCCAACGGTACAAGACCTGACAGCAGCCATGGCGACCCTTGTGCAGGAACTAGGAGTTCAACTTACGGGAGCCATACCCCACCCGCCGCGGCCCAGAGAAACCAACTGGTTGAAGAACGTTGCAGACATGAAGATACCAACTTATTCAGGAGAACCGGGCCCCGCCGCACTAGAGAAGTTCATTGCAGAGCACCAGAAGGCGTTCAAGACTGTCGGAGTTCCAGAAAACCAGCAAGTCGACATCGCTGCATACAACCTGAAGGGCGCAGCTGACATTTGGTGGCGGACTATTGAGGGCCACCGTAGAGCTACACCGGAATTTGGATGGACTGAGTTTGTAGAAGTGTTGCGGGAGAAGTACTACCCCGAACACATAAAACAGAGGAAAAGGTAGGAAATCAAGACCTTAATCCAAGGGAGACAGACAGTTGACCAGTACTACGCGCGGTGCACCAGCTTGTTAAACTATATACCAGGAGTCGACTACTCCGACGCAGGAAGAAAAGGAAGAGTATTGAAGGAGATGATGATGGAGCAACCTCTGGCGGTTACTGCAAGAAGCAGAAGAAACTCTTTGAAAAGAAGGAAGGGCGGAAGGACTTCCATGATCAGAAGACAAGGGAGCAGATTCCTTGTCCGACCGGCTCAGCCATTGACGCTCAGCCACTAAGAACAGCACCACCTAGAGGCAACAAGCCAACCCGACGTCACTATTACTGTAAACGTTGTGGAAAAGATCACCCAGGCGTAGATTGCGCAGGAAGGAAGGTGGAGTGCCGTTATTGCAAAAAGGAGGGTCACCGGGAGTATGAATGCTTGCCAATCTAGGGAGTCGAGTATACAAAGGACCCAGAAGTTCGCAGAGAACACCGGCTATGGAAACGGGCGGACCAGGAAAAGGTCAAGCGCCTCAGACAAATACTTATACTACCGGGCCTGGAGGACAGCCATCCTCATCCAGGATCCAGAAAGGAAAGGAGATAGTTCCAGAAGGAAATGCCCTGTATTCAGTGGGAACTTCAGGCGCTGAAGCTAGTGCTTAGCGCGAAACCGGTAAGCCTAGAACCTAAACTAAATGCATGATGCATAAATATATGTTTATAGAATCAGTCGATGAGACTTATATATGTGATTAGTGAGTATCAAAAAAATTAGAGAGACCTACTGTGGGTAACCTCTCACATAATAAGATACTTTGATATTAGTCTTCCCTACCTATGAGACCGTGGTCACCTGAGCCTATGAGCGAAGGTTGGGAATATCCCGAGGCATAATGCCAAGTACTTTGACCCGGCATGATCCTACTCAAGAAATATTTAACCACAAATTATGACCTGCCTAAATGACGAGCAAATGTCAGGAACGTGAATACGTTAATTAATATAAATACTTAAGATCACAGGAACTATTAAAGGAGCTCACTTAAAGAGCAAACACTGAAATTTTATGGGATACCCAGGCACCGAGCTTAACGCTCAGTGCGAAACTGGAAAAGCTTACAATCACTTATAAACTTTGAGAGAAAATAGTGAGAAGCCTCGAAAAATGGCAATTGAGAAACAGAATCTCAAAAATATAACTAAACATCCATAATGGATAGGCACGGGTTTTGAAATACCTGAGCAAATACCAAGGGTCTCAGCTAGTATCGATATATAACAGTGCTGGACTCCTAATTGTTAAAGAGGAGAGAACAAATCTTGAAAATACATTTTCTAAAGTGGGAAGAAATACCTAATTAGTAACAGCAAATGTTATATATAAAGCATATAGTTTGGTGGAGTAAACCTAAAACATTGAGAGTATTGACACATTTCAGAGGGTCGGGTACAATTAAATATACCTACCCTATTTAGGCTATCATCCTATACTAACCTTGTGAATAAGTACGAGCATATGTCCACTATGACAGCTCGAATTATAAATGCGAATGAAGATCGCAGTAAATCAACTTGGGTTAAAACATATGTAATATAACCTCTAGTATGAACATGATAACAAACGACTTTTCTTGACACTTACAGTAAAGGTAGTGTCAGTTATACCAAAGGCTTGAACTAATACATACACTGATAGTGAGTGTAAGTTATATAAGAGTGTGAAATAATAGATACACAAAAAAATGAGTGTAAATTAAATATAAAAGTAGGGAAACATACCCGAGGTTTGCAACCAGTATTCTATACGTAAACCGTCTTAACATTATATACTAAACCCTATGATTCTAAATCCTCCATTTGACATACCTAACCGACTTATTTTTGGAAGCCATTGAGCTAGTGGATTAACCACGTTTCTAAGAGATAAAAACAAAAATAAGCCTTGATTGTCCTGTTACTAAACAGTAGAATTCAAACTGGGAATCCTAAGTTTGAGATGGTACTAATATTAAGAGATACTTGACTAGGGTGGACGTAGGATTCACCTGATTTATGGATTTTAGATGGAATAAGGAAAAAGCTAAGCTTTAAGGTGGAGAAAGTGATAATTTATGGAACTGTAGTTGTGGATGGAGTCATGAAAACTTTTCTTGAAGTCTAATTGTGACTGTCTTTGCTCCAACTGATGATAATCAAGAATAGGCAATAATCAAGCCCTGATAAGAGAAATACTAGATAAGCCTTTTAAAGTAAAGAGAGTATTCTAAAGTATGCAAGTCCATGACGGAATTTATTACTTGCATGATGGATTTCAGAGTTAAATTGATTGATGGATATAGTTATTAGATAGTATGAGCCTAGATGCTTTAATAAGAATTTATCTTTAATGCCAAGAGGAAAACTGGCTTCCCCGCTTGATGATTGGATCAAAGGAATATTGTTCTGGGGATTTTGGAAATATACTAGATTCGAGTATAGGTTATAACATATATTGGATTAATGGTATAGTGATCAGGAGAAAATGTAGTACTCACCACGTCACGAAGTTTAACAAGATAAAATTTTGAAATAACAATTATGTGATTGTTTGATATTTGACGTGGGAGGTCGAACTTGATCCTGGTCAGATCAAGGGAAAACCAAACACAAAATGGTGTGGAAGGATAGTTCAACTCTGACGCTGACCCCGTTAGGGTTGGATGATTCCTGAGACTCCTTACAAGTGGTCACAAATACTTCTGTGATAAGGAAGTATTTATTCCTAATGTTAATATAAAAATTTAATAAATGAAGTATATTAGTTGTGGAAGGTGTAGGTTAAGAGTTAAATGGTCTAGATTACCCTGAGAAGATTTAATAGCTAAAACAACTCCGCATATATTGGAAAAATAATCAATTATGGGGGAAATACTAACTATTATTATCCCATGAACCGTGTTGATAAACCAAATAAGAGAGCAAGAAATAATTACTTGTAATAACAGTATCCTCAAAATATATTCTAGGTTATGGCCATATTACCATCAGAAGAAAAAAATAGACTTTAGGTCTTTCTTAGGAATTTAAAACCCAGTATATTAAATGGGAATCTACCTATAAACATGGTAGAACATAAAGAGTATAAACAACATACTAATACTCACCAGAGTTGATTTACAATCACAATAACATGTTTAATTGAGAGGAAACTACACCTAGTTAGAAACCCTAACAGGAACCCTATTGTGGTATACCTGATGAACAGACGATAATAATCGTGTATATACTACCAATCAAGGTGAATCAACAATATTAAGCAATCTTTCTGCAATATACAAAAGATGCACGGCTCAACCGTAGCTCATACCTTACAGTGAAAATGAAGGTCGTATATGACGACAATAAACTAAAATACCAGGATCACAAGATGATAACCTAAAGAAAAGGGATTATAACTATACCCAATACTAATACAAAGACACCAGCGCCGAATATTACAACAAAAAGGCGATTAATGGAAGTGTGTTATACACAAATAGTTTAGACAAGCCATAAAATAAAATTGGCAATGTACAAGATAATAGATCACCTTCACCCATACATACGGGTTCCAAATATAAAAGCATACTAATGCTCTAGAGAATATATCAAAGAATATATAGATCCTTGAAGGATAGACCTCGTAAACGGACAGAAGTCATATGCTGACGACCATAGGAGAGATCTCGAATTCGCAATTGACGATCGAGTCTTCCTTAAAATTTCACCCTGGAAGGGAACCTTTAAATTTAGGGCAGAAGAGCACACTTAGCCCGGAGTATGTAGGACCGTACCTTATTACGGAGCGAGTGGGCCCATTTGCCTACAGATTAGACTCATATGTTAAGCTAGGGATAGTGCACAATGTGTCTCACATTTCTCAACTAAAGCAATATGTGCCTTACCCAGCACGTGACTTAGAGCCCGAGACACTCGAGCTAAATCCTACATCTAGATATGAGGAGACCCTAGTTCGCATTTTAGACTCCAACACTAGGGAGACAAGGAATAAGACCATTAGAATGGTCAAAACTCTGTGGTAAACTCACGACATTGAAGAGGCGACATGGGAGTTAGAAGACTCCATGCGAGACAAGTATCCAACAATTTTCTTTTCGTTTTGTGTATACTTGTAGGGGTACGTGGGCGTAACCCTTTTTAAGGGGGGTAGAGCGTCACATGCGACTTGCATATCTGCAGTCTATATTATTCTTGTGTTTGATTGTTTGTTACGCATGTGTGCAATTAATTAGATGGTTATGTCCTATGTGACATTTGATTGGTTATTAGTATGTCCTATGTGACATTTGGTGATTTATGATATGTCCTATGCGACAATTGAATGATTATTTGTGTGTTCTATGTAACACTAGAATGTTTATGAAGCACTTAATTATTTTACAGTATATTTATATTTATCCCTACAATCACACAAGAGATTCACTGCCATGGGTTTACGCCTCTGCACTCTGTAGGACTGAGGATTTGGTATTGCACTTGTGCAGTGATGACCGAGTGGGATAGTTAGGAAGTTGGAACATGTATGGTTTTACAGTATCTATTAAGTTATTATGCTGTGATATATTATTATCACGAATAAGGAATATTTGTCTATAGGAATTATATACACTCAGAGTAGTGATGCAATATAGAGATGTCAATATAGTATTGACACCCTGGAATGATAGGTATACAGGGAATAGATAAGAGGAACTTGATTCCATAAGAATGAACAAATATAAATTATGACTTCGGGACGAAGTCCTTTTAAGGGGGGTAGACTGAAATACCCCTAACATTTAAATAATTAAATATAAGTAAATAAATATTATTTTTGGAATTATAAATTAATTGGGGGAATATGAAACCCTAAGAAAATATATAAACACTTGGGCGTTAAAAACGCACCTAAACTCCTTAAGGTTAGAAACGAGCGTTAAAAGCCCGACCTTAAGTTAAACAATTATATAAGCTATGAATATTATATGAATTTAACCAAGGATCATTTTATGATCTTTAGGATACAAGTTCTCAGTTATAACTGAGTAGAAATACAAAGTTCTCGGAAGTTCCCGAAGTGGGCCCCATAAGGGCCGGGAATGCTTAGGAGGAGTGCCAAGATGGCACGAACCCCTATAAAAATTATTCCTAGAGTTCCTAAAATTATTATTAATTAGTCTAAAGAGAATTCCCAAGGTAATTCTTCAAAAATGAACAAAGAGCTCGGGGGAAATTTCTTAACGCTCCTTTTATCTCGGGAGTGCCCCTTTAGACCGAAAATTGAGTTACAAATTTATATAACCCCATATAATTTAATGTAACACTTTAATAAATTATTACTGACTATAACTAATGTCAATAAACACTTGAAACACATAGTGACTAATTATTTCCTAGAAATTCCTTAAAGCACAAAAACGCGCCTTCGGGTGTCACAAAATGCGTTCTACGCTAATGTCTTGAGGTTTTTAAGGAGCCACAAGTTGGTAAACTTAAAAGTGAATAAAATGACCATATAAATCAATTGGTTCCAGTACTAAACTCATAGTATAAATGGGATTGGTTTTTAGTACAAAAAGGTACCTAAAATCAACATTTTTACCTTAAAATTTTCATCTTTTTCCATAATAAAAATGTACCAATTAAATGCTACAACCTACTACACATATTAGTGTGGTCTTAGTACAATATAATGCAATAAAAATCAAATGAAAAATCAGTCCCAATTTATCTATATACTAGGCGAGAATTATAGTCCATATTTGACTAGTTTTATTACAAATATGTTATATGCTAAGATGACTCATCCTAGCAAGTTATCTATGATAGTGGTGCAATAATAACAACTTATTTAAGCTGCTCCACCGTATACCCACTAAATAAGATCAAACAAAAGACAAAAAATTAACAAACTATCAATCAAAGTAAGGTTTCATTCACGTTGATAATTCTTCAAGTAGATTCTCCAATATGCTCCAAGCACAACCGATTGATCATACCTGCAAAGCAAAGTAGATTAGTTAAATAAGCTAGCCTAATACATAAGGATTAAACAAGTTAAAATGGAATCCTTGCTGTACCATAATGAGGGCTGCATGAATGGTGTTCCATTCACGTACAACTTGTCAAAGTGGAGCTCCCACCCTTCAACATTTACGAACAGCATCACCTGCACAAGAAGAAAGATTAGTATAATATTTACATGATAATTAAGCTAGCAAAGTATAGTGGAAATGAAGTTGCTGTAATGCTCCATTAGCATAGGTTTGAACGGGTGGAATCTCCACCAGCAGTCCAGCCGATCACCTGCAACAAAGGGGAGATTAGTGAGCAATTATTTCAGTAAATAATGAGCTAAAGCTAGCATGGTATTAAGAATTCAAAAGCTGATCTGCACCATTCTCTTGCTGTCGGTTATATGCAATGGTGAGCTGTTCCATTTGCTCCAAAAGTGACCGATTACACCACCTACAAGACAAGATGAAATGGGTTAGAATTAACTAAACAAAGTAGACATTTAGTATACATAATTACCAAGAGTGCAGGAAGGAGATCGCTGCAGTGCTCCAACACGTGAAGTTGCTGCTGTTGGAGCCTCCTTCTCCAGTCCAAGCGAGCGCTACCCTGCAAGAAGATAAGAACAATAAAAGTCATTAGTGGAATTAACAACACAGAATTAATACTCTAAAGCTCCTTTACGAGAGGCTAGTAGCTGGAGCTCCTGGTTGCCTCAGTCCATGCGGTCACCAGCACCTGCAACAGAAGAAAATTAACAAAACAAATCAAACCTATTAACTATTCCAGTACGTGAGCTTTACTACAAATGGAGCTGTTGGTTCTCCATTACCGCCGGCCCCCTCCACCTGCAAAGGACCAAACAAGTTAACAACAATAACCAATCTAATACAAACAAAAAATCTAATTATCCTATCATATTATAACCGTAAGTCTTCAATGGGAGCTGGCTAACTTCATGTTGTCGATCACCTGCTGGAATAAAGGACAGATTAGTGTCATTAATTAGCTAGATTAATCAATGATAAAAGCAAACTGCAATGGTTGTCCTTGTCTTCCATTTAACCGTGAGCCAAGAAAAGTGGAGCACCCACTTCAATCTCAACCGAGCTCCTCCTGCAAAAGAAGACAAGGTTAGCATGTTAATTAAGCTAAAGAAGTTCAAAAGAGATAAGCACTCACATGATCTAGTCACCTTCTCATCATCAAACAACAAAAGCTTCATTATACTACTTCCATTACCGATTGATAGTATGCATGGGAAGAAGATTAACAAATCAGAATTTATCCTCCACCTTCCATACCAGCCGTATACTAGCAACTCGGAGACCCAAGTAAATTAATGTTGTAAATAAATTAAACATAAACAAAGACAATAAATAATTACAAATAAACAATCAAATTCTATTCACACTCATTCCCTTCTAATATGTACGTGAACCCACATTCTCATTTGCCTCTCTACCGAATTGGTAGGTATCATCCTAAGCTCTCTTTCTTTTTCCTTTGTCATAATAAACTCCATTAATGGTGAAATAAATCCTAACACCATTTCTATGTAATTCCTAGTTAATTCTACCAAGTCTTGAAACAAGAAAACATCCTAGCAAATCTACAAGGAAATCGCCAAGCATATATGCTCCAAGGAGGTTCCTAAATTCAACAATAATACAAGGAACAACAAGATCAAGTTAAGGTATATTATTATGTTGAAAATCTTGTTGAAACATTCTATATCATTTCCGAAAATATTATGTCTTCTAAATCCATACTCTCTTCATTATTTCATGAAGGAAAATTGGATCTACAATCATCTCAAGGTGTATCAAAAATACCTTGATAAATTCCTAAGGTAAACCCTTGAAGAATTTCTACAAATATTATTTATAAACTCTTGTTAGAAGTCTAACAAATAAATCTCCTATATATGTACAAGGAGTTCGAATTATCTACTTCAAATAAGCATTTGAGGAGCTTGGAAATTCAAGGAAAGATCAAGTACAAGAATTGTCTTGATTTAAGGGTAAGTTTATATAATTAAGGTTATTAAGTTTAAGCTTCAAAATTTAGTATAAAAATTAGGTTAAGGCCATGTTAATATTAAGGCCGAAAATTATTAAGTTAAAGTATCAAAGAAAATAATTTATAACATATAAGGTAAGATTATTATCTTAAGGTATAAATATGTGTCACAAAAATTAATTAGGATACACATATATTAAAACCGAAATATCTAAGGATAATATGTTCTATTTTTAGTTTATAATCATTCTAAGTCATTAGCATAATTTTTAGAAGTGTTATATGGCTTATATACATTTATAAGTATTTATTATAAGGTTTAAAGCAAGTTTTAAAACTATATAGTAAAATAAAATTGGAGCCGAGAATGATATGTATTATTTGAATGATTTTCGAAATATATAAGTATATTAATTTATATTATAATTTTTGGGGGTATTAAAAATAGCTACAAGTATTTAAATGACAAGTTTATAAAGTTATGTGGTTAAAATGTAATTTTTGGTAAGTTGTAAAAGTTATCGGGATCAATTATGACTACCGGAAAATAATATGTGGTTATTTAGTAATTCGTTAAATTGTCGGGTATAGTATATAAATACCGGATTAATAAGGTTGATTTTGTAATTTAATAAGGAAAGGAAGTGAAACTATTTAATATAATGTATTATGGAATATTATGAAATATAATATAAAGTTTATAAAATAATTTTTTGGTTATAATAAAAATGACCAAGGGATATAATATAAATGATAGGTGGAAATAATTATAAGTATATAATTAATGAGGTAAAGATGTACCGTGTAATGATAATTCATTATCACATGTGAGCTTCACATAAAATAATGAACTGCTAGGTTATCTAGAACCACTGTTAAAATAACAGGGGAAAGAAATAAATAACATACGGAGTTATTATACGACAAGTATAAACATTACAGTGACAGTACTGTAATATTTAGTGAATAGTTATATTAATACTACCCGGTATTGCATGTCTAAATAACAGCGTACGGGAAGGGACTACTAAACAGGAGTTTGTCAAGCTAGCAGTTTCTTGGTGAACGGTATGTTAATTGTGTGGTCTGAATGTCCTAAGGATCATCCTAAGGTCCAGACATTGTGTGCTTAAATGTTTAAGAAGATATCTATGATTTTATGTGAATGATATTGTATGTGGGATTGCCCAAACTGTTGCGTTGTATTTTATACGCGAATGTCTTGTGACTAAAGTTTATACATCTAAACTGAAAAAAAAAGAGACTAACTGACCTTTAGGTATTATTGAACCTAACAAGGGTCAAACGTGATAGTCTTATTTCGAGTATTGGTTATTATGTCACTGACAAAAAGGGCTAACTTATAAAGAGAGGAATCCAGATTGTTTCGACTTTCTGGTTGCGCATTGTGATCACTATGAGAGACTCAAGCAGGAGTCCACTCCAATCCTCAGCCCATTCGGGATGCGGAATGCACTGCCGTTGGTGCACAGTTTCGACCGGATCGGTAATACATATATTTATCCGGGCCATAAGGTCTGCTGGTAACGGTTCCTTTGGAACCCAGTGGGACCACTGTCCATTTTTCACAGGTTATTAGGTTTGTCTATCATGACACTTGAATGGAAATAATTGGAAAGGTTAAATGATGGTTTAAAGGATAAGAGCCAAGTGACTAACTAACAAGTACAGTTTAATACGTGTATCTTGTTTGATTATTGTTATGGTTTATTAATGTGCGATTGTTGGTATTGTTGTGTGGTTATGGTTATGTGGTTATTGGTGTTGTGTACTATTGTACTTTGGTATTTAAGGTGGATTGTTATGTGTTGTTAAGTGTTATAGTTATTTCTGTTTCATATATAACCGGCATTGCATGTAATGAATCTAATGTCAAGATGGCTAACGACTTAGGAATCTAGAAGGCTTAGGATACATTTAGCATACCAGCATAGTTTGCTGAGCCCTTCATTGGGCCAAACATTTCAGGTTACTGAAGAATACACAAGCCGGAGTGCGGGAAACAGGGTAGCCGCTGTGTTTTTATAAACACTTGTGGATTTGTAATGTATTATATTTTGGAGTTTGATGTATTTCAGTTAGTTGCTCATTTAGTTGGTTTTGGTTTGTAATAATTAGAAGTGCTCAGTATCTGTTCATCACAGCGTGAGGATTGTTTGTTGGAAAGAGTAGGATGCCTTGTTACTCACAAGGTGAGTGACGGCGTGTAACACCAAGGTAGTTAGTTTTATTTTCCGCTGCGATTTACTATTTATTACACTGCGAGTTATGACGTCATTACAGGTTTAAGTTTAGGGGTGTTACAGACCCGGTGCTCAACAGGAACATGAATGGCTTTAAAGGCCTTCTCGTGCTCGTTAATATATCTCTCCAGGACGGTGCGGTCAGCTACTCCGTCGTAAGTAGGTACTCGCATGTCGGCGACGCTCTTTAGCCAGTTTGGCTCTCTCGGTGCGGGTACGGGTGGGACTATGGGTGGCGCTCCGATCTGGATGCCTCCCATCAAGGCTAGCTGAGCAAAGATGGCAGCTACCGTCTCAGCAACGCCCGCAACATGGGTCTCAGGAGGACCTCCTCCAGACCCACCGCCTCTACCTCTGCCTCTGCCTGACGGACGACCTCTAGTAGACATCTGAAGAATTCAGAATCAAGGTCAACACTCGGTATAAATACCGTACTTTTCTCAACCATAAGTTCACATAGCCCTGAAAGGCGTCAAACATATTGTCCCGGACAATCTCCTAACTCAGCTCATTTCCAACTTCCTCATTGGTACTCGTATATTAATAACCTAAGCTCACGGTACTTAGACTACTATCTCTTGTAATTAGAGCGGTACTCCGCTCTGATACCACTTTTGTAACACCCCTACTAATCCGGCTCCTAATTATAGTATAAACGTCGTACTCAGTAAATAAATCGCAGTGGTAAATAACAGACTGCCGTTCTAATGGTGTCACTGTTATCACTCGCCCATACGGGTGATAATGAGTTACATGATAATCAACATACGAAACGTATTCCTATAGTGACCACAAGAGATAGATAGTAGTGCTTAAATAAAACTAAAATATATACAACAACAACCGTCTTATACAAAACCGTACACGTGAGTGTCTAACCAAATATACACCTCGGTTTACAAAACCCGAGTCCAAAATAACCGTAGTCTCAATCTGTACCAAGTCTAACCAAAAGTAAATACAACTGTCGCGCCCCACGTCGACCCTCCAGCTAGTCTCCTGAAATAAAAATGGTTTGTGGTATGGAATCAGCCCCTACTGAGTATGTTATCACATGCCCCATCATGCCTCCTCAAACCCCTCAATTAATTGGTGGAGAGCATGAGATTCGTTACATGCAATACCGTTTTAATATTTAAATTGTAAAACATTTAACAGTAATATCCATACAATAACACAACCATCAACACACATAATATAAACCACACAGTATAACCAATGAACAACAAGGCGGAACAACGAGAATAATAAACAAGTATCAACTCCCGTCATTGGTGTAAAAACCAATATTGTTCGCCAATGTACAAGACTCAACTGTAATAAATGTTCGGTTATGCCTAGTGACAACGTCTCGTTAAAAACGACGTGTCTCTAAATTACCCATATACTATGGCGGGTCACCCACGGCAGTAGCCACTCCTGCGGTAGAGTCTCCGACCAACGAACCGTCCTAGCTCGCGGGAAATTTTCTTGATACTTGCGGACCCGTACGCGGACATCCTGGTATCGTTTTTGTGATCACAGCGCGCACCAAGCCACATCCTCTTGGCTTTGTTATGTTAATTAATTATACCATCGCATCGCATTACCAATTTTTCTAACACAACAGACTAAGGTCGTTAGTCCAATCCAGAGTCTGTAAACTCGAGATCCAGTGTCAGATACGAGAGTGGCGTTAGAAAGGCCAATGCTCCGTATTAAAGTCTCAGATAATAGGTATATCTTATTATCCTAGTGCTACAACGTTTTTCTGACGATTCTTATATTACACATAAGATGGCACCATAGCCGCTAGTTCGTTTTATACATATAGGTCCGTATATACGAACCAATACTGTTAACGCAACAATAGTAAATAATAAGCAGCTGAAAATATACAGTTCATGCATATCTATTCACACAATTAGACAAACAATCTTATCACGGATTACACAGAAGTCTGAACTGAGGAAGCCCTCAGAGACAATCAGAGACACGTAACAACATACCGTTCACCCTGAATGTATAGCCGTGGAGTATGAATCAGCTAGATCCGATGCTCCCCGTGTTGTCTCTAACAGTCTAATAATACATAACGCTACTGATTAGAATCCCGTATAACGACATAACTCTGCGGTACCTCGTACCGTCACTAACACCTCCCCGCTAATCCCCCGTTATTAACTGTCATTGTTTGTCGGGTTTTCGGCTTAACTCGGAATTTGGAAAAATGTTATATTACATGCGTAGTCGCGTCTCGTATATTAATATACTTAAAGTTTGAACTTGGTTATCGCATGTAATTCAATATACCCTTGTATATTATATACTTTGTTTCTATATATATTGCATGTATAATTCTTAATCATATATTATACATTTCACCTTAGTATATATTTTCCTAAGGTTTGTTTTTCCAATTTTAATGTAGTATAATTCATATGTAAAAATAATTTGAATTATATAAATCCTTATTATTCCATGTAAACTCCTAACATTAGAATATCCATATCTAATGTTTGTAATTCTTTTCTCTTTATCTTATGTCATTTTTAATTATGATAATATATGGTTATTGAACCATATTATATTTTCCACACTATAACATATATTTATTTATATACATGTATTATGGGACTATTTATTATATGGTAAGTCTTTATAATATATTCATTCTCTTTTAATGAATATTTCAGAAATACCCCGAACTTAAATATGGCGATTAAAATTATCCTAATAGGTATTTAAGAGCCTAATAATGCTTATGTAATTTTGGTAAGGAAAAATAAATCCAAAGAAATAAAGAAACGCTTAAAAAGCGAAAAACGCTAAATAAGCGTTAAATAACCATAGGAGGTATGAGACCTCAGTTAGCGTATTATGTGGGTTCCTAGGGTTTAATAAGACCAAAATAATATATGGGAACAATTCCCGAAGAAAACGGATCCAAATAATATATTAAAACGCTAATAGAGCTTTAGTGCACATTGTTCGAGAAAACCCGAAAACGTGACTTTAAGTGATCAAATGGACCCATAAAAGTTGAGAATTATTAAATAATAATTATTAAGCATTTATGGAAGCTTAATAACCAATAAAAATGATTAAACGAGAAAATTCCGGAAAACGGGCCCGGTAAGTGAATAGTACCGAAACCGGGTAAAATAACGAGCGTTTTCTGTAAAAGACAAAAAACGCTCCAGCTAGTAATACTGTGTGGGCCGATTTTTAATC
The DNA here is from genome assembly GCA_023374045.1 of Limonium bicolor. NCBI lineage: Eukaryota > Viridiplantae > Streptophyta > Magnoliopsida > Caryophyllales > Plumbaginaceae > Limonium > Limonium bicolor. The sequence continues at coordinate 217,569,959 of CM041782.1, forward strand.
AGTCAAAAGCCCTCTCTCACACACACACACTAGCTAATTAAATAAGAGACCAAAAAGTAAAAAAAAACAATAAAGTGAAAAGCAAACCCTCACACTCTCTCACCTCACCTTTCTCTTTTCTCTTTCCTCCATTCTCCTTCCCAGCCGATCTCCCCCTCCTCTCTCTCTGTTTGGGCAATTTTTGGAGCTCCAAGGAGAAGCTTCAATGGCTTTTCATCTTTCCATCCATGCTCCACCTTCATTTGAACTCCAAAGGTAAAAATAATTACATATTTGAACTCTCCTCATCCTCCTCTACACTTCTCTCTTTTCAAAATCCAAAGATGAGCACTAGTAGAAAAAAGATCTTTAGTGTCGGAGCCTATAGCATCAGTTTTTAAGAAACCGTGACAATAGATAATCTAAGGTGTCGGTTTTATATTGAAGCGAAGCAATAGGCTAATTTTTTTTAATTGTTAGTGAAATTTTGTGGCGGGAGCTTGCGCGGGGTAGAAATTTTAGCTAGGGTGTCGGTTTTATTATGAAGTAACACAATAGCTTAATATGGGGTGTCGGTTTTATAAAACACCGACGCCTCAGTTTTTTTTTAGTTTAAAAAAAATATATTTTTACCTGGTGCTTCGGTTTTTTTAAAAACCGACACCAAACCCTGATTATATTTGATAAACCTTTCCCAATCTATTTGAGTGTTCGCCGAGCTTCATTCTACAGATATTGAGCGGGACGGCCATTCTCTGCGCTCTCTTCATCATCTTCTTGCTGCATATCGTAGACCAGATTGAATTCAGCCAAAAAAAATTCACTCCAGAACTGGTAATCCCCTCTAACTTACCTTCTTCTCCCTGGCATTAGGACATACATGCTCTACGCTCTCTTCATTATCTTCTTGTGACCGCGCTCTGTTGTGCTAATTCACCAAACTGCTGCATCTCGTACATAAGATTGAGGACGGGCTGAAAACAGTTCACACTGGAACCGGTAATTTCCTCGAACCTACCTTCTTGTCTCTGGCATTAGGACATACTTGCTCTGCACTCTCTTCATATTCTCTTCTTGTGACCGTGCTCTGCAGTGCCAAATCACTGATCTGCTGCATCTCGTACACAGGATTGAAGACGGACTGAAAACAGTTCACTTTGGAACCTGTAATACACTCAATCATACCTTCCCTCAATTTTGCAGTACATCAAGTCGGGACCGGTGGTGAGATTCGTACTAGGGTACTGAGTATCAATTTATGGTTTTCTTCCAGCGGATAAGGCTTGAATAAATTCTCAATTAGTAGTCTGAACAATTTATTCTGATCTTAAAGAGACGGTAGTTTAACTTCTTCAATTTTCTTTGTGACACACTCATCCTTGTTCAAGCCAAATCAGCTACGCAAATGTCAATTTTGGTTGTACTGCTGGAAGGTGGTTGTTATGTTAGCTTATCTGATAAGGAAATAACACTATTGGCCAACATTTAGCTTACTTGCTAAAAAAACATAGTCACTATAGTTACATTTTTTACTGCAGGTTAACCTACGTTGTATTCGATTCTGTGTTGTTTATGTGGCTGACGATTTGTGCTCTAGTCATCTAACTATAGGTACTCTATCTTATGCTTCCTTAACCCTTTTTTATTAGTGTGTTGATTGTTATTCATGCTACCATTGAATTGTGTTGGTTGTGTGACTGTTTTTGTGTGATCGACATTGTTGAAATGGGTTATAAGCTTCAAAAAAAGGTTTTAACAACTAAACAAAATAGTAGTTACTATTTTGTTTCCATAACCAAACTAACCATATCCAATATAAACTGAAGTGGTGTTGTTGTTGTCTCAGTTTACTACCAAATGTACTAACATTAGTTTATGCTACATATAAAAATTATCTATGAGATATATATATAAAAAAACTAGGGTCAATGCTATTGAAGATTATTTCTAATTGATTTGTTTGTATGTATGTGCAGAAGTGAAATGAAAATTTATTGTTGTCTCTATTTACTGCCACACATAGATCACATGTGTGAATTTTTTGCTACACCATTTATGACTGAAAGTGTGACTAATTGTGTTGCTGATTGTTTGGCTGATTGGTGGATGAACAGGCCGTTGATTTGCTGCAGCTCCTCCTGCACCATTTTTAACTAAGGTAACCATTTACCTTATACTTTATAGTTGCTTATGATTGTATCTAAAAAACGTAATTAAGTAGCCCTTTCTCTTAAGAAGTTGTAATCTTAGTTGTTAACCATAGTAATGTTCAAGCGATGCTTCTTATCAAAGTAGACCTCCACCCTTATTATATTGGTAAGAGACTCGTATCCTCTTCTCATTCAGCTATTCGTTCTTTGAATTCATGACCTTTCATTTGCCTTCTCTCTATCTTCTATCTTATCATTTTGAGATAAATCATTTTTTTTGGTTGTTTAATTGAAAGTATTTTTATGGTGATTATTTTATTTGGATTATTAGATAACTTTAGGTTAACTTGAGTTAAAAATTAGTTCCGATTTGTTTACTCGTTTGTTTACTCGTTTGTTTACTCGTTTGTTTAATATTATGCTTTGGTTTTGGAGTGTATATGAATTGACTGATCAAAAATATTGATAAGTGTCCAAATGAGCATGATTTATAGGTGTATTTCATATATAATATTAGCACTTTTCTTGCTCATTTCTCCACTTCGGTTAGTTTTCCTCTAGTTTATGTTTTAATGTTTATCTCACAAATTAGTTGGTTTAACATGAGGAAAACCAAGCTGGGAGTAAAGTAGACGAATAGACGAACGCATAGACGCAAACGGCTCAGAAAACGGAGTCCAAACGAAGAATCTAGAGCCGGTAGAAGAGAGTCACGTGAGAGGCGCGCAAGAAGTCGTGTCCGCCCCTGCAACCGCCTAGGGTTAGGCGGACAACTCTGTGCTGCAACCGCCTTATAATAGGCGGACGTGAGACAATGCCATGCAACCGCCTAAGAAAGGGCGGACGTGAGCCATGCGGACGTGAGGGAACGTGCAACCGCGCCTGTCAAGGCGGTACCATAGGCGGACGTCGGACACAACCGCCTTGCTTGAGGCGGACAACACACAAACCACACAATGCAACCGCCTAGCTACATGGCGGACATGAAGGCGGACGCGACTAAAATCAGCGCGCGCAGTTTTCTTCTTCGCTCGTCGACTTCGCCCGTCGACCTGTCTGCAACTTATCCATCTACTCTTCACGCGTTCTGTCCCCTGAGCAATCAATGAGCAAATATCTTCACGCGTGATCCAGCTCTATCTTCAATTTTCCTTTCCTCTATATAAACATACGTACCTTCTGCTTTCATTGAGACATCCACCATCCATCATCGATCCACTTCACCACATATCACTCGTCCATCTCATTTCTCTCCTCCCGTCTTCTCCATTTTATTTATTTCACATTCCACCATATTCACCTCTAGTTCTACGTATACAAAATAGCAGAACGAATGCAGGAGTGACTACAGATGATTTCTATTACTCTTGTTTCTGTTTATCTATTTAATATGTTAGGCTAGAATATTTATACTCTGGGAACGGTTATTATGTGTTTGTATTAATTATGCTATATTTTTATTGGTTTATTTAAATGCAGTTTGTTACGCTTAAAGGTTATCTCGCACCTTTCTAATAAATGTCAGGAGTTTATTAAACTGCTTTACTAAGTCTATTTTGATCAGACCGGTGATAAATAGATAGGTTAATTAAGCCGTAAAACTGGAGGAAACTTGTTATGATTTAATAAGTTAGTATTCAGTTGCAAGCATAAAACCTCATACTCCTCTGCCGTCCACCAGTGGGTGCTCGAGTTTTCATTGGACCTTGCACAACTGGAACGAGTTCTTATGAGTTTTCATCGGACCTTAAGATAATAACAGGAATCTTGCCAAACTATTATATTGAACCAGTAGAAATAGCATAATTAAGCAGATCATATTAACCTGACCCAGAGTCCCGTTTAATTTATCTATTAACTGTGTTTATTTTTATCTTTCCTTTTTATTTATAATACAAGTCAATTAATCCCCCCCTTTTGTGACACGCTTAGGTACTATAATATGCACATTAGTCCCACGGTTCGACATCCGGTCGCTTACATTTCACTATACTACCACGACCGGGATTTGTTTGCAGCCCAACGTTTATTTTGAGTTTTAATTTCTTTTCTTTTATTTTTACACCAGTTTAACCACTCAGACATACACGTCTGCAAAATGGCGCCGTTGCCGGAGACTAGATTTATTCTAGTCCCTAAGCCCCGGATTATTCACTTGTTATATTAGAATATTTTGTCTATATTATTTTGTTATTGATATATTAATTATCTTTTATACCTTGTTATATTTTTATATGCTTGTTTCAGTGACTACGTAATCGAAAAAAAAAATGGAGCAGAGCTGTGTCCGCCCCAGTCCAAGCGGACAGACACGCGGACGCCACTGAGAATCGCGCGTATACACTCGTCCGCCTAGCCTGTCCGCCTTGTTCCGAGCGGACGCCACTGAGCGCACAGGCACACTTGACCGCCTAGCCTTCCGCTTTGTTTCATGCGGAGGTCGAGGCGGACGTCTCCAATTCAAGCCGTGTCCGCCTTGTTCCAAGCGGACGCCAGAGCGGACGTCACCCGATTCAAAAAAAAAGGAGACCTGGACGTCGCGTTTCGCTCGCGACTCCAGTCCATCTCCAAATTGCTCCCGCTTCTAAATTCTCCACCGAACCACTTATATTATTATTGTGTTTATTTCTAATCATTTTATTTTCTAATCTGTTTCAGTAATTTCGTTTTATATACAGAAACACACAAAAAAAAAACAGTACGTGGCAAATGGAACAGGTGTTCGAACAAGAGTGTTGTTATTCACAGTATTTATACTGCTCCGTATGTGGGGGAGCTCATGATTATGAGGATTGTCTCATATTCCAAGAGCAACTCTGGTTAGAAGATCAACCAGACTACCTGGAGAGACTCGCTCAACAAGAACAGCAACCAAAGAGCGAAATAATTCATGAGGTAGAACACCCCACTACGGATGTAAGTTACTCTTTTCCCTCTACGGTCACCTACCGCCAGTTTCCATCCTTCTCTATGCTCTATGCAGAAGATGAGGATACTTACATCCTCGACAATGAAGAGAAGGAATTGCCATCACCTCCCGCCATGATATCCAAACAAGACGCCACTATCACCTTCAAAGAATCAACTTTCTCTGAAGATGATATCGATCCGCGTTCTTTCTACGAGCCTCACCTACAAGAGGAGGATGTTTACATCCTCCAATTTGAGGTAGAAAAATCATCACCACCGGTTCTTCTGTTAGAACTATGTTACCGGCAGTACCTCCTCAAACACCAGATTTTGTGGAGTATTCATTTTCCTATTATATTTGCCGAAGTAACGTTTTGTTTTGATCCAGGAGGTTTGATTTTAATTACTGCTAACTTCGTTGTCCTGGCAAAACTGTTATCTACTTTTATTTTTGATCCAGGATAACGAAGCGGGCGTCTAGCCAAAGACGTTAAAGAAGGGCAGCTTCCCGGGAGGCAACCCGGATGAACTTTTATTTTATTTGCTTTTATGCTCTTTTAATTTTCAGGTTCTCTTTAAATTTTATTTTTGCTAACTTTTAACTCCGTTTGTAGTATGGTTGCTTCTAGTGTCTTAAGCAGGTGCAAATTCATGTCTACACTGCAACCAAGCTACGCTACTTGAGGCTGAAGCTCAAGTGTGGGGGAACTCCTTTAACAACTAGCAAAGATAATATCAGGGGAGTACCAGTTTCTTTAATTTTGCTTTTTATTTAAATAAAAACTGCAGAGGAGCGTTGATGTCTATTTGTGACCTTTGTGTTATCTCTATTTTATCTACTTACCGAAAAGGTCTTCTGAAACCTTCCCTTGTTTTTTCTGGTGAACAATGAGGACATTGTTCAATCTAAGTGTGGGGGAGTGTGCCCTTTTCGGTGACATTTTGTGCTTAAATGTTTAATCTCTCTGCTTATCTTGCGTTTGTCCAATTCAATATCGTGACCCTTTATATGTGGGTTGTTCTCTTTAAGAATAAATACTGTTATGAATTGTGGGATAAATGGTACAAATTTTAAAAATTTTGATTACTTTTGAGGAGCATTTTATATGTGGTGTGACCAAATGATCTGCAATTGGTTGGATTTTATTGCTTAGGGTTTCTTTCTGTCTTCTCTCTTAGGGATTGCTAAGGGGTGCTTCTCTGTTAAAAAAAAAGAAAGAAAAATACAAAATAATAAGGGACTTGTGAGACACCATTGGTAACCAACAAAAGAGAGTTGAGTGTTCTTAAAATACAAAGGCGTGATGCCTACATTTTCTCATCTCTTATGCAAAAGTGAAACAAATGCATGAATCTATTTTTCCTTTTGTTTTCTCCTCAATGCCCATTCTTGAGAGAAGTTGGCCATGGTAAAAGTTCTCAGAGTCACCTAAACAAAAGAAACATTGAAGTACCTTAGATCATACCCGACACTCTATATTTTATTTTACCCTGAGCACACCTATGCCACCAGCAGTTGATTTTTCACACTCCTCAATAAGTTAAAAAGATCATGTTTATCCTACCCTTCATAATAATATTTGTTAGTATTGAGCATTCCCTACTTACTTGGGTACGTGGTTTTGCCTGAGGACAAGCAAAAAGATAAGTGTGGGGGTGTGATAAGTGTCCAAATGAGCATGATTTATAGGTGTATTTCATATATAATATTAGCACTTTTCTTGCTCATTTCTCCACTTCGGTTAGTTTTCCTCTAGTTTATGTTTTATTGTTTATCTCACATATTTGTTGGTTTAACATGAGGAAAACCAAGCTGGGAGTAAAGTAGACGAATAGACGAACGCATAGATGCAAACGGCTCAGAAAACGGAGTCCAAACGAAGAATCTAGAGCCGGTAGAAGAGAGTCACGCGAGAGGCACGCAAGAAGTCGTGTCCGCCCCTGCAACCGCCTAGGGTTAGGCGGACAACTCTGTGCTGCAACCGCCTTATAATAGGCGGACGTGAGACAATGCCATGCAACCGCCTAAGAAAGGGCGGACGTGAGCCATGCGGACGTGAGGGAACGTGCAACCGCGCCTGTCAAGGCGGTACCATAGGCGGACGTCGGACACAACCACCTTGCTTAGGCGGACAACACACAAACCACACAATGCAACCGCCTAGCTACATGGCGGACATGAAGGCGGACGCGACTAAAATCAGCGCGCGCCAGTTTTCTTCTTCGCTCGTCGACTTCGCCCGTCGACCTGTCTGCAACTTATCCATCTACTCTTCACGCGTTCTGTCCCCTGAGCAATCAATGAGCAAATATCTTCACGCGTGATCCAGCTCTATCTTCAATTTTCCTTTCCTCTATATAAACATACGTACCTTCTGCTTTCATTGAGACATCCACCATCCATCATCGATCCCTTCACACATATCACTCGTCCATCTCATTTCTCCCCTCTTCTCTCCATTTTATTTATTTCACATTCCACCATATCACCTCTAGTTCTACGTATACAAAATAGCAGAACGAATGCAGGAGTGACTACAGATGATTTCTATTACTCTTGTTTCTGTTTATCTATTTAATATGTTAGGCTAGAATATTTATACTCTGGGAACGGTTATTATGTGTTTGTATTAATTATGCAATATTTTTATTGGTTTATTTAAATGCAGTTTGTTACGCTTAAAGGTTTCTCGCACCTTCTAATAAATGTCATGTTTATTAAACTGCTTTACTAAGTCTATTTTGATCAGACCGGTGATAAATAGATAGGTTAATTAAGCCGTAAAACTGGAGGAAACTTGTTATGATTTAATAAGTTAGTATTCAGTTGCAAGCATAAAACCTCATACTCCTCTGCCGTCCCCAGTGGGTGCTCGAGTTTTCATTGGACTTGCACAACTGGAACGAGTTCTTATGAGTTTTCATCGGACCTTAAGATAATAACAGGAATCTTGCCAAACTATTATATTGAACCATAGAAATAGCATAATTAAGCAGATCATATTAACCTGACCCAGAGTCCCGTTTAATTTATCTATTAACTGTGTTTATTTTTATCTTTCCTTTTTATTTATAATACAAGTCAATTAATCCCCCCTTTTTGTGACACGCTTAGGTACTATATATGCACATTAGTCCCACGGTTCGACATCCGTCGCTTACATTTCACTATACTACCACGACCGGGATTTGTTTGCAGCCCAACGTTTATTTTGAGTTTTAATTTCTTTTCTTTTATTTTTACACCAGTTTAACCACTCAGATATACACGTCTGCAAAATGGCGCCGTTGCCGGGGACTAGATTTATTCTAGTCCCTAAGCCCCGGATTATTCACTTGTTATATTAGAATATTTTGTCTATATTATTTTGTTATTGTTTATATTAATTATCTTTTATACCTTGTTATATTTTTATATGCTTGTTTCAGTGACTACGTAATCGAAAAAAAAAATGGAGCAGAGCTGTGTCCGCCCCAGTCCAAGCGGACAGACACGCGGACGCCACTGAGAATCGCGCGTATACACTCGTCCGCCTAGCCTGTCCGCCTTGTTCCGAGCGGACGCCACTGAGCGCACGGGCACACTTGACCGCCTAGCCTTCCGCCTTGTTTCACGCGGACGTCGAGGCGGACGTCTCCAATTCACGCCGTGCCCGCCTTGTTCCAAGCGGACGCCAGAGCGGACGTCACCTGATTCAAAAAAAAAGGAGACCTGGACGCCGCGTTTCGCTCGTGACTCCAGTCCATCTCCGAATTGCTCCCGCTTCTAAATTCTCCACCGAACCACTTATATTATTATTGTGTTTATTTCTAATCATTTTATTTTCTAATTTGTTTCAGTAATTTCGTTTTATATACAGAAACACACAAAAAAAAAACAGTACGTGGCAAATGGAACAGGTGTGCGAACAAGAGTGTTGTTATTCACAGTATTTATACTGCTCCGTATGTGGGGGAGCTCATGATTATGAGGATTGTCTCATATTCCAAGAGCAACTCTGATAGAAGATCAACCAGACTACCTGGAGAGACTCGCTCAACAAGAACAGCACCAAAGCGAAATAATTCATGAGGTAGAACACCCACTACGGATGTAAGTTACTCTTTTCCCTCTACGGTCACCTACCGCCAGTTTCCATCCTTCTCTATGCTCTATGCAGAAGATGAGGATACTTACATCCTCGACAATGAAGAGAAGGAATTGCCATCACCTCCCGCCAAGATATCCAAACAAGACGCCACTATCACCTTCAAGAATCAACTTTCTCTGAAGATGATATCGATCCGCGTTCTTTTACGAGCCTCACCTACAAGAGGAGGATGTTTACATCCTCCAATTTGAGGTAGAAAAATCATCACCACCGGTTCTTCTGTTAGAACTATGTTACCGGCAGTACCTCCTCAAACACCAGATTTTGTGGAGTATTCATTTTCCTATTATATTTGCGAAGTAACGTTTTGTTTTGATCCAGGAGGTTTGATTTTAATTACTGCTAACTTCGTTGTCCTGGCAAAACTGTTATCTACTTTTATTTTTGATCCAGGATAACGAAGCGGGCGTCTAGCCAAAGACGTTAAAGAAGGGCAGCTTCCCGGAGGCAACCCGGATGAACTTTTTTTTATTTGCTTTTATGCTCTTTTAATTTTCAGGTTCTCTTTAAATTTTATTTTTGCTAACTTTTAACTCTGTTTGTAGTATGGTTGCTTCTAGTGTCTTAAGCAGGTGCAAATTCATGTCTACACTTGCAACCAAGCTACGCTACTTGAGGCTGAAGCTCAAGTGTGGGGAACTCCTTTAACAACTAGCAAAGATAATATCAGGGGAGTACCAGTTTCTTTAATTTTGCTTTTTATTTAAATAAAAACTGCAGAGGAGCGTTGATGTCTATTTGTGACCTTTGTGTTATCTCTATTTTATCTACTTACCGAAAAGGTCTTCTGAAACCTTCCCTTGTTTTTTCTGGTGAACAATGAGGACATTGTTCAATCTAAGTGTGGGGGAGTGTGCCCTTTTCGGTGACATTTTGTGCTTAAATGTTTAATCTCTCTGCTTATCTTGCGTTTGTCCAATTCAATATCGTGACCCTTTATATGTGGGTTGTTCTCTTTAAGAATAAATACTGTTATGAATTGTGGGATAAATGGTACAAATTTTAAAAATTTTGATTACTTTTGAGGCATTTTATATGCGGTGTGACCAAATGATCTGCAAATGGTTGGATTTTATTGCTCAGGGTTTCTTTCTGTCTTCTCTCTTAGGGATTGCTAAGGGGTGCTTCTCTGTTAAAGAAAGAAAGAAAAATCAATAATAAGGGACTTGTGAGACACCATTGGTAACCAACAAAAGAGAGTTGAGTGTTCTTAAAATACAAAGGCGTGATGCCTACATTTCTCATCTCTTGCAAATGAAACAAATGCATGAATCTATTTTTCCTTTTGTTTTCTCCTCAATGCCCATTCTTGAGAGAAGTTGGCCATGGAAAAGTTCTCAGAGTCACCTAAACAAAAGAACATTGAAGTACCTTAGATCATACCCCGACTCTATATTTTATTTTACCCTGAGCACACCTATGCCACCAGCAGTTGATTTTTCACACTCCTCAATAAGTTAAAAAGATCATGTTTATCCTACCCTTCATAATAATTTGTTAGTATTGAGCATTCCCTACTTACTTCGGTACGTGGTTTTGCTTGAGGACAAGCAAAAAGATAAGTGTGGGGGTGTGATGTGTCCAAATGAGCATGATTTATAGGTGTATTTCAAAAATTATTAGCACTTTTCTTGCTCATTTCTCCACTTCGGTTAGTTTTCCTCTAGTTTTTTTTATTTTATCTCACATATTTGTTGGTTTAACATGAGGAAAACCAAGCTGGGAGTAAAGTAGACGAATAGACGAACGCATAGATGCAAACGGCTCAAAAAACGGAGTCCAAACGAAGAATCTAGAGCCGGTAGAAGAGAGTCACCGCGAGAGGCACGCAAGAAGTCGTGTCCGCCCCTGCAACCGCCTAGGGTTAGGCGGACAACTCTGTGCTGCAACCGCCTTATAATAGGCGGACGTGAGACAATGCCATGCAACCGCCTAAGAAAGGGACGTGAGCCATGCGGACGTGAGGGAACGTGCAACCGCGCCTGTCAAGGCGGTACCATAGGCGGACGTCGACACAACCACCTTGCTTGAGGCGGACACACACAAACCACACAATGCAACCGCCTAGCTACATGGCGGACATGAAGGCGGACGCGACTAAAATCAGCGCGCCCAGTTTTTCTCTCGCTCGTCGACTTCGCCCGTCGACCTGTCTGCAACTTATCCATCTACTCTTCACGCGTTCTGTCCCCTGAGCAATCAATGAGCAAATATCTTCACGCGTGATCCAGCTCTATCTTCAATTTTCCTTTCCTCTATATAAACATACGTACCTTCTGCTTTCATTGAGACATCCACCATCCATCATCGATCCACTTCACCACATATCACACGCCCATCTCATTTCTCTCCTCCCTCTTCTCCATTTTATTTATTTCACATTCCACCATATTCACCTCTAGTTCTACGTATACAAAATAGCAGAACGAATGCAGGAGTGACTATAGATGATTTCTATTACTCTTGTTTCTGTTTATCTATTTAATATGTTAGGCTAGAATATTTATACTCTGGGAACGGTTATTATGTGTTTGTATTAATTATGCAATATTTTTACTGGTTTATTTAAATGCAGTTTGTTACGCTTAAAGGTTATCTCGCACCTTTCTAATAAATGTCATGAGTTTATTAAACTGCTTTACTAAGTCTATTTTGATCAGACCGGTGATAAATAGATAGGTTAATTAAGCCGTAAAACTGGAGGAAACTTGTTATGATTTAATAAGTTAGTATTCAGTTGCAAGCATAAAACCTCATACTCCTCTGCCGTCCACCAGTGGGTGCTCGAGTTTTCATCGGACCTTGCACAACTGGAACGAGTTCTTATGAGTTTTCATCGGACCTTAAGATAATAACAGGAATCTTGCCAAACTATTATATTGAACCAGTAGAAATAGCATAATTAAGCAGATCATATTAACCTGACCCAGAGTCCCGTTTAATTTATCTATTAACTGTGTTTATTTTTATCTTTCCTTTTTATTTATAATACAAGTCAATTAATCCCCCCTTTTTGTGACACGCTTAGGTACTATAATATGCACATTAGTCCCACGGTTCGACATCCGGTCACTTACATTTCACTATACTACCACGACCGGGATTTGTTTGCAGCCCGACGTTTATTTTGAGTTTTAATTTTTTTTCTTTTATTTTTACACCAGTTTAACCACTCAGATATACACGTCTGCAAATATGTATAAGAAATCCTAGTGCTTTGGCATACAATTTTACTGTCTTAGCTGTTTATTGTTTTGACATTTATTTTTCTGTTTTGTTCTCTTCTGCATGGGTAACTTGTTTGCTTGTTTTCATTGATTTTGTGCTTAAGCTAATTGTTTATATATAGTGCGTTGTTCAATGGGTGAATTCTCTTTTTTTATTTCATCACTACCTTCTAATGCATATGCATGTCTTTCTTTTTTTTTCCTGGAACAAGAAGGTGAGTAAAGCTATAGATCATGATTTCCGTACAAAAAGGCCTTTATTAAGTTGTTGCTTTATTGTTGTACGCCCTTGTAGGAATTGAATGTTTGGTCGTCCATCACTGATGGCGCTTTTGATTGTTTCTCTTTGTAAGTATGCAACAAAATATAAGATTAACGGGTTGGATGAAAATATAATAAAATTTGTCTTTTGGAATGATGTGGTTATCAACTTGAATGAGAATGTGTGTATGTATTGATTGTGGAATAGAATGAGTTGAATGAAAATAGTTAAAGGAACACAAAATATATGGCATAATTCCTACCGTTTACTGTGCCATTTACTGCTATGCAGAATGCAGTGAGTAGGAACATGGTAGATAGTCTCAGAGTTATGGCTAAAGGAACTCAGGTAACTTTCATGTACAACAATGTTCGAAAACTGAAAAAATTCTTTTGTTGTTTTCGGTTTTTGTTTGGTTCTGGTTGTGTGTGATGTTTCTGTAATTTTTGAGATGTGTTATGGTCGATTATTAGAGGTTAAAACCCTCTGCATTTCTTATGAATTTCGTGGCTTATGCAGGTGGTAAGTTAAGTAGGATAGAGCAAAGGAAAAGTGACATAGAAAGTGCTTTAAGGTTGCATGTGCAACCGGTTTTTGTTGCTTTTGTATACTAAGTATTATGTGATGTTTTACAGCTTGAATTGATGAGGAAATGATGTTATTTTGTTGGTTATATGTCCAGGTCGAAATGGTGTCAAATGGGATAGGTTTCCTAGACAAATAATAAGACAAAGTTAGTTATACATGTGAATGTACATTCGGATATAAGGTGTGTTCTAGTAACCGTTGAGGAGGAGGCTTAATGAGTTAATGATTTCCTAATATAGACAGAACCTTAGGTGACGAAATGGATAGGTTGAATATGAGGTTTTGACACATGTTTAGTACTATAAGTTTGATGAAATATGGCTAGTTAACTAGGCGAGTTAACTAGAGAAAAACCTATCACAAAACTTATCGGTGTTGGTTATGAAAGTTCTTGTTTGATTTGGTTTCTGGTGTTTTAATGAACATGGGGTCTTATACAGACCATAAGATGTTATATGACCATTGGGTTCAAATAAAAGTTGTAATAATGCCTAGACACACATAGGCGCACAATAAGTGTTACTAAGGGATTTTGATCACTGTGATTGTGTTAATTTCGGTATGGTTGGTTTTTCTGTTTTTGTGTGTGACTATAATTTATGTGTGGTGAATATTGGGGTTCATACTGATTATATAATGTGGGATGACCACTTGGTAAAATTAAATTGGTGAAAATACTTAAGCATACATAAACATACAAAATGGTTACTGTGGTGAGTATAATTACTATTTGAGTTGCTTCTGCCCACTAATTGTTGTGGCTGCTTATACTGACTTTACTTGGTGTATTAAATTGTGTAATATGGTTCTGGACATGAGGAATGTGTTGGTCAATGTTGGCAATGTTTATCCATGGATTACTCCTACCAATGTATTGGAATTTTGTGATGCCCTACTAATGTATTGGGAATTATTTTACCGCTCCTACCAATGTATTGGAGCTAAGCTACTATGATCTACTCTAGGGGCTGATGACCTTTAGAGGGTGTGCACACTTAAGGACATAGAGTGAGGTGAGATTTGTTCCGAGGGGTTTTTCTCCCGAGGTCCAGTGGTTATGATTATTTGTTCCAAGGGCTTGCCCGAGGTCCAGTGGTTGTGTGAGGTTGTTCGAAAGTATTTGTTATGTGGTGGAACTGGATACCTACTGTATAACCTACTGATTAAAGTTGATTTTGTGGTATATGGTATCCATTTATGTTTCTGGTTGGTTAACTACATGCCTTGGATTAAATGTAAATGCAGGTGACGAAATACCGCAAGTTGTGTGGAATTGTTGTGTTTGTGATGAGTGGTTATCATAGCGTATAAAATTTGATAAGTTGATAACCTTGCTGATTGAATGTGTATTATGTACATTTTATAAAGATAAATGTCTTTTACGAGTTGTGGTGGAATTCTCAATTTGCTGATTTGCAACGCAACCCTTCCTTGTTTGTGTTTGGATTTATGGTTGCAGAGTAAGACGGTTTATGGCTGGCACCCTACTCGGATGGAGTGCTGAGCTGATTCATTGCCACTTCCTCTATGTTTACTTAGTGTGTAGTTTTTCCTTTAGAATGGGCGTCCAGGTTATAGTTGTTAGGAAGCCCCTTTTTCCTGCACTGTGTTACTATAAACTGCGCACCACAGCTAGAATGAGGGTGTTACCGGTAGTAGAGGAGGTGAGAGGAGATTTAAGGGACTTAGAGGGCTCGTGTGTGAATTAGCCCTCTAAGCCATTTAGTTGAACTATGGTTTGTTTTGAATTTGGTAGTTGTCATTTTGGACTAAGTTGAAGGTTGTCAGTGTTGTAACTTAATATTGCTTAAGTTGAACTGTTATGACTCTATGTTTAATTAAAACTAAGTAAGGACAATGTTTCCTCTTTGAAGCTAAGAATATGTAATATGTTTAAGAGTTGTAGTTAGCCTTAGCACCACTAGGGAGTGGGTGTGGCGTTGTAGCACCCATTTGAGAGTTAATCGGGAAGTCTTCCGCTGCGATGTCCGGTGATGTGTGTTGTGTCTTTGCGAATGGGGGTGTTACAAAAGTTGGTATCAGAGCCCTAGGTTATAAATTAGGGGAGAGATAGGTGATTTGTTGCTTGAATGTTTGTGTGTGAATGCCTGATTGACTGCTTGAATGTTTGACTACTTATGATATGTGACTGATAAATATATGTATATGCGTAGAATGATAATCGACCAACAGGGGAGGCCGATAGAGGCCAGCTTGAAACCCTTAGAAACCTAGCCCTTAGCATGGGTAGGATATTAGAAAGGCAAGAGGAAAGAGCTGAAGTACCCCAAGACTTCGCCAGGAAGATTGCTGCAATGAAGCCGAGTACGTTTGTTGGAATTGAAGACCCTGTGATCCTGGAGGATTGGATCAGGGAGTTTGACAAAATTTTTGATGTTGTGGAATGTCCTGAAGACAAGAAGGTCAATGGGGCGGTATTACTTTCGTGGAGAAGCTGACTTATGGTGGTGCTCTGAGAAGGAAAGGTTGGGTGAGCAACCTAATTGGGTTGGAATGCGCTGAAAGAAGCAATGAGAAGGAGGTTCTACCCGGAGCATGTCCGAATGCAAAAGTATCATGAATTCCTTGAGCTGAAACAATTGTCGGGGGATGTGAAGACTTACCACTCAAGATTTGTAGAATTGGCAAGGTTTGCAGCAAACCTAGCCTGATGAAGCCGCCAAGTACAAAGATTTATCGGGGGACTGAATTGGGGGCTGCAGGAAGCTCTGAGTATCCTACCAGTGGCTACCCTGCAGGAAGCGTATGAGAAGGCTGCTAATTTGTACCGGTACAACAGAGGAGGAAGGAGGCACAAGGAGGCCTGAAGAGAAAGTTTGAACCAAACCAAGGAGGCAGAACATGGAGAAAGGAGTGAAATATGATGGAAACCAGAAGGGATCAAGAAGCCTTGGATCAAGCCAAATTACCAGGGGCAAAGTAGTAACACAAATGACCCAAATAAGAGGGCCAGATATTTCTTCTGTAAGAGGTGTACAAGGAACCACCCAGGGGTGGACTGTGAAGGGAAGCTGGTCAAATGCTACAACTGTGGCACCTTGGGCCATAGAGCCTTTGAGTGCAGGAAGAAAAAGGAAGGTGGAGGTGGGAATGGAAATCAAGGTGCTGGGCAAACTAACACCCAGAACAACAACAATGGTTATAATAACCAAGCTGGAGGCCAGAAGACTGGTTACAATGGCGCAAGAAACAACTTCAATGGCCAAGGGAGCAACCAAGGGAAACAACAACAAGGGAATCGAGGAGGAACCAAGGAGGAGGGTATGGCAACCGAGGCCACATCAATGTCATAAGCAAGACCGAGGCGGAGGAAGAAGGAAAAGTTATCACAGGTACTTTTCCTGTCAATGGCGTTCAAGCTAAAGTGTTATTCGATTCCGGTGCTTCATGTTCATTTATATCCTCTGAATTTATGAGGAAGGTTGGGATAGTACCAAATGCTAGCATTGATTTTAATGTTTCTACCCATCGGGGAAGTGGTTAGATGTGATAAAAAGGTCAAGGGAGTAAAGATAAGTATTGGGAACAATGAGTTTGAAGTAGATGTAGTGGAATTCGGGTTAAAAGATTTTGATGTCATCCTAGGAATGGATTGGTTGGGTAGAAACAAAGGGCGAATAGATTGTGAGAAGAGAAAGGTGAGCTTGGTAGGAAAGAAAGGAAAAAGGGTATCACACACAAGCGAGGGAGTTAAAAGTGAGGTAAAATTGGTAGCTGCCATGAAATTATGGAAAGACATTATCAAAGGAAACCAAGCATTCCTGTGCTAGTGGGGAGGAAGGCGGTTATGCTGCATCTATTCAAGAGGCGACCTCAGAGATGGAGGATCTTCTAGTGGTGAAAGATTTTCCCGGCGTATTCCCAGAGGAGATACCAGGGATGCCACCAGATCGGGAGGTGGAGTTCACAATCGACTTAGTGCCAGGGACAGCACCAATCTCCAAGCATCCATACAGGATGGCTCCGAGTGAGATGCAAGAACTGAAGGAACAATTGGGAGAGCTACTTGACAAGGGCTACATTCGACCAAGTGTATCGCCATGGGGAGCTCCGGCTATTTGTCAAGAAGAAGGATGGAGGCATGCGCCTCTGTATTGATTACAGAGAGCTCAACAATGTCACGATTAAAAACAAATACCCTGCCAAGAATCGACGACCTGTTTGATCAACTTCAAGGGCAAAAGTCTTCTCCAAAATCGACTTAAGGTCAGGTTATCACCAATTGAGGGTGGCTGATAAGGATATACCGAAGACGGCTTTTCGTACAAGGTATGGCCATTACGAGTTCACGGTCATGCCGTTCGGGCTAACCAATGCACCAGCAGTATTCATGGGGTTGATGAATCGAGTTTTCAGCACATTTTTGGATAAATTTGTAGTGGTCTTTATTGATGACATTCTGGTGTACTCTAAGAGCAAGTAGAGCATGAAGAACATTTGAGGCAAGTGTTACAATCCTGAGGGAGAAGAAATTGTATGCTAAGTTGTCAAAGTGTGAATTTTGGCTGGAGCAAGTGTCATTCCTTGGTCACATCGTTACTAAGGATGGAATCTCGGTAGACCCAGCTAAGATCCAAGCAGTGAAAGAGTGGCCAAGACCTACCAATGTTAGAGAAGTCCGAAGTTTTCTGGGATTAGCAGGCTACTACAGAAAATTTGTAAAGGATTTTGCAAGAATTGCACGTCCACTTACGAATTTGATGAAGAAGATAGTACCGTTTCGATGGGAGGAAAAATGTGAGGAAGCTTTCCAACAGCTGAAGGGGAGGTTGACATCTGCACCAATTCTTGTACTACCTTGTGGCACAGAAGTTTGTTTGAAGTTTACAGTGACGCATCAAAATACGGGTTGGGATGTGTGTTAATGCAACATGGCAAGGTGATAGCCTATGCTTCCAGACAATTGAAAGAATATGAGACGAGGTACCCCACTCATGATTTAGAGCTTGCTGCCATCATTTTCGCATTGAAGATTTGGAGACACTACTTGTTTGGTACTTCTTGTAAGATCTATACCGACCACAAGAGTTTGAAGTACATCTTCACGCAAAAAGAATTGAACATGAGACAGAGGAGATGGTTAGAACTTATCAAAGACTATGATTTGGAAATCATGTACCATGAGGGCAAGGCCAACGTTGTGGCTGATGCCTTAAGCCGAAAGAGAAGCCATATGGAAGAAGCCAACTGGATATTACATGATGAGTTGGTGAATGATATTAAGAGGCTGCAAATTGAGGTGGTTGAACAAGGTGTGGTAGACAGAGAGGTGGAGCTATACAACATGAATGCGTATTCTGATTTCCACAAGGAAATATTAGAGCATCAACAAGAAGACGACAAGTTAAGGAAGATAAGACGAAAAGTGGAGAGAGAGAAGCACCAGACTTTGTGATTCACGAAGATGGGAGTTTGAGGTTCAGAGGTAGATGGTGTGTGCCAAACCAGTGCAAAAGCATTAAGACAAAGCTAATGGAAGAAGCTCACAACTCTGGGTACTCAATACACCCTGGAGGAGATAAGCTATACAAAGACATCAAGAGGCATTATTGGTGGCCAGGCATGAAGAGGGAAGTAGCAGAGCACGTGGCTAAGTGTTTGACATGTCAGAAAGTTAAAATTGAGCATAAGAAAACACCGGGTATGTTACAACCGTTAGGCATACCAAGTTGGAAATGGGATTCTATATCCATGGATTTTATAAGTGGGCTGCCAGTTACCAAGGGAGGAATGGATCAAATATGGGTAGTAGTTGATAGGCTAACTAAAACCGCTAGGTTCATACCAATGAAGAAGACATGGTCTATGGAGCAACTAGTGGATGCTTACGTTCGAAATGTGGTGAAATATCATGGAATTCCATCGGAAATAATCTCAGACAGAGACTCTAGGTTCACTTCAAGATTTTGGCAAGAATTTCAAAGGGCAATGGGTACAAAGTTGAATCTCAGTACGGCGTATCATCCTCAAACAGACGGCCAAACGGAGAGAACAATCCAAACTCTAGAGGACATGATGAGAGCTTGCGCAATGGACTACCAAGGATCGTGGGTAGATAAGCTACACTTAATCGAATTCTCCTACAACAATAGTTATCATGCAAGCATTAAGACAACACCCTATGAAGCATTATATGGAAGGAAGTGTAGGACACCGCTGTGTTGGAGTGACTCAGGAGAACCGATAATAGTCAGACCACAACTCACGGAAGAAATGAGTCAGCAAGTCAAAAACATCCAGCAGAGGATGAAGGCTGTGCAAGATAGACAAAAATCATATGCAAACTTGCATAGGAGACTGGTAGAATTTCAGGAAGGAGATAAGGTGTTCCTAAAGGTATCACCACCAGAAGTGTAGTATGTTTTGGTAAGAGAATCAAATTAGCTCCGAAATACATTGGACCTTATGAAGTGCTGGGGAGAGTAGGCAAAGTAGCTTATAGGCTAGCGTTACCTGTGGATTTGGAGCAAGTACACAATGTATTCCACGTCTCGTAATTGAAAAGATACATACCGGATGAGACCCATGTATTACAACCAGAGGAGGTGGAGTTGGAACCAAATTTATCCTATGTTGAGCAACCGACCAGAATATTGGATCACAAGTCAAGGGAAACCAGAGGGAGATCGGTGGAAATGGTAAAGATATTATGGGATCACCATGGAATTCAAGAAGCAACTTGGGAGCTAGAGAGCAAGATGAGGAAACAGCACCCACATCTATTTGATCAAGGTTAGTATATGTTAAAAGTTTCAGGAGAAACTTTCTTTTTAAGGAGGGGAGAGCTTGGGGCAAAATTAGGGATAAATCCTTTGATTCTATGTGATAATTACTGAATTTCTTGATGTGATGGACCTATGATGAGTTGATTATTGAATAATATGTGATAATCAGTGCATAATCGCTTGATACGATATGTTTTGAATGTTTGGGTATGTGGATATATGTTGGAAGCATTGGAAGTACAGCTCATTATGAGTATTGATTACTAATGTTTTATGTGGTCATGTGGAAAATCGTGGATTTGTATCTCTAGAGGAGCTATGGTTCCATATGAACCGTTATTTTATGTGAGCACTGCTTGAATCCTTGAATAGACAGCCGTTAACATCGGTTAAACTATATTTGAGTGATGTTGCTGGACCATTATGGTTAGATAGCTTCGAGGACGAAGCTTTGTTTAAGGAGGGGAGAATGAAACACCCTAAATTGCTAGGAATTGATATAGTGATATAGATCACTATATAGTTGTAGCTCATTGGGAATTATTTACTGGAAATTAAGTGTTAGTGTGTCGTCTCCTTATTCCAATATCTTTAAGTGTTGATCCAATGATATTATCCCATGAAGTATATCATTTTCAGTAGACCATTCATGGCCATAAAATAGACAGCAAGGTCTAGCCAATTTATTCTTACAACAGTCCATTCATTTCGGTTATCTTTGGACTCGGTTAGCTAGTTATTATCGTTTTGTCACTTCCTATTCCTATACCTCAATGTTGTTAACCAAACTAGACATTCCCTACACTTTATTGAGCTTTATTTCATGGCTCAAAATCAAGCCAAACAAGGCTCCAAATTAGCCTATACTTGCCGCCCAAATTAATGGTATTCAAACATGTAGCAATTGTTACATGTTACTTCTTGTCACATAAACTACCACATTGCCTTATATAATCCTAAGTATTATAATATCAAGTGAGACATCAGTAGGTGGCCAATTTTTACATGCTGAAACACTTCTAGATTAGCCATTAAACAACAAGTATAGTTCCACCATTATTTTACTAGGTAACATGTATCACTTATATTCTCTTGTCATTTAATTAATGGCATTAGCATTTCTGGTTGGATTAAACAATTCCATGGCTGGGAACAAACTTTTGAGGTGTCAAATATCTACATTCTTGAAGTTAAAACCTGACCACGTGTCTAACATTCAGCCAAGACTACATTAGACTTCAATAAACAAACTTGTTGAAATGAGAATACAAATCCCCTTGTTTTGCATGTTGGTATCGGCTGGATGGGGCATTATTCATGCCTAGATCCTTGTCCTCTCATCCTTCCCAAACTCTCATAAACATTCCACAAGTACCAAGTAAATAATATAGCAAAGAATTAACATGGAGAGTAGAACAAAGTGAGAGCACATGTTGCTGAAATGTTGTGCCAAGTGCAGATTTTTGTTCCCTCTTGTGCATGCTCTCGGTAATACCCCCTCCCATACCCATATGTTTCCACTTCCTACATTGCTCCTCATTTCCCTAACATCCTTAGCTGTATTAGAAGACAGAAGTTGAGAGAAAACTCAAAGAAAAGAGAGAGAAAAACGTGGTGAAGGGAGAGAGAAGAAAGGAGTGCTGAACAAGAAAATTCTGCTGCTGTATCCCTCCATTTCTGGTCCTATAATTCGTTTTTGCATCCATTACCAAAGCTTGTTTCTTTCACCCAATCCCTTCCCCTGTGTGTCTAGAGGTTATATCAAAAGAGAAACCAAGAAAAAGTCTTGTAACAAGAGAGAAAGAGAGCAAACCGTGAAGAGCTGCTGCTGCTGGAATTTTCTGCTGCTGCTGCTGTTTGGTGTTACATGCGCCAGCATAGGAAGGGGAGTTAGAGTCCATTTGCTGGAAATATTAATAGGAGAAGGAGAGGTCTATTATCTGTAGGATTTCCAAGAAAAACTAACTAGTTATGGCTAGAGGAACTCAGGTAACTTTCATGTACAACAATGTTCGAAAACTGAAAAAATTCTTTTGTTGTTTTCGGTTTTTGTTTGGTTCTGGTTGTGTGTGATGTTTCTGTAATTTTTGAGATGTGTTATGGTTGATTATTAGAGGTTAAAACCCTCTGCATTGCTTATGAATTTCGTGGCATATGCAGGTGGTAAGTAAAGTAGGATAGAGCAAAGGAAAAGTGACATAAAAGTGCTTTAAGGTTGCATGTGCAACCGGTTTTTGTTGCTTCTGTATACTAAGTATTATGTGATGTTTTACAGCTTGCATTGATGAGGAAATGATGTTATTTTGTTGGTTATATGTCCAGGTCGAAATGGTGTCAAATGGGATAGGTTTCCTAGACAAATAATAAGACAAAGTTAGTTATACATGTGAATGTACATTCGGATATAAGGTGTGTTCTAGTAACCGTTGGGAGGAGGCTTAATGAGTTAATGATTTCCTAAGATAGACAGAACCTTAGGTGACGAAATGGATAGGTTAAATATGAGGTTTTGACACATGTTTAGTAACTATAAGTTTGATGAAATATGGCTAGTTAACTAGGCGAGTTAACTAGAGAAAAACCTATCACAAAACTTATCGGTGTTGGTTATGAAAGTTCTTGTTTGATTTGGTTTCTGGTGTTTTAATGAACATGGGGTCTTCTACAGACCATAAGATGTTATATAACCATTGGGTTCAAATAAAAGTTGTAATAATGCTTAGACACACATAGGCGCACAATAAGTGTTACTAAGGGATTTTGATCACTGTGATTGTGTTAATTTCGGTATGGTTGGTTTTTCTGTTTTTGTGTGTGACTATAATTTATGTGTGGTGAATATTGAGGTTCATACTGATTATATAAGGTGGGATGACCACTTGGTAAAATTAAAATTGGTGAAAGTACTTAAGCATACATAAACATACAAAATGGTTACTGTGGTGAGTATAATTACTATTTGAGTTGCTTCTGCCCACTAATTGTTGTGGCTGCTTATACTGACTTTACTTGGAGTATTAAATTGTGTAATATGGTTCTGGACATGAGGAATGTGTTGGTCAATGTTGGCAATGTTTATCCATGGATTACTCCTACCAATGTATTGGAATTTTGTGATGCCCTACTAATGTATTGGGAATTATTTTACCGCTCCTTCCAATGTATTGGAGCTAAGCTACTATGATCTACTCTAGGGGCTGATGACCTTTAGAGGGTGTGCACACTTAAGGACATAGAGTGAGGTGAGGTTTGTTCCGAGGGGTTTTTCTCCCGAGGTCCAGTGGTTATGATTATTTGTTCCAAGGGCTTGCCCGAGGTCCAGTGGTTGTGTGAGGTTGTTCGAAAGTATTTGTTATGTGGTGGAACTGGATACCTACTGTATTACCTACTGATTAAAGTTGATTTTGTGGTATATGGTGCCCATTTATGTTTCTGGTTGGTTAACTACATGCATTGGATTAAATGTGAATGCAGGTGACGAAATACCGTAAGTTGTGTGGAATTGTTGTGTTTGTGATGAGTGGTTATCATAGCTGTATAAATTTGATAAGTTGATAACCTTGCTGATATGAATGTGTATTATTTACATTTTATAAAGATAAAATGTATTTTACGAGTTGTGGTGGAAGTTACTCAATTTGCTGATTTGCAACTGCAACCCCTTCCTTGTTTGTGTTTGGATTTATGGTTGCAGAGTAAGACAGGTTTATGGCTGGCACCCTACTCAGGAGTGGAGCTGATTCATTGCCACTTCCTCTATGTTTACTTAGTGTGTAGTTTTTCCTTAAGAATGGGCATCCGGGTTATAGTTGTTAGGAAGCCCCTTTTTCCTGCACTATGCTACTATAAACTGCGCACCACAGCTAGAATGAGGGTGTTACCGGTAGAGGAGGTGCACAGAAGATTTAAGGGACTTAAGAGGGCTCATGTGTGTTAATTAGCCCTCTAAGCCATTTAGTTGAACTATGGTTTGTTTTGAATTTGGTAGTTTTCATTTTGGACTAAGTTGAAGGTTGTCAGTGTTGTAACTTAATATTGCTTAAGTTGAACTGTTATGACTCTATGTTTAATTAAAACTAAGTAAGGACAATGTTTCCTCTTTGAAGCTAAGAATATGTAATAAGTTTAAGAGTTGTAGTTTAGCCTTAGCACCCACTAGGGAGTGGGTGTGGCGTTATAGCACCCATTTGAGAGTTAATCGGGAAGTCTTCCGCTGCGACTGTCCAGTGAGTGTTGTGTCTTTGCGAATGGGGGTGTTACACTGGTCAAGACCACAAACATGGCTACACATGTAGAACTTCTTTTAACACCGCACTATGATTTTAAAACCCAAATTTACTTTCAAAACCACAACCTTTCTTTTAAACCTTGGATTTTAAAACCAAACCAACAGAATTACGGTGAGTATCATAGAATGATACAAGAGGAGTTGACAATAGAATACTTCATCTAGGCGTGTGACGAACACTACGAGTGTACCCAAATACGGGATGTGGGACAACCGCACTCCGAAGGAGCTTGCGGGCCTGACATATAGTTAGGTAAGTGGTAACGTATCAACAAGGTACCCCACGTATGTATACATGTAGTGTACGAAACACGGGAAGTAGTCAACTCCGTTCTACGGACCATAAGTAAGCTCAAGCAGAACAGTTGGGTGCTTCAGACGATCTAGGAAAAGGAACACAACTAAGTAATAAGTATAAAGAACTCAGAGAATCCATGTGAGACAAGGAATAAGAACTAGGAAGTGCAAGGAGCGCAGACTAGTAAGTATAGACATTGGATATGTCTCGAGAACATCAAGCAAATACATGACAGCTGGAAGGTATACCCAGCCTGAACACAGTAAGGCAAATGCCTAATGTCAATACAATGATGCTGAACAAACGGGACGGAGTTCCCAAGAGCAATCACAAGATTACCATGAAGTATAATCCATCATTGGAGAGGATGCTAAACCTAGTCTAAAACACTAGGAGAAAGTATAAATAGACTACCCAAGAACGGGAGACGTTATAACCCAAAAGGGTATAGCTCAAATACAATACCACAAGCCGGTATAGTGGACACAATGTATCATAAACATTAGCCGGATGTAACGGCAAAACTAACAACACCCAGGGGCAATCCTAGAAGGGTGTCTGTGTGGACAACAGTTGTACAAGCGTCATGATAAGAGCACGGAAGCTAGAACGAACATTCGGTTAGGACACCGAAGGGATTTCACTTATAGGAGATACCCTCAACCGTAAGAAGGCACTGATTAACACCAGATTGCCTAAAGGAACTCCTATGAACGGAAGCGTGATGCCACGACTTGCCGTGGAGCCTAGTAATACCTCCAACCTATAATGGTATACAAGGAGTGGAAACATGTCTAAGCAGCTTGCAAAGAGCATAGCTTGCAGCAATAAGGCTTCAAAGCCATGAACCAACTATATATGTAAACTCTAACGGTTGCAAAAAAACCACACCATTTGATAACAAGACCTGTAAGAGATATTGTCTCTTACGACAAAGAAATCAACAACTGGACCACCAATTCAAACTGAACAACATAATGAGTGGCTTGGAGTAATGGCCATCTCAGTGTCACTGTCCCTAGAGCATCATTCTAGTATACAGTTGACAAGCTTTTAATTACCCATCATGCCTTCTGTAGAAATGATAACACAGAGGCATAGTGCATTGCTCCAGTCCACACTTGGACACTACGAGAACCCAAGGGAAGGTGCCCCTCGTTAACCGAAGACCATCAATGCGGTAATGATGTGAACCCTTGAAAAAGGCTTCCATCTACTATAACAATAAAGCCTACGCATATAGATATTGCCAAGAGGCGACCAAACAAGGAAAAGAGATTTCAAAACCACTACGGCTATAAGGTGTGGACTGTATAGACACATCGCTTAAGAGCATCGAAGCTCGAAGGAGTAAGTATACTCCATATGCAACCAAGAACATGATAAACCTTGTCATAAGACCTGTGAGTGGAAACACACCCCTCAACAAGAATCTTCACTTGTTAGTGATAAGAATACTCTTCAATTAGACAACGGGACCAGGAAACCCTTGAAGTTTCATGGGATGTCCCGGTAATGTATATATAAAGTAAAACTACACAGCTAGAGCCTATAACCGATGCTCAGCACTGGGGGATAGTAATGTTCAAAAACAATCAATGTGAGTGCACATGGCACACCACGAATGACCAACGCTCAAGAGAGCTTATAACCCGATGAATTATCTCAGCCTTGATCAGCCAAGATACTTGGTAAATAACATCATAAATGATGATGGAATGACAGGTAAGCTAACCTACACATAAAACCTAAATGGAAGAAGAACATCTTCTCATTAAAATAACAACATTGTGGTATGCTACGACAACTGTCATACATATGAACTAGGAACCTCCTAGTGTATTTACACCATAAGGAAATGGTGCCAACGACAATGGCAATGAGTAAAGATGAGCTACCACAGTAATAGAGACCGTAAGAATGATGTTGTACAATGAGTAAGAATACGGTGCGCAACAAGCGACCGCTATGAGGAAGTAGTTAGACAATGACGCGGAGTATAAGTATGAGAAGACAGGCAAAAATATTCATTCCTATCACATAAGTGAATTATTGTCAAGTGTTTATGCCTCTGCACTCTGTATGACTGAGTGTTTTGGTATTGCACTTGTGCAGTAATGATCTAATGGGATAGCTAGGGATATGGAGAATGTAAACCGTAGTAAACCCTTCTTTTCACCAACAAACAGGGCATAAGCCAGTTAAGCAAGCCTAGCAACAAACTGTGTGGCCTAAGGCCAAAGAAGCACGAAGAGTGTACAACACACTGACAATCACAAATGTGAATCCCAATGGAATAAAGAGTGAAAAAAGACTTAAGAAAGTCACTAGGACCAACACATAGAAAGTGCAAGGTCATACAAGTAAAGAACACTTGTACTGAACTAGAAGAACTGGTATAATTCAGAAGCTATTGACAACAGAGAAGTACTACAACTAAGTAGTGACTTAACCTCGCCCGACAATAAGTCGGAGGAGCTTAGCGAATGATCGTGGAAGTACAAATAGTATGTATACTAGATTGCCAGAGAGCTGGTTATAAACCTACAACTCATTGAGTTCAAACACGGTAAAAGAATACCGCATTTGTTTAGTAAGCCTCATCCCCATAATAGACGGATAAAAAGGTGATGTATAGCGCATTAAGGATAACACGAAGGGTAAGTAACCCGAGTTATCAGGGTCGCGCAGCAGAAGCTAGTGGGCCATAGCTAGGAGACAATATACCTAGAAAGTATAGTAGAATGGCTATTAATGCCTTGAAGCCTAATAGGCTAGAACCGAATTGGCTATGAGTTAAATAAACTCATATAGGAATTCTTGGTGCAAGGACTAAACAATTAGTATGGTTAACACCCCATTGACCAAAGTACATTATATAATAGACCGTAGTGAAGCGAGACGCTTCAGATTGCCTAATTAAGTAAACCAATGTTCAATAATAATAACATATGGTAGATTACGTGGGCGTAATCCCTTTTAAGGGGGGTAGAGCGAAAACCGCTTAATGTAAGTTTTATGAATAAAACACATAAACGATAATGTGCATAGCACAAATGAGAATCAAATTGATGATTGATACTATGTTAAATAAACATAAGTATTCATTCATATTGTAATTATGGTAATTAGGCAATGGTGATGCAAATACCATCAGATGAAAATACCCATCGTGTAACCCAAGTGCAAGAGTATTAGTAAAAGAAAAGTAATGAGCAGTGGACGGAGCTCCACAGGTATCGTAACCTTTGAAGTAGTAGTACGAAATGAATGAGAGTAGTAGATGAATGAAGTCTAGGGGTAGTGTATACCTAGGTAAATGATTGGAAGAAAATTGAGGACAACAAAATTTTACGAGGATGGTGATCCCTAGTTAGAATATTGAGAGTGATGGATGAAAGCAGTGAAGGTTGAGGAAATGAGCATTTAGGTATTGAACCATGGAGTAAAGCATTTGGGAAGTAGAGTGAGGATAATTGATGGACTGATTCCATCCTTTGGAGATGTATGAATTCGTATCACGACTAGAAAGGGTAAAAAGATAGAAAATGAAAACAATTAAATTATTTGTTGTTGAAACTGATGTGGGAAGTCGAACTTGATCCTGATCAGATCAAGGGAAACCGAACACAAATTGGGGTGGAAAGATAGTTCAACACTGATGCTGATCACATCAGGGTTGAATGATTCTTGAAGCTCCCCTCAAGTGGTCACAAGAATCACACATAGGAGAGAAGTAATGAATATAAATTGGAACTTGGAGTTGGATGCTTTAGAAAGATTTCTAACTAGCTGTTGGGAAGGATTTTCCTTAGAAGGAGAATAAGGATGTGGTTAGAAGCTTGTATCGGGGAAGATAGTAGTGTAGCATGTTGTATTATTCCAAGGGCAGTGGGACATAGAGGAGTCCTGTGTCGAGATGACCTGAGTGCCTGCGGGATTGTAATGTGTATTGCATTGCTTTGGGGATAGCTTTGCACTGTATGTATGTATGTATAAACCTTGTGGAGTAAAACCGGATGGTTGGATGTGATTCGGATAGGAGCAATTATGGTACGTTGGTATGGTATGGAATTTAGAAACCTTATGTAAAGAATTGGGAATTGTAAGGAGGAGGAATGTATGGCTTTGGTATTAGACATGTAAGAATGAGTAAGCATCGTAAACCTATAACCTCGAACAACTTTGAGGACAAAGTTCTTAAGGGGGGTACATCGAACTACCCCGAACTTAAATATGGCGATTAAAATTATCCTAATAGGTATTTAAGAGCCTAATAATGCTTAAGTAATTTTGGTGAGGAAAAATAAATCCAAAGAAATAAAGAAACGCTTAAAAAGTGAAAAACGCTAAATAAGCGTTAAATAACCATAGGAGGTATGAGACCTCGGTTAGCGTATTATGTGGGTTCCTAGGGTTTAATAAGACCAAAATAATATATGAGAACAATTCCCGAAGAAAACGGATCCAAATAATACATTAAAACGCTAATAGAGCTTTAGTGCACATTTTTTGAGAAAACCTGAAAACGTGACTTTAAGTGGTCAAACGGACCCATAAAAGTTGAGAATTATTAAATAATAATTATTAAGCATTTATGGAAGCTTAATAACCAATAAAAATGATTAAACGAGAAAATTCCGGAAAACGGGCCCGGTAAGTGAATAGTACCGAAACCGGGTAAAATAACGAGCGTTTCCTGTAAAAGACAAAAAACGCTCCAGCTAGTAATACTGTGTGGGCCAATTTTTAATCAGTCACAAGCCCTCTCTCTCACACACACACACTAGCTAATTAAATAAGAGACCAAAAAGTAAAAAAAAACAATAAAGTGAAAAGCAAACCCTCACACTCTCTCACCTCACCTTTCTCTTTTCTCTTTCCTCCATTCTCCTTCCCAGCCGATCTCCCCCTCCTCTTTCTCTATTTGGGCGATTTTTGGAGCTCCAAGGAGAAGCTTCAATGGCTTCTCATCTTTCCATCCATGCTCCACCTTCATTTGAACTCCAAAGGTAAAAATAATTACATATTTGAACTCCCCTCATCCTCCTCTACACTTCTCTCTTTTCAAAATCCAAAGATGAGGAAGTTCATTTTCGTGGGTATACCCCATTCAAAGAGAAAATAGCACCAATGGGTAGCTGGGAGTCTTCTCCCTCCATTAAGGTAAAAATCTCTATGAAAGAACTCATATTTCTCCATCCTTGCTCATAACAGATTTTAACCTCTTTGTAACACTCCATTTTCTCTCTCTCTCTCTCCTTTGAGCATAATATCAACCTTGCAATGTTGGTGTATTCACCTTCTTGAACTAAGGGCTAAAAACCCTCCTAAGACACTCCAAAGGTAAACCCTAGAAATCTTGCTTTAAACATTTCAATGAACTAGCATTAATATATGGGTTAGTATATTAATTGCAATGGTTTTGTGTGCTTGGATGATGGGAATGGAGTTTGGCAACTCCATTCCCCATATGGCCGATTTGGACAAGAAAGAGAGAAGAGAAGAAGTGGAAAAGAAAAGAGGAAATAAGAGCTTAAGGTAAGAGCTCTTTCTTGAATGGTGAATTTAATGCATTAGAGTAATGGGAATGGGTAAACCAATTAAAGAACCCAAAATATTGTATTGGTATTGTAGTATTGGAATTTTGGGTGTTTGTGAATTAGTATGTGAATTATAGGCCTTAGAGCCAAGTGTATTGTATATGTGTATTAGTATTGTGGATTGAGGAAGTATTGATGAATTGGTATGGTATTGGTTATTGGTAGGACCCTTGTAAGGGTGTGGCTAGATTAGGAATGAATTTGATGAAAAAGTGTGTATGTGGAGAAGTTAAAATTGTAGGTAAACTATGGCAAAATTTTGGTAGGAATATGTGCATTTAAGGATGACTTGGTGAATGGGAGAACCAAGGTGTGTATTGGAGTTAATAGAGATGTTTGGTAATTATGGAATGGTAGTTGTAGTGTGAGAATCAAGGAGTGTAAAATCTGTAGCAAAGTGTATAAAGATGCATTGGAGAAGTTAGGAAGAATTAGTGTGTAAGGATTGGTGAAAAGAGTGTTAAACTTGGGTATAGGTATTGTAGTTGCTTGGAAATGGATTGGGATGGTAAATTGGCATTAGGAGAGGGAACTAGGTATGGAGGAAATAAGAACCAAAATCTGTAGCAAACACCATTTGGAGAAATAGTGTAAGTGCTGGAATGAGAATGTAGAAATATGGGTGTGAATTGGTATGAAAAGGAGTAATGGGCTAGAAATGGATTTGAGCATGTTTAGAGACTTAATTAGGTGCTTAAACATGTAGGATTAAGTATAGGAACAATGAGGAATTAATTAGGCAAAGTTTGGTTTGTAACAGATTAAGAGGAACTTAAAATCTGTAAAAGTTTAGCAGGGTCCGGGACCTTAGTCCAGGACTAAGTCCCGGACCAGTGTATAAAATCATGCCGAGAGTAGGACTCATGTGGTGGTCCGGGACTTAAGTCCTGTGCATGGACCCGGACCACCCTAATTAAACATGCCGAGAGTTTTGTGAACTTAAGGTCCGGGACTTACCTTGGATATGAAGACCTGGACCAGTACATGAATTCCATTCGAGAGTTTTCAAAAGCCTGGGTCCGGGACTTACCTTAAGTATAAGGTCCCGGACCATAGTTGAAATCAGGCCGAGGATTGCGACCAAGTGTTGGTCCGGACTTAAGACCTGGACAAGGTCTCGGACCAACCAAAACTTGTAAAATTAAGCTTATTAAATGGCTTTTAAGGTAAGGAGGTGAATAGTAACGTTATTATAAGATAATTAGTACTTAATTAATGATGTTTAAGGGTCATTAAAAGTATAAACAAGTTGGGGAATTAAATAAGAGAGTAGTAAGTATATGAACATTAAGTTAAACAGAAACAACGGGACAACGGGGTAAGTACGGGAGTAGTAGTAATGTGTGTATTGGAATGCTTAGTATTAATTGAACCATTTGACATGTAGTCATTGGTTCGTGGATAAGAATCAAGGAACAAGAGGGAACCAAAGGAACGAGGGAGCACCTATAAAGTAAATTCCAGTAAAAAGGTATGATTTCTTCATGCCCTGTATCCTAATCCGGTTACCCCAATTTGTGTGCTTATTTGATCACCTAAATAAGATAAATGCATGAATCGGACTATATTGCACTTACCTGTGCTTGCCTTATGTTGTTCTCGATGTTTACTGTCTGAACACTAGTTTGTATAATTCATGAAATATATGAATAATGATGAAGTGTATTTGTATCTCGTAGTGTACTGGTATATTGTGGCTTGGATGTTGACTTCTACTAAATTCCTTGCGTATGGATGTGTATATGAACAATGTAATGTGTATGTGGCTTGGATGTTGACTTCTACTAAATTCCTAACTACCTAACTCCTAACTTAAGTGTGAGTAAATTGGAATGAGTAGAAGTCCGATATAGCTTCGGCCACGCGTGAGGATGAGGAGACACAAGAGGTTGGATCCGATTCCTGACTCTTAAACTGGTCCGCGGCCCAAACCCCTTAAATGGGTAGCATCCCATTGGTGAGTCAAGTAAATCCCGGTGGTGGGACGGAGTAGTCCCCGGGCCAGAGGTCTCGACGACTTAACATGAGTAAGAGTAAGTAAGTAAGTATGTATGAGTATGAGTATGAGTATGTATGCATAAGTACTGTGAACGAGTAAAAGGGTAATCTCCACCCGATTAACCCGGGTGGACCAACATGAGCTAACAAGAATGGTGTATTGTGTATGTATTGCGTATGTATTGTGTATTGCGGATCTCGGAAAGGTAAGAATGTATCTGATGGCTTGTATGGGTTACCATGTATGTATTGAAGAGTGTGTATTGACGTGTATATATGTATTCCTTGCGTAATATATTGTAATATTATGTATAAGATCATGTATGCATGTATGTTTGAATGAAATCAATCGCATGTATTTGACCAAGTGGTCGGCGTACCCTCACTAGTACGCGGGGTATGCGGTTATCATACGCAGCGAAAGCCGACCCCCTAGGGGAACCTTTTTAGTGTGCAGGTACTGAAGTGGATGTGGTCAAGGTAAGAGACCGGCGACTACACTTGGATAGTTAGAAGTAGAATGTAGAGGTGTACGAAGTGGCACACCCCTGTACTTAGGAAGTAAGTAGTTGTGAGGGATGGGTAGATGTAGACTCTTAATGAGTACATAGGAACTTGGAAGAAGCATTGTATTTGTATTTGGAACCTAGTAAACTCGGTTATGTATATTGTATTGTATGGTATTGTAAATGAGTAAAGTGTTGAATGGAGCATTGTAGTATTGGATTGGTAAACGGAATATGGATTGTAGATGTGTAGTACTCGGGATTCCGGTCCATCAGACCGATGATGTATGTAGTAGTAGTAGTAGTAGCTATGTTAGTCACGTGGGTGACTAACGGCATTGTATCATCCACCGTGTGTAAGTATGTACCGCTGCGTGAATCTGGAAGTACGAGGAGATTGGACGGTAATGACAGTATTAACGGTAGGGGTGTTACAATTTCTTATATTATAAATGTTACACCCCTTATAACATCAAAAACCATATTATAAATTTTCATTCTAAAATGCCCATATTACCAAACAACACCTATTTTCTTAAATATTTACAAAATCCACCACATAATTTATATAATGTATATTATAGTTATATAACATATATTATGACATTTATGTCGTTAAAACAACTATAACCTACAGTTATAAATTGTTATAAAATACCAAACAACCCCTTATACTCTCAGTTTTTTTATTATCTCCCACTATACTTCCATAAATTACAAATCAACCCCAAATTATATTTCATTGTTACACTTATAATATATACCTTATATTATAATCCTTAAACCTTAATATAATTATAACCTATAGTTTTAAATGGTTATAATTACCGAACAGACCCTAGGGTCTGTTTTAGTTTAATTCCTACCACCTAAATTTATATAATTACCAAATCTCCCCAATTTATAATATATAGTTTTCTAGTGTCATTAAAACTATATATTATACATATATCTTAATAAAACCTTATATATAACTCCAAAAATTACCAAACTATACCAAAAGGTTATAAATGTCATTCCTAACCTTATACTTTCTATAATTCTCGGTTTATACCCATATGTTACCCATTTGTAACAATGATATGAAATATCATATATTATACTTATATAATTCATATAAACTCCAAATTTAACCAAATAAACTTCTAAAAATTCCTAATAACCTAAGGTCTGTTCTAAATTCTATTTAGTACCCCAAAGTTTCGGAAATCACTATATCACCCCAACTCTTATAAATATTTTACAATTTAATAACTATCATATTATAAGGTAGTATTTTAATTCCTTAAATTCTCCAAACTTGGTCAAAGTCTCCTATATAGTCAAATTTGACTTCTAATGCCAAATTGGACACAAACTCTTGGTAATTACCAATTATACCCTATACTATTCTATTTTTACAATTTTGACCCATAACTTTATAAAATGTTATAATTTTTAATAAATTCATTTAAAACCCCTAAATTCCACTAAATTAAGCCCATGGCTTTATATTTTACTAGTAATTACCGTTTGACCCCAAACTTAATTATATAAGCATAAATTAAATTAAATAACTTTAAACTTAAATTAAAATGGCCTAATGACATGGCCTTATTACAACTTTTCTTTATAACATAAAATTACACATAAATAGCTCAAATTATACTATAAACTCTCGGCCTTGCTGTAGTTTATTTATTTTTCCACATAATGTCATAATTTGACCATTATGTTAATTAAATCACTTAAATGACTAGCTTAATTTATCTAAGCTATTTTTTTCCATACTTAGGTTAAAATCACCCATATAAACAACTCCACTCTCGGCACATATAATATATGAGCTGAAAAATCATAAAATCATTAGTTTGTTTATACCTTGATTTATCCTTAATAACAACTTGGCAGCTTGGAGGAAAATCACCACATCATTTAGACATGTTTAATACATCAAAATAAGATATGGTTATACTCCAAGCATGAGCTAACCAAAAAGAACAATTAAATGTAAGATTTAAGGCAAAAATCACCTTAAAAATGCAAGGTAGTCTCCAAAGGGTTTCGGCCTGAATTAAACACACCACATGGTGTTAAATGCACCATAAAACATGGGGAATAGCTAGACAACAACAAGGTGCTATGGTAATAGGTTTTACCTTGGCAAAATGCCTTAAAGAATGATCTTTCCTTTGATTTTCGGCCACCCTTGCTCCAAATGGTTAACCCCCCTGAATCACATGAAAATATTAAGATTAATTAGTGAAACTCATAGAATCAGAAGAAGAAAACCGGATGGAGAGTGGAAATCCTTAGGTATGTTTTTACCTTATAATGTGAATTTTGACCACCTTGGTCCCAAAGCTTGCTTCTGTAACACCCCGTCCAATGCCAATCGTGGTTGTCGCAAAGCTTAACACTTAATCGGATTCGTCGCAGCGGAAATAACAAACACCGGGACCTTGCCACGGTCTGATCATTATAATATACCGGTCTTATCAACTTACAATACTTATCCAAAGTAAACAACCGACCAAACATCACCATCCAAAATACCACCAACCAACCGAGTTTAAGTATCTAAGGCATAGTCACAAACTTACATCAGTTTCAATATAAACAGACAGGAGCACAAGCGTAACCCGTACTCAAAATAAACAACCCATCCTAAGTCTAACCGCTCCTACTCTTGTGGTGTGACTTCATGGGTCTCTTACCTGCAAGTGTAAAAATAGCCCCCAAAGGGGGTCAGCACGAATACTGGTACTCCCTCTCATGGCCCCCAAGCTAACGGGGCTACGACGACTAATTGTCGATAGCATGGAAATTGATTAGGTACATAAGCATGATATGAAGTGCTATAAACAACAATCCACAGATGAACATACATAGTTCACACACAATGAACGACACAAGCATTCCCTTACCAAGCGGGTTAGTATCCCCCTCCTTAGTCCCGATTTCCTTAACCTCAGTTCCTTATCTTACCTCAGTTTTAACCGTATCTTAATCTCAGTATACAAACCGTTCCTAGAATGGAAATGGTTGTAGCTTAATCTCAAACTTAGGATTTAGGTGATCCTACCGCACCATCTTAATGCCACCTACCTTGGACGGGAGTCCAGTGTAGCTGAGCCGGCAACCGACCCTAGGCAACAAGTCTGAAGACAAGTCCTTAAGCGGAGGGCGGATCTGATTCAGATACCGTCCCCCTTTCCTTAGCATGCATGACCGGAGTCAGTCCCGGTTCCTCACTCAAGTTCCAGTTAGTAAAAATCTTACACACCATGTGTTAGTTAAACCTTAACGGGTATTAACCAACAGTTACCAATACTTAACTCATATCCCTAACTCAGTAAGTACCAAACTTAGTTAGTAACAATCTCAAGTCTCGTGGGTTAGTGTAAAGAAAACACATTCACAACGAGAACAAATATAACCGGTTGCATGCTTTATCTTGTCTTAGTCATAGCAATTAAACAGATAGCACACAAGCCGAGGGACACCTCATTAGCAAGCAGGTCACAAGAAAGATTGTACCGTTCACCGTCGATGATTGTTTGGTCTATCTCCTTCCAAGTCCCAATTCACCAGTCCTAAAACATTCATTCAGTTTTAGGTTATTATTCAATTCAACTCAATACAATTACATAGCCTCCCTAGACATCAACTTTTACTCATTGTTTTTCACTAAGCCTTATGGTTTTTAACTTAACTCCTAAGTGCATCATTTCCTCATTATCTATTACACTCACTCACCCACTTAATGACCATTACACCCACCAAACATGTCCTTAATAACCTTATAACATCAATACCTAATCATCCCCACCATTTCCCTACCTTAAACAAAGTTTTTGGCCAAAACAACACCGCTTCCGAACTTGTGTCCGAGCTTCCCAAGTTTGGACATAGGTCGAGACTCAAAAGGGTGCAACCAGACGTGTGTCCGAACATCTGTCCGATCTTCCCTAAGTTCGGACATAGGTCGAGGAAAAATCAAAAGAAAAATCTCAAGTGTCTGAACATGTGTCCGAGCTTCCCTATGTTCGGACATAGGTCGAGGGAAATTTAAAGGAAAAATTTCAAGTGTCCGAACTTCTAAGGTCGGACTCAAGTCCCGACACTGGCCGAGACTCAGAAGATTAAATTGCAACAGGGCATGTCCGAGCTTCCAAATTCGGACGGAAGTTCGGACAGGCCAAAATACCCATCTTCTAAATCCTTAAACACTTATCTCATTTCTTAGCATGCTCTAACCTCGTTTGGGCATTTAAAACACACCTTAAGCCCTCCACTAAATTCCTTAAATCACTCATCAATATCCATCTTAGTCAATATTTATTTCCTTGCAATAATGTCAACACTTGTAATGTTTCTCTTTAGGTTTCTAAGTGGTGGTTCACACCTATTATAACCACTATGCCAAAATGCTTCCTCACCACTATAACATCATCTCCCAAGCATCTTTCTCCACCTAAAATTCCTTTATGCAACTACTTAAGGTTCCTACACAAGTTTATGCCTACT
Source organism: Limonium bicolor (assembly GCA_023374045.1). Taxonomy (NCBI): domain Eukaryota; kingdom Viridiplantae; phylum Streptophyta; class Magnoliopsida; order Caryophyllales; family Plumbaginaceae; genus Limonium; species Limonium bicolor. Next base: position 217,607,174 of record CM041782.1, read on the forward strand.
TCATCCAACACATTATTTCTTTTCTACTTGTTTACCAATGTTTGCCTAAGTCCTAAATACACTAGTACATTCATTTGATTCCTAAATCCTCCATGATCATGTCTAGGTCATTCTAACTCATTATACACCTTAAACTCACCCTTTTTCATCAAGACAACCTCTAAAACTTCCTAGTACTTCCTTAGTCATGAAATCTCCTTAAAACATCTTAAACACTTAGGTTCTTCACTAAATTTTGCCATGGGTTCTCTAGTATATTGTTACACCCAAACATTTGGTTTTTCACCATCAAACAACCAAGATCACTCAAATTCTCATTACAACGTCTTAACACACAATTTACACCAAAACTACACCACATCATCATATAGTGTATAAACTTAAAATGCTTGGCACTTAGGCCCTTAAATGACAATAATCTTAACCACTGAATTTCCACATATATTTGCCTTTAACCTCCGAATACACACAACAAGGCTCCCATTGAAATAAAATGCTTCTTGCAATTCTTCTCAACATTGTTTAACTATCTATTTTCTCATTGGCTCCTTAGTCACAAGTTCTCAAACATAGTCATTGTTTCTCCTAGGTTATATATAGCCCTTTTCTAATGTAAACCTTAAGCTACACTCAACATATACCTAAGTCCCATCGCTTAATGCATTAAACACCTTAAGGTAAGACATTTTCCTTGTTCTTTCACAAGCTCCACAAACTTTTCTCCTTAGGTTTTTTCTTGAACAATCTCGATCACCAATCAAACTCTCCTTGCCAATGTTCTTACCAATAATCAATGACTCTAATGAGTGCTAGATAATACATTAACCTTAAGGAACAAACCCTAGGTTAAAAATGTGTTTTAAAGTATTATATTGATTATTTTACCTTGGTTTCTCAAGACAAGCTTGGATATGAATCAAGAAGGACCTCCTCTTGCCCTTGGAGAATAAGAAACAAGCTAGAACAAGGCATAACAATGAAGCCCCATCAGTATACATTTTCGGTTATGAAGAGAAAATGATGGAAACCTAGATTTTCTTACATATTCTTTACCTTAAGAGAATGAAGAATCTAATGGAGTCTCCAAGCTTGAGTTTCCCCCTCTAATGGTGGTTTGCCTTGGCACCAAAATGGAGCTCTTGAAGTTTTGGAAAGATAGGAAGGAAGAGCTTGAGCTAACTAAGAAGAATATGTAATTTGTTTTGGTTTTGGAGCTAAAATGAGTAAGTAGTAATCAAAGGAAGGTGAAGCTAGCATGGAGGATGTTCTTCACGTTGGAGAAGAAGAGAGGATCAGCTCAAAACCGTGGGAACAAGAGAGAATGAAGAGGTGAGGAGAGAGGTAAGTAAAGGTAAGATATTTATGTTAAGGGTGAATAGTGAATTTACTTACTTTTGCTTTATTCATTACTTAGCTAGATAAGTGTGGTGAGTCACACTTAAAAACCGGCCCCCATGGTCAAATAAGGTAGATTGTGGTCTTTGTTGACCATTTAATTGACTTACTTTGACTAATGTCTTAAACTAGCACTATTTGGTTACTATTCACTAAACAAGGCACATAATTGTGAAATTTTTGATTTCCCATTGATTTAGACTTCCTAATGTGATACTAATTAGTACACATATTAATTAAAAAGTAATGATGGACATTTAGCCACTCAAAACCCATTTACAAGACAATATTTCAAAAATGTGCTTTAAGACTCCTTAAAGCACATTTTGTGTTTTAACTTGTTTTCAAGCTTGGTTTTCTTTGGTAATTGGTTTAAAATGACCATTAGGATATTACTAAGGTCTAAGAATGATATTTGGGTGCTCACCCAAGTCTCTCCAAGCTTAGAGCACGTTTTTGCTTAAACTGCTCTTTTGTTGTTTCCTTATGTTTTCTTTGGTTAAAATGGTTCCTTAATATTTCTAAGGCATTATTTAGCCTTCTTATATCTTAGTTTGTCACGTATACACCATATCTAAGTTTGGGGTATTTCAGCTTCAGCCGAGATTCTTTGTTGTTCAAGGTTTAAAGCACTGAGAATGAGCCACGGAAAGTGATAGATTATAAGCTCCATGTGTAGGTAATGAAGAGATGAAGAAAAAGAGCTAAAATATGCTTTAAACCATTACCTTAGGTGCAAAAGGGTTTGATTTGCCTTGAATGCTCAAGAACACAGCTTTAGAGGTTTAGAGAATGCTAATGGCTCGGCTGGAATGGGACAAGAGGAAAGAGAAAGAAAGAAAATGTGTTTTAATGAATGACAAGTAGAAAATGGAATAGTAAATGGTGATTCACCACATTGGCTAGATATTTTGTATTAAAGTTGAATGTGCTTTCCTCCATGCTCCATGCTTCCAACTTAATAAGGATAAAGATGAGTCATGTATTGACCATTGACTATACTTAGTCAATTTTGCTTAAAAATGCACTATTTGGATTACTATTCACAAATGAATGCCATATTTGTGATTTTTTTTTTGAAATGTTGGATTTAGACCTTCTAATGTGGTACATTATAGTACATTAGTATAACAAGGTCTAATACAATGCCTAACACCACTCAAAACCCACTCAGAAAGTCAATTTTCTGAAAAACGTGCTTTAAGGAATTTTAAAGCACATTTTGTGTTAGAACATGTTTTAGAGCTTGGTTTCCTTTTAAAATAGTTTTATAATGTTCATTACTTAATTATAATACTTAGGAATCCACTTTGGATCCTATTTGAGGTCATAGAATCTCTATGGTGTCTTAAAGCACATTTTTGGCTTTACCGATCTTAAGGCATGTTTGCCTTGTTGAGATCTTTAGATTGTTCCCCAATGGTATTTAGATGTTTATTAACCATATTAGATCATTAATAGATCATTTAATTATGTTTTTAAGGTTAGAGGTATTTCATAGTTAGTCATGGAGACTGACTTATAGCTTTATTACAGTTTAGATCGTACTTCAGACAAAGGCACCTGACGAGCTTAGTGGTCTACACTGCGTATCCTTGGTCTGAGGTGTACGGTATGTAAAGGGGTTTGATCCGGGTTGTCCTAAGGAATTCCTCGGGCTCAGATTTGGTTGATATATAACTTGTGTGTTATGCGTGTGGGTACGTGTATGTGATTATGTGTGTTACATCATTAATTATTTATGCACGAGCGTCCTACGGGACTAACACTACATCGACTATAGATCGACTTATATAAACATACATATGTTTAATGTGATGACATGATGGTTACTTAATATAATGCCCTTAGTATTAATATTAAGTATATGGTAACCTAAGTAAAACACTTAGGTACGAGACACGACGTTGTCGGTCTCTAGAGCATGGATCTCGAACATGAATAAAACCTAGATTACTTCTAGGTATGCGTGAGACCCATTGGGCAGCTAATTAATAAATTGTATTCTCTATAAAACTAAGAGTTTATCTTAATCATATGAGAGCATGGGTATGAGATGAGGGGAGGAATCCTAGTAGTTTACGAACTACCGGGTTACGCATTGTGATCACTGAGGGGAACCCGATCGGGTTCCGTTCTAGGAAATTACCCAACGATCCCTAATTGGATCGTGTGTCAGGTGGTACCTACTGTTGGTACATGGCTACGGCCTTTATATGGACGCCTTACGAGGCACAGTGAACGACTAGGGGCCTCCGGACCTCTGGCAAAATGAGCACCTTTGTGTGTACGGGAGGACTACTGTCCATTGGTAAGGTTATCGGGTTGTCCCAACATGACTCCCAACTGGTAATTAATTAAACATGGTTTGGATGGATGGGGCCTTGAAGGCCAAATTAAATTAATTAAGGAAGACGTTCGCTACGATGATTATACAGTACTTTAACTCGATACGTTCGTTTATACAACTATTTTTTGTGATATGTAATGAATGTTTGGATTGGATGGATGGTTATGTATTTATGCATGTTTGTTACAGTATTTATTATATCTGTAAAATGGTAAAGCATTAAACCAATCTAATAATAAGATGGTTAAAATGACTAAGTGACCAATAGGGTCTAGGCCCGACATACTCAGCGTTTATCGTTGAGACTACACTCATTGTGCAGGTTGCTGATCATCGTCGAAGCCGAAGTGCGGGATCAGGGTAGTTAGGGTTTACTTTAATTACTCCACATGGAATTTATCTGTATAAACAATATTGGTCTATGGTTTGTATTATGGTACGGTTGTATATATTCGGGATTGGGTAGACGCTCACTTGTCGACGGTTATGATTATGGACTTAGTACGATGTATAGGATTTATCTCGTTATCACAGCGGTTGAGTAGTGTTGTTTATTTTGGTTGTTGGATATAGTTCTGCTTCGTTACTCGCATGGGCGAGTAATGGCAGGTGACACCCGAGTGAGTATTGATGTTGTTATTTATCTTCCGCTGTAAGATGTTTTATTTATTGCTACGTGAGGGATTATTACATGTTTATGGAGAGGGGTGTTACATTGTATCACCCCCGGTTATAGTTGAATTCTGCTGCATTGTTGTTGGTATTTGAGACGGGTTAGGAGGTAATGACTGGATTACCGATGGGGTGTTACAAAAAGTGGTGATGGTCTAAATACTGAGTTTAGGAAAATACCGAGTTAGGAATTAGAGACTTAGGGCTAAGGGTTGAGTGTTAGCGTGAGAGGTACGCTAGATAGGAACTTTCAGTGTGATCTGGATACCTACCTAACGAATCCCGCCCTCCGCAACCCCCGTTATAAGTTGCGGGAAGAACGCTAGAGAGATGGAAAGACCTCTCATACTTGGGAAAACCCGATCTGGCAGTTGTAAAATGAACCCTGTATAGAGAAAGAACCAGTCATACGGTAGATTCCAAGAACTGGAAATCCCGAAGATGGTTCCCGTTTGAACGACGGTAACCGTACTTAACGGCAGAAGATTGAAGATCCTAACTATAGGATAATGAAATTTGCGGCACCATGGGGCGACGGGCTTCGCAGTCGCGAGAACCATGCGCAGCCCATTTGACAGTACCATCAACAACATACCACCGACTAAGGAATCAATCAAGGTTGGATAACTCCCAAACCTACAATGCCAATAGGAATACGACGTAGTTCCTAAGGATTAGACAAACCTCGGTAACCGCCATAGAGGTGTGGGAACAAGCAACGAAGCAAGGTACATGGAGTACCCCAAGGATCGGGAAAGCACCCGAATTGACTATAACCTTGTCAAGAGCACTGAGAAGTACTCAGGAGATCGATCACCAAGATCAAAAATGGATGAAAGATCTAATAAAACTACCAAGTTGGATGAAAACAATACCGCAACCGGTACATGTTAACCTAAAAACCGACCTACCCGCGCACTTGCCAAGGCAAGTGCAGCAACAACAAGACAATTGGAAGACTTTTGACGACCGACATGTACTTACTAAAGTACCATCATGAAGATTGAAGCAAATATAGGATCACTAATCCTAAGAACTTGAAGAACCAAACCTTGGAAGGCCTAACAACCCGACCATTATATTAACAAACACACCAGTCAGCGAGAAGCTAGACTTGGTCAAGACCTCAGACATGGCGATGCCATGAAGATTTTCTTTTAAACTAAAGATTTTTAATTCAAACCCAAAATTTTTTCTTTCAGAACCACAACTATTCTTTTTAAACCTCAGATTTTAAAACCAAACCACGAATCACGGTAAGTTATCATAGAATGATACAAGAGGGGTTGACAATAGAATACTTCATCTAGGCGTGTGACGAGCACTACGAGTGTACCCAAATACGGGATGTGGGACAACCGCACTCCGAAGGAGCTTGCGGGCTTGACAGACCCTTTGGTGAGTTAGTCAGGTAAGTGGTAACGTACCAATACGGAACCCCACGTATGTATACATGTAATGTATGAAACACGGGAAGTAGTCAGCTTCGTTCTACGGACCATAAGGTAAATTCACACCGAAACATTTGGACACCTCGAATAATCGAAGGGACTCAGATAAGCTTACAAGCTAAAGGAGTCAAGAACTTACTCCAGGAGGATGATTAAGAGTTAAAAAGTGCAAGAAGCACTAGTAATTGATCAAAGACATTGGATATGTCTCAAGGATTGGAACAAAAGCATGAAATAGCTGGAATGGAAACCCAGTCTAAACACGGTAAGGCAATGCCTAGCATGAACACCTCAATGTTCAATCAATGGGATGGGATTCCCAGAACGACCACCATAAATACCTAGAGTGATCATCTAAGGTACCGGAGGATACCGTTCACCACCGAAGGAAATACCAAACTGGTTAAAACCATAAGAGAAGTATCTGTAGTCTACCCTAAGAACGGGAGACGTATAACCCCAAACGGGACAATCTGAAATCCAAACCGCAATGCCGAGTAAACTGAACACACTCAAATGCTAGCCAGATGTAACGGCAAAACCAACAACACCCAGGAGCAATCCATAAAGGGAATCAAGTCAACATAGTTGAACAAAGTGCCGTAATAAGAGCACCAGAGCTATAACGAACACTCGGTGGGAACACCGAAGGGATCCCACTTGACAGGGGATACCCTAAATTGAGAAATGGTACTGATCAATACGAAGTTACTTAAAGGGGCATCCAATAGACGGAAGCGTGATGCGATAATCCCATCATGGAGCCTAGTAATACCTCCAAGCCATCCTATGGTATACGGAGAAACAATGTTGTGAATAGCCTAAGATGAGCAGAGCTCTAGGCAATGAGGCTAGTATGCCATGAAACTATTACAATACATAATACAACGGTTGTAAAGCCCATTGTGAACCATGTAGAGAGTTGTCAAGAACCGCACTAGTAAAGGAATTTAATAACCAACGAGCAAGGACCCCTCGTTAATGTGAGACCGCGAGAGCGGTAAACATACAGGTTCCAAAGAATAGGATACCGTCAATGAATGTCTGAAAATATACCCTTTCAGAACTACTAATGTAGTGAGCTTGAGCATACAATTATTACCGAGCAATGTGGAAATAAGCTTTGATAACAATTGTTGACAACCAAGGAGTAACCAGTTTAGAAGAAACACGATATGTGGAAACGTGAAGTATAAGTTAATAACGCTCAAGGAGCTCAGAAATATAAATGGTGAACCATTGTATAAATGTGGAAATGCATGATCTGTAGCTAGCAACAGCGGATGTCATGTAAACCAATATTGTAAAACCAGTAAGAACACGGTGCGCGGCAGGCGACCAATACATGTGAATAAATCACACATGGCTATGGAGTTGTTAAATACAAGATGGTAAACAGACCGGGCAACAAGGAAACAATGGGCATTCCTATTGCAATCGCATAAGTGATTTACCGCCAAGAGTTTACACCTCTGCACTTTGTAGGACTAGTGTTTTGGTATTGTGCTTGTGCAGTAATGATCGAGTGGGATAGCTAGGAAGTTGGGTAAATGACAATTGTGGTAAAGTAGAAAAAAACTTACGAAGCCGTAAAGACCAATGGATAGAAAATGCAAGGTCGTACAAGTAAAGAACACTTGTACAGAATCAGATAAATGGGCATAATTCAGTAACCACTGATAACAGAGGGAGCACTACAACTAAGTAGTGGCTCAACCTCAACCGACAATAAGTCGGAGGAACCCAGCAAATAATCATGGGAGTACGAACAGTATGTACGATAGATTTCCAAGGGCTAGATAGTAAATCTAAAACTCATTGAGTTCGCGTACGGTAAAAGAATATCATGCTTGATTGATAAACCTTATTCCCAAGATAATAAGGGATAAAATGATAATGTATAACACATTTAGAATAACAAGAAGGACAAATAAACCCTAAGTTATCAGGGTCGCGCAGCAGAAGCTAGTGGGCCCAAATTCTAAGGTTTAATACACCTAGTGAATGAATGGATAATTATCAATGCCTGAAGCCTTTAAGGCTAGAATCGAACCCGGTTAAGAGTTAAATAAACCCTGATGGAAATTCTTGGTGCAGGGACTAAACCAGTAAATTGGTTAAGACCCTTTGACCAGAATACATTGTATAATAGACCACATGGAAGTTGAACCACTCCATGACAGTTGAATGCCTTCGACCTATGTCCAATGTTGACACATGGTAGATTACGTGGGTGTAATCCCTTTTTAAGGGGGGTAGGGCGAAAACCATGAAATGTAGGTTTTACGTGATAGTGCGTAAACTACAATGCGCATAGCGCAAGAGAATTTGTTTTGAATGACTGGTACTCAAGTTACATAAACATTTGCATCCACTCATTGTGTAAACTTGAGTATTTGTGAAATTGGAAGTGGAATGGAGTAGAGAAACTCCAGGGGAATGAGAACCCCGATTGGTAATAGTGAGAGAAAGGAGTACGTTTGAGAAATTTGTTGAGTATAAATCGATATGAAACCGATGTTGAACCTAGGGGGAAGTGAGTTCCCTAGGTAACTTGATTTGATTGTATTTGAGGATAGAAATTGATTTAACTTGTGAACGATTTGAGGATAGGAAAACTAATTGGAGATTAACTTTGAATTTCTTAGGTAAGTATTTTGGGATAAAATGAGTAGTAATTGATGAGATGACTAGTACGTGAGTAAATGGATTCTAGAAATTGGTAAATGTATTGGTGGGTGATTATGACTAGAAAGATTAAGAAGATAGAAAATGAAGTTAATGATTGACTATTTGATTGGGTGAATTGGGGTGGGAGGTGGAACTTGGTTTGCTAGCGATCAAGGGAAACCAAACACCAAAGTGGGGTGGATAGATAATTCAACACCAATACTGATCACATTGGGGTTGGATGACTCTTGAAGCTTCTTATAAGTGGTCACAAGTAATCACACTAGTAATAGGTGAACCTAACATAAATTGGAACTTGAAGATGCATTGAGTTTTCAAAATTAATTTCCAAACTGGTTTTGGCACAAATGATTTTCTACAAATTTGAGAATGAGGATCTGTTTTGAAACTGCTCCCACGGGCGCAAGTGGATCTTTCATGGCTAGGCACCGGTATCATGTCGAAACCATGGAGGTGAAGCTAGTTGTGAGTCGGTGTAAGTGATGAATAGTTTTGAAACCATTACAACGGATGAGCAACGGTACTAAGTGACCGGTAGGACATTTATAGTGTGTGTTTTGTATTTGTCTAAGGGCCGTCGGATATGTGTAGTCCGGTCAGGGAAGAGTACCCACTTTGGAGCCTGAGGATTCTCTAGAGGTGCAAAAGAATTTGATCAGAACCAAAGGACCGTAGAGCCAGAAAGCGTAAGTGCTCAATGTCATGACGACCGTGAACCAGAGAGCATAAGTGTTCAAATGTGACCGGTACCTGAGGGATCACTCGATATGGGAGAGGACTGTTGTGCCTTCTTTATCTACGGTTGGACCCCATGGAGAGTTTTGTACAATGATATTTTTGGTTGCTATGCATGATGGACATGTTGTTTGGATGTGTGGTATGCAGTGAGTTAGGCTTTTGGAGTCTGATACGTTATATAGAGTTTATAACCCTTGTGTTGAGTATTTTGGTGACTAACAATTTTAGATCCACCAACTTTGAGGGCAAAGTTCTTTAAGTGTAACACCCCATCTCAATCCAAATGTGGTTTCGCAACTTAACAACATATATATAAATGTCACAGCGGAATTCAATACACTCCAGGACCTTGCCACGGTCTGATTGACAGAATATACCGAACATTAGTACATACAAATCTTAACCGAATACATATCCTTCTTACAATCCCCTCACATCCTATACATTTACTAACTTGAATTGTCATACGAGTGTACATGCACAACTCGTAGGCCATACTTAACCCGTAACGCTTGTACCCCATCTTACTCTTGCGACGGCCGCCTCCTGACGTTCACCTGTGTAGTAAAAACAGCCCCCAAAGGGGGTCAGCACGAATGCTGGTACGATCCTCTCATGGCCCCAAGCTAACGTGGCTACGACGACTAATTGTCGATAGCATGGAGGTTGATTAGATGCACAACATAATAGAAAGTGCAATAAACAACAAACCAATTATGAACAATCAAGGTTCAAACACAATGAACGACTTAATTGTGTTCTCTTAATTAGTGTGTCAATTATTTCACTCCTTAAGTTACGTTTCCTCTTAATCTTAGTCCATCCTTATCTTACTTCAATCTTAGTCTTACCTTAGTCTTAGAAAACAACCATCCTTTAAAAAGGAATGGAAGTAGCTTATCTCAGTCTTATAATACAAACCAACCCTTAAATAGGAATGGTTGCGACTTACCTCAACCTTATCTTATATATGCCAACCGTTCTCTCATTGGGAACTGGTTAACCCTTAGTTCGTTGTTTATTTTCGTAGGGCTTAGTTAACCCTAGCCAGCAGCAGGACACTTACCGGCAACAAACAACATTCTTAAATTGTTGGGGATGTAGGCTAGATCCCCCCACGCCATCTTAGTATGCCTCCCTCCTAAAACAAGTAGTCCGAGGAGGTCGAGTCTATATGTCGACTCTAGGCGACGAGTCTGAAGACAAGTCATATTTGGAAGTCGGTATCTAATAAGGATACCGACCTCCCCCAATACACATGTGCCGGTACCATTCCGGATTCCTCACTCCCCCCAAAGTTAAAGTTAGTAGTAGTCTCAATGAGACGTTTGTTTGTATAACCTCTTTCGGTTATTAACAAACTCATATTAGGGAGTGTTCCTTAGTCTCACACAATTCCTTACTAAACGTTAGTTAGTAGGTTCTCACGGTAAGTTGTGTTAGTTTTCAAACATCACACAACAATAATAAACATAATGTTCTGGTTGCATGCTTTATCTTGTTTAGTGAGCACACAAAAACAAATAGCACACAAGCCGAGGGACACCTCGTTAGCAAGCAGGTCACAAGAAGAACTGTACCGTTCACCGTTGGTCGTTTGGTTGCTTACTCTCCTCCGGAGTCCAAACTCTCAAGTCCTAAAACATTGTTTCAGTTTCAAGTTGTTAATCACTTAACTTAATTCAACTTAATTAACTTACTCAACCCATAATGTTTCCCCACCTAAGACCTCTTAAGTTTTACAACTTAACCTTAAACTTTTAAATTTATACTTAACTTAATCCCTTTGGTCTTTATACCTCTAATCATCAATGCCCTCTTAATGGGGTACCATTAATATCTCTAAACCTCTTTAGGGTTTCTTTCTTTTTTTTTCATCTTTAGGGTCGACCGACCTTACCCAAGGTTAGTCCATTCCAGAACTTATTACCGTTTGAAAATTTTACCCCAACCGACCTTGCAAGTCCGGTCCCCAAGGTCGGTCCATTCCTGAGAGTTTTTCCTGTGGAAAATTTAAGCCCGACCGACCTTGCCAAGGTCGGTCCCAAGTTCGGTCAATTCCAGAGACCAATTCCCGCACAAAATTCTAGGCATGACCGACCTTGTAAGTCCGGTCCCAAGGTCGTTCCATTCCAGAGACTCAATTCGTACACAAAATACAAGCCCGACCGAACTTGTAAGTCCGGTCCCCAAGTTCGGTCGATTCCAGAAACTCTTTCCTGTAGTGTTAACTGAGCTCGACCGACCTTGCAGGTCCGGTCCCTAAGGTCGGTCGGCTCCAGAACCTTGTTTCTAAATTCCCATTTGACTCCAAACTTCTCCACAAGTTCCCCCTTGTGTCCTAATACCACTTAGGCACTTAAACTCACCTTAGAACATCCACCAAACTCTCCAAAACAATTTCCAAAGATCTTCTTAAACATTCACTCAATCCTTTTAAAACTCCTAACACTTAGCACTTATTTCCTTACATTTCCAACTTGTAGCCTTACCAAAACTTCAACCAACCCAAGTGTTCCCTCCTTAACAGTTTGAGCACTTCATAAACATCATTTTTCCATCTTCAGCTCATTTACCAAAACTTCCTCAAGTTACCTTGCATATCCATGCACCCATTCCTCTCTTTTCCATTTGTTACTGATCAACCTAAACTCATGAACTTACCTATACATTTCTTGCCATCCTCTTAGCACCTTAACCTTGTTCTTCTTTGCCTTGACCTTCCTACACCCTCCTTAGACATCTACATCTCTTTTACTCAATTTACTCACCATTCTCATGATCTTACACTCGTATACATTCCTAGTCAATTTCCTCGACAATCGACAACATTCTCCTTCAACCTTCACTCACATCACCTAAGTCCTCTTCACTTACACTAGCTTCCCAAAATCCTCATTGTTATATTCCTTAGTTCATACCTAAATCATCTTAAAGCATTATACACCTTCTCCTTCAAATTTATGCACAAGTCTCACCATCCCCCTTACCATGACTTTGGTGTGTTCAATACACCCATCTAAACTCTAATTTCCTCATAGACAATTCTAGGTCATTCTAAACCTCAAGAACTCCTTAGCTAACTCATTTCCACTCAAATTCCTCATAATGATCCCTAGTGAATCCTAGGGCATATTAACTCACCTCCACCACTTAAACACTTTGCTTTCTACTAAAATTTCGCCATAGCTTCTCTAGTATATTATCATGCCCAAATGCATTGTTTTCCTCATTCAACCATCTCACACACATCAAGTTCTTTCTCATCATATTTTATCACCCAAACCAACTCATTCACAACAAACTCAATATAATGCAATAATCTTAAATTGCATAGCACTAAGGCTCTTAAATGACATGGCTCTTAGGCCCTTAAATGACTTAAGCTTAAACACTGAATTTCCCACATATAAAAGCTTTCAACCTGCAAATACACCCATCAATCTCATAGTAGTTATAATTCTCTTAAAATCCACCTTAAACTTATCTTAATAACTCATTTCCTTTGGCTCCTTAGTCACAAGTTCAAAAGCTTAGTTAAATTCCTTTTTCCTAGGTTATATAACCCATTACATAATGTAAGCTTTAAGCTACATTAGTACTTATCTAAATACCACCCCTAAACCTTAAACCACCTTAAGGTAAGTAATTTACCTTGTTTTTTTAAGCTTCTCCTCACACTTTTCTCCTTGGTTTTCCTTGTTTAGTTTTCGGCCACCAACTTAGATTTCCTTTCCAATGTTCTAATCAATCCACAATAACTCTAATGAGTGCTCATGAACACACTAACCTTAAGGAATCATACCTAGGTTAAAAATGTGTTTTAAGGCACTAAAATGAATGTTTTACCTTGGAGTCTTAAGATAAGCTTGGATAAGAATCAAGGAGGACATCCTCTAGCCCTTGGAGAATAGAATCAAGCTTGAACAATGGATAAAACAAGGCTCCATGAGAAGGTAATTTTCGGTCATGAAGGAAAAGTGATGGGAACTTGGTTTTTCTTACATTTTCCTTACCTAGAATGAATGGAGAAGATAATGAACACCTCAAGCTAGCTTTTCCTCCTCCAATGGAGAGTTCCTTATGGCTTCAAAATGAGGCTTTTCAAATTTTGAAAAGATAGGAAGCAAGGCCTTGGTCAAACTAAGAGAAATCTATGCTTAGTTTTTTATTTGAAGCTAAAATGAGCAAGTTATGGACATTTGAAGATTAGGCAACCATGGAGGCTGCTTGGGACGGTTTGGAACAGAGGAAAAGAAGAAGAGAACCTTGGAAGAAGAGAGTGAATGAAGAGGAGGAGAGAAGGTAAGCTAAAGGTAAGGTATTTTACTTTTAAAAGCAAATAGTACTATTCTCTCTTTTACTCTTCTTTTCCTTTATTTGCTTAGTCATGTGGTGACTCCCACATGAAAAACCGGCCTCCCTCTTGTAATTGGAGATATTTATGGTCTTGGTTGACCATCTCATTGACTTATGTTGACTTAAGCTTAATTTGGGCACTATTCACAAATTAGTGCACATATTTGTGAAATTTTTGATTTCCCATTGATTTAGGATTCCTAATGTGATACTAATTAGTACACATGTTTATTAAGGTGTAATCATGGGCATTTAGCCACTCAAAACTCATTTCTAAGACAATTTCTCAAAAAGGTGCTTTAAGGAGTCTTAAAGCACATTTTGTGTTTAAGCTTGTTTTTGAGCTTGGTTTTATTTTCTAATTGATTTAAAATATCCATTAGCATATTACTAAAGTCTTATAATGGTATTTGGGTGCTAATCAAAGCCACTCCAAGCTTAGAGCACATTTTTGCCTTAATTGCCCTTAAGGCATTTTCTTGTGTTTTCCTTGGTTTAAATTGTCTACCAATCTTTCTAAGGCATATTTTAGCCTTACTACATCATAAATTGATGTTTACTTAGAATACTTAGGTTTGGGGTATTTCATTAAGGGGGGTAGGTTGAAATACCCCGAACTTAATTAGGGTGATTAAATTACTCTAATACGATATTGAAGGCCTATTAGTTCCTAATGAATTTTGGTAAAGAGAATAAATCCAAAAGAAACAAGAAAAACACTTAAAAAGTGAAAAACGCTAAATTGAGCGTTGAGTGACCCTAAGAGGAATACGACCACGACAAGAGTATTAAATGGATTTTAAAGTCTTAATAAGGCCTAAATAATATATGGGAACAATTTCCAAAGAAAACAGATCCAAATAATGTATTAAAACGCTAATAAAGCTTTAGCGCACATTTTTCGGGGAAACCCGAAAACGTGACTTTAAGTGGTCAAATGAACCCGTAAAAATTACAGTTCATTAAATAACTATAAATAAACATTAATGGAAGCTTAAGGTCCATTAAAATTAAAGAAACGAGAAAATTCCGAAAACGGGCCCGGTTAGTGAATAGTGCTAAAACCGGGTAAATTAACGAGTGTTTTCTGTAAAAAAACGAAAAACACTTCAGCATGTGTTACTGTATGGGGCCGGTTTTTAATAGGTAATCAGCTCCCTCACACACCTAATAAGCTAGAAAGAAAGAAAGAAAAGTAGAAAAGTACTTTACCCTCTCTCTCCTCCCTTACTTTCTCTTTTCCTTTTCTCTTTCCTCTCTTTATCCTTCCTTTACCGTTTTTTCTCCTCCCCTCTGGTTCTAGCCTTTTTTGAGCTTCCTCCATGGCAGCCCACCTTCTCAAGCTTGCCCAAGCCACACCAAGGCTCCAAATCAAGAAAAAATTACATATTCTTCTTCTCCTCCTCAAGCTCTACACTTCCCTCTTTTCAAAATCTGAAAATGATGAACTTCATCTCCATTGGTTTTCCCCATTTGAAGAGAAAATGACATCTTCTTGAAGCTTGGAGTCCCTTCTTTCCCTCAAGGTAAAAATCTCTAAGAAAAACTCATTTTTCTTCCTCCTCCTTTGGTGACCGATTTTTCCCCTCTGGTAATGTCTTGTTTTCTTCTTGATTTTGAGCTTCATTTCAACCCTCCAATGGTGGTGGGAATCCCCTTTTGATTCAAGGCTTGAAACCCCTCTTATAAAGCTCTAAAAGGTAAACCTTAACTTTGTGTTTTAAGCCCTTTAATTGAATTAGAGTTTCCTAAGGGTTTAGAGGATTAATTGAATGCATTTTGTGTTCCTTGGGTGTTGGGATGGAGTTTGGCAACTCCATTCCCACTTGACCGAATTGAGGAGAGGAAGAGCATGAGGAGAATTCAAAAGCGAAACTTGTGAAATTAAGGTAAGAAATCTACCTTGAAGCTTGTTTTAATTGCTTTAGTGTTTGGGATGGGTAAATAAATTAATGAACCAAAATTATCAATTGAAATCTATGTGGGAAAATGTGTATAGTTGATTTTAGAGATGAAATACCCCAAAGTTACGAAAGTTTTTACGAGGAGATTTTACTAGGCATTAACGGCTTAGTAAAAGGTTAATCGTTCCTTAGAATTTTTAGCTTAGTATAACCTTGACTTTTACTAGGCATTAATGGTCTAGTAAATAGATATTCACTCCTTAGAATTATAGCCTTCACAAAAGCTCAAGTTTTGGCCAAGAACTTACCTCAGTAAAAATCCAGTTTTTACCTCGGTCATTTTTGACACTAAAAAAAGGTATTAACTTATTAACCCCTTAAAGTACTCTTTAAGGTGAATTAAGCTAGATTGTCTTATATTATTTAAGGCTATTATAAGTCCTAAATATTAGCCATGAGATGGTAGTAGTATAGAAGGTGAAATCTCTTGGCAAGGTAACTTGGAAATTTACCGAAGAAAGTTACCTAGGAAAGGTTGTTTTATATGATTCCAATTTGTAGTTTTTACCCATTATCTCTTCATGGTAATTACCTACCTTAGTTACCACATCAATCTACCAAGTTACATGTGTTGACAAAGCAAAAAAAGAGAGGTAAATGGCATACAAAATTAGCCCATATCCACCTCTCCCACCATTTCAGCACTACTTTCCAACACATCAAGTCTTTAGCTTATATAATTTCTTCCTTTAGCATCTTTGGGTCCCTTACATGTTAGGTAACCTCCATTATCATACATAGAACATGCCCATTACATAAAATATAAGAAGAGAAAGTAGCAGCAAGGCAATCAAGTAGCCAGCCACATGTGCCATTACAACTTTTCTTAAAGCACAAATTATCTTCTTTTGTTTTCCACCTCTTGTTCTGCCTTACTTTAGCTAGTTTATGAATTGGATTGAGCATCTTCTAAAGGCCCTGATGGTAGACTAATAATGTATTCAAGTGGAGGAATTAATGGAGCACTATAATGCTGTCTAAAGCAAGCATTATTACAAAGATACAAATCTGGCCAGAAATGATGTCTAGCACTCTAAGGCTTGTATAATCCATATCTTCCCTATATAAACCATGATCCACGACCTCTAACACTCACCCTTACTCTCTGGACATTCCCAAGTCCTTTTACAATCACCAAGAGAGCCTAGGGTCAAAGGAAAGTGCAAGGGAAGGTGAAGAAGTCACAAAAGACAGTTTCTGAGTTCGAGCAAGTTTGATCTAGTAAGCTTGTTCTTCGATCCTATCTGAAATACCCCAAACCTAAGTATGTTAAGAAAACATCAAATCATGATGTATTAAGGCTAAAATATGCCTTAGAAATTGGTAGACAATTTAAACCAAGGAAAACACAAGAAAGTGCCTTAAAGGCAATCAGGGCAAAACGTGCTCTAAGCTTGGAGAGAATTGGGTGAGTACCCAAACATCATGATAAGACCTTAGTAATATCCTAATGGTCATTTTAAATCAATTAGCAAAGAAAACCAAGCTTGAAAACAAGTTAAAACACAAAATGTGCTTTAAGAAGTCTTAAAGCACATTTTTGAGAAATTGTCTTAGAATTGAGTTTTGAGTGGCTAGATGTCCATCATTACTCTTTAATCAACATGTGTACTAATTAGTATCACATTAGGAGGTCTAAATCAATGGGAAATCAAAAATTTCCCGATTATGTGCCTTGATTAGTGAATAGTAACTATTTAGTGCTAGTTTAAGTTTTAATCAATATAAGCTAATTAGTTGGTCAACAAAGACCATGACTAGCCTTATATTAATGGGGTGGCCGGTTTCTTATGTGGGGAGTCACCACATGAGTCACTAAATGAGAAAGGAAAAGAAGAGATAAGTAAAGAAGTTACTATTTGCTTTATTAAAGCAAATATCTTACCTTAGCCTACCTTTCTTCCTCTCTCTTCATTTCTCTCCTTCCCACGGTTTCTTCTCTCTTCTTTTGCTCCAAACCGAGAGAGCTTCATTCATGGGTTCTCCATCTTCAATCACTTGCCAAATACAACTCCAAGCTCCAAATCCAAAACAAATTACATATTTGTCTTAGTTAGGTCAAGACCTACCTTTCTATCTTTCCAAATCTTTCAAAGCTCCATTTTGGTGCCATGAGAAAACTCCATTGATGGAGGAAAATCAAGTTTGAAGAGCTCATTGGCTTCTCCATTCTCTTAAGGTAAAGAAAATGTAAGAAAAACCATGTTTCCATCATCTCTTGTACATGGCCGAAAATTTCTACTCATGGGGCCTTGTTTTTATGCCTTGTTCTAGCTTGATTTATTCACCAAGGACTAGTGGATGTCCTATTTCATTCAATGCCAAAGTCTACATTGAGACTTCAAAGGTAATCATCCACTTTTATGCCTTAGAACACATTTCTAACCTAGGTTTTTATTCCTTAAGGTTAGTGTATTGTTTAGTGCTCATATGAGTCATTGGTTATTGATTAGAACATTGGCAAGAGAAGTTTGAGTGGTGGCCGATATTCATTCAAGAAGAAGGTCTAAGGAGGAGATTGAGATAAGCTTGAGGAAACAAGGTAAAATGCTTACCTAATGGTGGTTTAAGATTAAGGAATGAGTTTTAGATAAATACCAATGTGGCTTAGAGCTTACATTGTGTATTGGGTTATGTAACCTAAGGAAAAAGAACTTAAACAAGCTTATGAACTTGTGATTAAGGAGCTAATGAGAATGAGTTAGCAATATAAGTTTAAGGTGGATTTTAAGTGCATTATAACTATTATGAGATTGATGAGTGTATTTGCAGGTTGAAAGCTTATACATGTGGGAAATTCAGTGTTTAAGTTTAAGTCATTTAAGGGCCTAAGAGCCATGTCATTTAGGAGCCTTAGTGCTATGCAATTTAAGATTATTGCAATATATTGAGTATGATGTGAATAAGTTGATTTGGATGAGGAAATGTGATGAAAAGGACTTGGTGTGTGTGAGGTGATTGTGTGAGAAAAACAATGCATTTGGGCATGAGAATATACTAGAGGAGCTATGGCAAAATTTGAGTAGAAAATAAGTGTTTTGGTGAAGGTGGTGAATTAATATGACCTAGGATTTACTAGGAGTCATTAGGAAGAATTTGAGTGGAAATGAGTTAATTAAGGAGTTCTTGAGAATGAGAATGACCTAGAATGGTCTACGAGGAAGTTAGAGTTTAGATGGGTGAGTGTTTTGAGCACACCAAAGTCATGAGATGAGGAATATAGGACTTGAGCATAAGCTTAAGGAGAAGGTATGATGTTTAAGGTGATTAAGATATGTTCTAAGGGAATATAATGACTAAGGAAGTACTAGGAAGTTTTAGAGATTGTCTTGATGAAGAGGGGTAAGATAAAGTGTTGGAATGAGTGGTAATGACTTAGGCACTACCTTGGGGGATTTAGGAATCAAGAGAATGTAATTGAGTATTTAGAACTTAGGCAAATGTTGGTAAACAACTAGGAAGGAAATAAGGTGTTGGTGTATGGAAGCTTAAGCTTGTGAAGGAACTCTTAGTAATTGCTTGAAAGAGTTTTAGATGGTGAAAGATGCTTGGGAGATGATGTGATGGTGATGAGAAAACATTCGGCATAGAGGTTACAATAGGTGTGAACCACCACCTAGAAACCTAGTGAAAAACATTATAAGAAGTTGGCATTATTACAAGGAAGATGCATAATGACTAAGGTGGATTTTGATGGATGATTTAAGGTATTTAAAGGAGGTTATAAGGTGGGTTTAAGGTGCCAAGATGATGTGGGACCTATTAGGACACTTGTGGAAAAGTTTGGAATTGAAAGAGGCAATTTAAGAGGATGGTCTGTAGTGGACCGACCCAGGGTCCGACCCAGTTCTGGGTCGGTCGGACCTTGCTAACCCAGCAAAAATGTTTCGGCAGAGGACCGACCCAGAGGGTTTTGGGTCGGTCGGTTTAGCTTTGGGTCGGTCGGATGAGTTTCAAAAGACGGAAGAGTTTCTGTAATGGACCGACCCAGGGGTTGGGTCGGTCGGTGGGTCGGTCGACCCTTAACACTTAGAAAAAAAAAAAAAGAAATTTTGAATTCTAAGAATGGCAATGGGTAATAAGGTATGCCTTTGGTAGGGTAGTAGGATTGAGACCCTAAGAACTTGAGAGATTAAGCTAAGTAAGTATAAACTTGAAAGTTTAAGATTAAGTTTGTAAGATTAAGTGTAAGACCTAAGAGGTGTTAGGAGGGGATCATTAAGGAATTAAGTAAGTTAAACAAGCTAAGTAAGTTGAATTGAGTTAAGTGATTAACAACCTAAAACTGAATGAATGTTTTAGGACTTGGAATGGGACTCCGGAAGAGATTAAGCAACTGAACGGCCAACGGTGAACGGTACAGTTGTTTCTTCTTGTGACCTGCTTGCTAACGAGGTGTCCCTCGGCTTGTGTGCTATTTGTTTTTGTGTGCTCACTAAACAAGATAAAGCATGCAACCGGAATATATATATATATATGTTGTATTGTTGTGTGATGTTTGAAAACTAACACAACATACCGTGAGAACTTACTAACCAATGTTTAGTAAGGAATTGAGTGAGACTAAGGAACGCCCCCAATGAGGGACGATATGAACCGAAAGAGGTTAACCAACAAACAGGGTCTTGAGTTAACTACTAACTGGAACTTGAGTGAGGAAACCCGGGACCGATCTCCGGTCATGCATGCTAAGGAAAGGGAGTCGGTATCTATAGCAGATTCGACTTCCGCTTAAGGACTTGTCTCCGGACTTGTGCCTAGGGCCGGTTGCCGGCTCAGCTACGCTGGACTCCCGTCCAGAGTAGGTGGCGTTAAGATGGTGCGGTGGGATCACCTAAATCCCAGGTTCGATTTAGATACGGCCAATCCCTTCCAGGAAAGGTTTGTATATAGAGATTAAGATTAAGATTAAGTTAAGTTACAATCATTCCTGTTTAAAGGATGATTTGTATTATTAAGTTTAAGATTAAGTTAAGTTACAATCATTCCTGTTTAAAGGATGATTTGTATTATTAAGTTTAAGATTAAGTTAAGTTACAATCATTCCTGTTTAAAGGATGATTCGTATTATTAAGATTAAGATTAAGGTAAGGTTAAGATAAGTTGCAACCATTCCTTTGTAAAGGATGGTTTGTAATATTAAGATTAAGATAAGCTACATCCACTCCTGATTAAAGGATGGTTGTTTCTAAGATTAAGATAAGAATCAGATTGAGGTAAGATAAGGATGGACTAAGATTAAGAGAGAACATTACTTAAGGAGTTAAATATCTAACTCTCTAATAAGGGAACGCATTTAAGTCGTTCATTGTGTGTGAACTTTGATTGTTCATATCTGAGTTGTTGTTTACTGCACTTTCTATTATGTTGTGCATCTAATCGACCTCCATGCTATCGACAATTAGTCGTCGTAGCCACGTTAGCTTGGGGGCCATGAGAGGATCGTACCAGCATTCGTGCTGACCCCCTCGGGGGCTTCTTTTTACTACACAGGTGAACATCAGGAAGCGGTCGTCGCAAGAGTAAGAAGAGGATACAGCTGTTAAGGGTTTAGTATGGCCTACGAGTTGTGCATGTACACTCGTATGGCAATCTGAGTTAGTAAGATGTATAGGATGTGAGGGGGTTGTAAGAAGGTTATGTAATTGGTTAAGGTTGTTAGACTAATGTTCGGTATATTCTGTAGTCAGACCGTGGCAAGGCCCTGGATTGTAAGGAATTCCGCTGCGACATGTTTATATATATACTGTTAAGTTGCGAGACCACATTTGGATTGAGTTGGGGTGTTACAAAAAGTGGTATCAGAGCGTAGTTACGCTCTGAAGACAAGAAATACCGAACGTAGGAGAATGATGAGGTTGAGATTGAGTTATGGGTTAAGGGTTGAGAGAAAGAGTGAGAGGTGCGTTAGCCAGGACTCCCCGGTGTTTACCGGATACCCATAGTACCTAGGCCCGCCCTCCACATGCCTAACCCTAAATATGTGGAACAAACGCCAGAGAGAAGAAAGCCTTCTCTTACTCGGGGAAACCCGATCTGGCAGTTAGCTAACAGTAAGCAATACCTGAAACAACTTGTTGTACAACAGTTATGGAGAACTGGGGGATTTTAAATGGAGCATAGCCGAGAAACAGGCACTACCTAAGGAATACTATCAGTAAGGGAACGGTAATTACCGGCAACATGGGTCGACATGCTACGCAGTCGAAATAACCCGCAATACCAATGGTAAGGAAAGCACTACGCGTGCCATGGATAAGGAAATGATAAGAGACATGGGTACCGGACAGCGGTCCGAGTAAGAATAACAGTAGGATAATACAAATCATGAGGATTAAGACATAAGAAAATGTTAAGGGGTTCCCTCAGAAAGAGGAACGCCCTGGTAAATGACAGTACTGTCAAACAACAAGGAAACTGCCGGATGGTTAGTTATCCAAAATAAGGTATTATCGAAGGAGTCCCGAGGACTACCAATTACATGGAAATTAGAAGGAGGTGTCGCTACCGATGTACCTTGTACCAATAACCCATCCTGCATGGCGCACTTGCCATAGCAAGTGCTACCACGGTTAAGCCACACGAAAAGCCATCAAGGCGAAATAGGAGAACGCTACAGTTGTAGCATATATTAATACCGGATTGTAAATCCATAAGAACAGAAAAATAAGACCTTGGAAAGGCCCGATGGCCTGACCATGATGAGATGAACCGACACATCAGCCAGCAGGGAGCTGAGCTTAGATGAGATACTAAACCATATAAATATTAGCAACGGTATAACCCACTACAACAACAACCGACAGTACGGTAAGAACACAATCCCGAACTCCAAGGGGGAAAACCTAAGAGATTGCTCGGTATCGCGACCGAAAACACTATATAAGCAATGATATACAAGGGATGTATTATAAGATACTATTGAGACTGTTGAAGCATTGACTTACAACGAAAACGGGATAAGACTCCCAGAGTGACCATTAAGGATACCAATAACAACATTCTTCAATGAAGATGTTGGAAAACCCAGAAAATAAGGATAAAAAGAAACAAACATAAGCTATAACCTACTAAGAATTAAAGTCGTACAACCCTGGAAAAAGGAAAGCTCAGAGGACTACCCCACAGAGCGGGCATAGTCGAGCCGAACAATTGATGAATGACAGCTAGTACTGTTCGTCTAACTCATTAACACCCAAGTGTGATTGATCATCAAGGGGTGGCGTAATCAACAGAGGTTGAACGAAGCGTTGAGATGGAAGTATAAGATAACAGGATTATATCCAACTTGGACACCTTAAGGCAAACGCCTAATACGAACCTAACTTTGACTATTAAAAGACGAAGGTCTAATAAAATGACAGCATTGTCAAAGACATTAAGTAACCTCAGAACACCTGAACAACTTCCATAGCCGGAAGCAGGATGCAGCAACTTACCATGAAACCCGATATTACATTTAGTATGTAACCTAACGGTGGATGAAGTTCCAGAACCAGAATCTCATAAGGAAGACTTGCAGATGAGTAAGGGTGCAAATAATGAACTGAGACATTAAGCATTAAGAGCCTACGAGCCAAGGATGTTAACCACATCAGAGCCCGAGGCGCAGTAAGTTATAAGAGAGCTTATTTAAGCCATGAGGAACTACAATGCGTAGATATGAACGGTTACCAAACCTATAATTTAGATTGGGAAAAACAATACCAAGAAAAGGTACCAATGAGAATATTGAGATAATGCTAAGGACAGGAGCGGAGAACGAACCATGCCTTTAGGGTGGGGATACCTCTCCTTGTTGAGGCCATGAGTGGGAATGAACCCCTCAAAAGGGCTTTCACATTTAGAGATAAAATACACTTTATTTAGAAAATGGAAACCATGAACCTTGAGATTACTTTAGAACATACCAGATACACTTGAGTAATAAGGTAGGTTGCAGAATAGACCTCATATCCAACACCCGGATGTAAGAATTAAAGATTGTCAGAGGTAAACATTGTGACTGCACGTTATGG
The DNA here is from genome assembly GCA_023374045.1 of Limonium bicolor. Lineage (NCBI taxonomy): Eukaryota > Viridiplantae > Streptophyta > Magnoliopsida > Caryophyllales > Plumbaginaceae > Limonium > Limonium bicolor. Next base: position 217,630,812 of record CM041782.1, read on the forward strand.
CACGTCAACTAAGCAATGCTCAGAAGCTGGCGAATCAGTGGATGACTTCTTCAGTAACCAGTTAAACTACATGGTAGACAACATCACTAAGGATGAAAGAAAGCGAAGACATTAGCCTACTTACGAATCTGAGATTGGAGCAGAACATCTTTACATCAAGAGTCAACTATTTTACAACACCGTACGGCAACCGCCATACACCGGAATGAAAGAACTCCCAGTGTGTTTACACCAAGAAGGGATTGAGTATAAGGTAAGACATTAGAATAAGTGAGTAAGAGGTTGCACCATTAATGGGCAACATGGTAAGGCCAACTACCATGATAGTAGTGGTCGTGAGTACAATAGTTAGATAAGTGGATTAAGTCATGGTGCGCGGTAAAGCGACCGTTATGTATAAGCCGTCAAATAATGACACAGAGGCAATGAGATTTATGAGTTAAGACCAGTATAAGTAAGGAAATAAGATGGTAGACGAGCTGTGCATTGATGCCAGTAGTCTGGACCTAGTTAGGTAAGATTTACAGGAAGCATAAATATGAGAAACAAGATAAGAGGCTCTACGGAAGGAGACCTCAGACATGAAGTGATCAAATCAATACGGAATACAGGAAAGGACTGGAGCATACAATACCCAAGAACACAGTAAATGGACTTCCCTTGATTAACTTCAAGAAGAACAATAAACGTTATTATGGAACGATGAAAGAGGAGATCGACAACAGAATACTTCATAACTAGCAATAGCTAAACGTGTGACGGACACTATGAGTTTACTAAAACGAGACGTGGGACGACTGCACCCCACAGGGGCTTGCAGGCCTGACACGCTCATTTATGAGTTAGTTGGGTAAGTAGTAATGTACCAGTAAGGTACCCCATGCATGTGAACGAGTGGTGTAAGGAACACGGGAGTAGTCGACTCCGTACCACGGACAACGACGCAAGATCACACAAGAGCAGCTACTACCTCAAACAGTCAAAGAGAAGAGCTCAGTTGAACCAGCAACACAGAGGAACCAGAGAACAGATAATTAAGGACTATGAAGTGCGAAAAGCACGGATTATTAAGTACAGACATTGGATATGTCTTAAGATGTAAGGGATTAAGACTGTAAAGCGCATTATGCACTAAACAGTAGTTTCAAACTAAGAACCATCCTCAGACCAAAGGTCAGTTGGGGAGAACAATTTAGACATTCGAGAAAATACTAAGAGTATGAGCATAAAATCTCCAAGGAGAATAGATAGACGAGTTACAACTCATCAAGGCCGTGTATATATAAAGATAACACGTGTCCATTGAGAGACTAATATTCCTAAACAGTAAGGATGCAGAAGGATATACAATGCTATCAAAAGCTAGGTGAGGCAGTTAAGCCTAAGAACATCAGAGTGGCGCAGCGAAAGCTAGCAGACCACTACTTTGAGATTAGACCAAACTAAGTTAAGAATACGGTATAAGTACCGTTAAGAATCCCCGATACAGAGACTAAGTCATTTCTGATCGAATTATAAGTAAGATAGATAACCTGGAAGCTAGAATGCTTGGTAAGAATTAGACATCTTGAATTTATGTTCAAGGATGATATAATGTTGATTACGTGGGCGTAATCCATTTTAAGGGGGGGTAGAGCGAAAATCGCTTAGCGTATGTTTGTGTACTGAGTACATAAACTACGGTGTGCATAGCACAAAATAATTTGAGAATATGTTTTACATAAACATTTTAAGATAAACCATGGTTATTGCACACAGAAGATGTGAATACCATACATATTAAGTACCTATCTTGTTAACTCCGGTGTGAGTACAAGTTAAGAGAATTAAGGAAGAGGATTAAGGAGACTTAAGGAATAAGGAATATATGAGGTATAAGTCGATATGAGACTATGTGTGAGATAAGAATAAGATAACACTATGGGATATTATTTGATATGAGCATGAGGAAGGATATAGTAATGATATGTGGTTTGAGACTGATATAGAATTTAGTAGGAATTTAAGTCTTGAGGTAATTACTAAGAGATGAATTGAGAATGTTTGATGGACTTAGTTCACACTTTGGAGATGTATTGATTATGATTAGAAGAACTAAAAAGATAGAAAATTGGACATTAGTGAATTATCTGATGTTGAAAATGACGTGGGAGGTGGAACTTGATTTTCTAGGGATCAGGGGAAACCGAACACAAATTGGAGTGGAAGGTTGGTTCTACACTGATGCTGATCACATCAGGGTAGGATCATTCCTGAAACTCCCTACCAGTGGTCACAATTAAATCACACTAAGGATAGAGACCTTGGGATAAAAATGAAATTGGAGTGCTTGTATTTTTAATTAGAGGAATTATTCCTCACATGACCTCGTAAAAAGGATTCCTTTTTACTGAGTCTCGCCCATGAAGTCGAGGAGCACGAGCCTTTGTCTTCGGACCGGTGACATGGGGAGAGCAGCGTGTTTGTATTCTAGCCCATGGTGACGAGGACGAATGAGCCATTGTCTACGGACCGGTGACATGGGAGAATACGTTGGAAATTATGTGAATGTTTTAATCATCAAAAGGAACAAAAGGAATTTTGAGTGCTACACATGCTTAAGCATGTGTGTGATATTAAGTATAAGAATGTGGAGGATCCAATGATCCAATGAGATTAAGTATACTAAGTACGATCTATATGATCTAAGGAATGAGGTAAGACATGCAATCTAAGAAGAAAAGATGCATGGGAACTTTGGGGACAAAGTTCTTTTAAGGGGGGTAGATTGAAATACCCCAAACCTAAGTATGTTAAGAAACATCAAATCATGATGTATTAAGGCTAAAATATGCCTTAGAAAGATTGGTAGACAATTTAAACCAAGGAAAACACAAGAAAGTGCCTTAAAGGCAATCAGGGCAAAAACGTGCTCTAAGCTTGGAGAGAATTGGGTGAGTACCCAAACATCATGATAAGACCTTAGTAATATCCTAATGGTCATTTAAATCAATTAGAAGAAAACCAAGCTTGAAAACAAGTTAAAACACAAAATGTGCTTTAAGAAGTCTTAAAGCACATTTTTGAGAAATTGTCTTAGAATTGAGTTTTGAGTGGCTAGATGTCCATCATTACTCTTTAATCAACGTGTGTACTAATTAGTATCACATTAGGAGGTCTAAATCAATGGGAAATCAAAAATTTCCCGATTATGTGCCTTGATTAGTGAATAGTAACTATTTAGTGCTAGTTTAAGTTTTAATCAATATAAGCTAATTAGTTGGTCAACAAAGACCATGACTAGCCTTATATTAATGGGGTGGCCGGTTTCTTATGTGGGGAGTCACCACATGAGTCACTAAATGAGAAAGGAAAAGAAGAGATAAGTAAAGAGTACTATTTGCTTTATTAAAGCAAATACCTTACCTTAGCCTACCTTTCTTCCTCTCTCTCTTCATTTCTCTCCTTCCCACGGTTTCTTCTTCTCTTCTTTGCTCCAAACCGAGAGAGCTTCATTCATGGGTCTCCATCTTCAATCACTTGCCAAATACAACTCCAAGCTCCAAATCCAAACAAATTACATATTGTCTTAGTTAGGTCAAGACCTACCTTTCTATCTTTCCAAATCTTTCAAAGCTCCATTTTGGTGCCATGAGAAAACTCCATTGATGGAGGAAAATCAGTTTGAAGAGCTCATTGGCTTCTCCATTCTCTTAAGGTAAAGAAAATGTAAGAAAAACCATGTTTCCATCATCTCTTGTACATGGCCGAAAATTTCTACTCATGGGCCTTGTTTTTATGCCTTGTTCTAGCTTGATTTATTCACCAAGGACTAGTGGATGTCCTATTTCATTCAATGCCAAAGTCTACATTGAGACTTCAAAGGTAATCATCCACTTTTATGCCTTAGAACACATTTCTAACCTAGGTTTTTATTCCTTAAGGTTAGTGTATTGTTTAGTGCTCATATGAGTCATTTGTTATTGATTAGAACATTGGCAAGAGAAGTTTGAGTGGTGGCCGATATTCATTCAAGAAGAAGGTCTAAGGAGGAGATTGAGATAAGCTTGAGGAAACAAGGTAAAATGCTTACCTAATGGTGGTTTAAGATTAAGGAATGAGTTTTAGATAAATACCAATGTGGCTTAGAGCTTACATTGTGTATTGGGTTATGTAACCTAAGGAAAAAGAACTTAAACAAGCTTATGAACTTGTGATTAAGGAGCTAATGAGAATGAGTTAGCAATATAAGTTTAAGGTGGATTTTAAGTGCATTATAACTATTATGAGATTGATGAGTGTATTTGCAGGTTGAAAGCTTATACATGTGGGAAATTCAGTGTTTAAGTTTAAGTCATTTAAGGGCCTAAGAGCCATGTCATTTAGGAGCCTTAGTGCTATGCAATTTAAGATTATTGCAAATATTGAGTATGATGTGAATAAGTTGATTTGGATGAGGAAATGTGATGAAAAGGACTTGGTGTGTGTGAGGTGATTGTGTGAGAAAAACAATGCATTTGGGCATGAGAATATACTAGAGGAGCTATGGCAAATTTGAGTAGAAAATAAGTGTTTTGGTGAAGGTGGTGAATTAATATGACCTAGGATTTACTAGGAGTCATTAGGAAGAATTTGAGTGGAAATGAGTTAATTAAGGAGTTCTTGAGAATGAGAATGACCTAGAATGGTCTACGAGGAAGTTAGAGTTTAGATGGGTGAGTGTTTTGAGCACACCAAAGTCATGAGATGAGGAATATAGGACTTGAGCATAAGCTTAAGGAGAAGGTATGATGTTTAAGGTGATTAAGATATGTTCTAAGGGAATATAATGACTAAGGAAGTACTAGGAAGTTTTAGAGATTGTCTTGATGAAGAGGGTAAGATAAAGTGTTGGAATGAGTGGTAATGACTTAGGCACTACCTTGGGGGATTTAGGAATCAAGAGAATGTAATTGAGTATTTAGAACTTAGGCAAATGTTGGTAAACAACTAGGAAGGAAATAAGGTGTTGGTGTATGGAAGCTTAAGCTTGTGAAGGAACTCTTAGTAATTGCTTGAAAGAGTTTTAGATGGTGAAAGATGCTTGGGAGATGATGTGATGGTGATGAGAAAACATTCGGCATAGAGGTTACAATAGGTGTGAACCACCACCTAGAAACCTAGTGAAAAACATTATAAGAAGTTGGCATTATTACAAGGAAGATGCATAATGACTAAGGTGGATTTTGATGGATGATTTAAGGTATTTAAAGGAGGTTATAAGGTGGGTTTAAGGTGCCAAGATGATGTGGGACCTATTAGGACACTTGTGGAAAAGTTTGGAATGAAAGAGGCAATTTAAGAGGATGGTCTGTAGTGGACCGACCCAGGGTCCGACCCAGTTCTGGGTCGGTCGGACCTTGCTAACCCAGCAAAAATGTTTCGGCAGAGGACCGACCCAGAGGGTTTTGGGTCGGTCGGTTTAGCTTTGGGTCGGTCGGATGAGTTTCAAAAGACGGAAGAGTTTCTGTAATGGACCGACCCAGGGGTTGGGTCGGTCGGTGGGTCGGTCGACCCTTAACACTTAGAAAAAAAAAAAAGAAATTTGAATTCTAAGAATGGCAATGGGTAATAAGGTATGCCTTTGGTAGGGTAGTAGGATTGAGACCCTAAGAACTTGAGAGATTAAGCTAAGTAAGTATAAACTTGAAAGTTTAAGATTAAGTTTGTAAGATTAAGTGTAAGACCTAAGAGGTGTTAGGAGGGGATCATTAAGGAATTAAGTAAGTTAAACAAGCTAAGTAAGTTGAATTGAGTTAAGTGATTAACAACCTAAAACTGAATGAATGTTTTAGGACTTGGAATGGGACTCCGGAAGAGATTAAGCAACTGAACGGCCAACGGTGAACGGTACAGTTGTTTCTTCTTGTGACCTGCTTGCTAACGAGGTGTCCCTCGGCTTGTGTGCTATTTGTTTTTGTGTGCTCACTAAACAAGATAAAGCATGCAACCGGAATATATATATATATATATGTTGTATTGTTGTGTGATGTTTGAAAACTAACACAACATACCGTGAGAACTTACTAACCAATGTTTAGTAAGGAATTGAGTGAGACTAAGGAACGCCCCCCAATGAGGGACGATATGAACCGAAAGAGGTTAACCAACAAACAGGGTCTTGAGTTAACTACTAACTGGAACTTGAGTGAGGAAACCCGGGACCGATCTCCGGTCATGCATGCTAAGGAAAGGGAGTCGGTATCTATAGCAGATTCGACTTCCGCTTAAGGACTTGTCTCCGGACTTGTGCCTAGGGCCGGTTGCCGGCTCAGCTACGCTGGACTCCCGTCCAGAGTAGGTGGCGTTAAGATGGTGCGGTGGGATCACCTAAATCCCAGGTTCGATTTAGATACGGCCAATCCCTTCCAGGAAAGGTTTGTATATAGAGATTAAGATTAAGATTAAGTTAAGTTACAATCATTCCTGTTTAAAGGATGATTTGTATTATTAAGTTTAAGATTAAGTTAAGTTACAATCATTCCTGTTTAAAGGATGATTTGTATTATTAAGTTTAAGATTAAGTTAAGTTACAATCATTCCTGTTTAAAGGATGATTCGTATTATTAAGATTAAGATTAAGGTAAGGTTAAGATAAGTTGCAACCATTCCTTTGTAAAGGATGGTTTGTAATATTAAGATTAAGATAAGCTACATCCACTCCTGATTAAAGGATGGTTGTTTCTAAGATTAAGATAAGAATCAGATTGAGGTAAGATAAGGATGGACTAAGATTAAGAGAGAACATTACTTAAGGAGTTAATATCTAACTCTCTAATAAGGGAACGCATTTAAGTCGTTCATTGTGTGTGAACTTTGATTGTTCATATCTGAGTTGTTGTTTACTGCACTTTCTATTATGTTGTGCATCTAATCGACCTCCATGCTATCGACAATTAGTCGTCGTAGCCACGTTAGCTTGGGGGCCATGAGAGGATCGTACCAGCATTCGTGCTGACCCCCTCGGGGGCTTCTTTTTACTACACAGGTGAACATCAGGAAGCGGTCGTCGCAAGAGTAAGAAGAGGATACAGCTGTTAAGGGTTTAGTATGGCCTACGAGTTGTGCATGTACACTCGTATGGCAATCTGAGTTAGTAAGATGTATAGGATGTGAGGGGGTTGTAAGAAGGTTATGTAATTGGTTAAGGTTGTTAGACTAATGTTCGGTATATTCTGTAGTCAGACCGTGGCAAGGCCCTGGATTGTAAGGAATTCCGCTGCGACATGTTTATATATATACTGTTAAGTTGCGAGACCACATTTGGATTGAGTTGGGGTGTTACAGTTTAGGTATTAGTTTTTAATAGAAGTGAAATTATTTACATATATGTATATATACATATTTAAGTGGAAACTTATATAAATCAAGGAATGTAATTATTTTTACGTTTTATTTATTATATTATACGGGAGTTAATATTCTTAATTAAAACTAAGGAATATATATATATATTTACACATATATGTAAAGAAATAACATAGTAACTTAGGTTAAATCAAGGAGCTAAATTAATCTACATTTATATTAATTATATAATATGGTAGTTAATATACTTAATTGAAACTAAGGAAAATACTTTATTTTATTAACCATATTTTGGATGTAGGTGTGTGTCGAAGTTAATATAAATAATTAAATACAATAAAACTACATAAATAATGTTTTGTACAAATCCTAGTATATATAAATATATACACAATAAACATAGTAAAATTAAATACCTTATAGGAAATATAATACGAAGGAATTAGTAAGTTAAACTAAACCTCTACATAATACTAATAGGAGAATATTATATGAGGTGGTATTAAATTATAGTTATGAAATTAAGCTTAAAGAGTTATCTTGGATTTCTACGATTTATATAAACCATATTAAAATACATGTGTAATATTATTTGTCAAAGACCAGAATGTAAATCTATATTTTTGTTTGGTAATTAATAAGTTAGGACTTAGGAATATTTGTAATTAGATTTTACACAATAGAACTTACTATATAATTAATAAATAAATGTAATACTTTTACATCTAAATGTTCTTAATATAAACAATAATAAAATAAATAAAATACTTTTACATCTAAATGTGGGGTGGATTAGTAAGTCTAGATTTAATCATTTCTTAATATTTATGGTATTGAAATATAACTTAATGTTTTAGGATAAAATCATTAAAAGGATTGTGGTATAAAACTATATTAAACTATGTTTTGGAAATTTATCTAAATAATAATCCTTAAGTTTCTTGGCGTTAGTTAAGCCATATAAAATACATTAATTACCAATGTTCGCAATGTGAGTTTATAAATAAGAGTTTTACATAATAGTTAAAGTCTTATAAAAAGCTTTGCAAATAGAAATTAGATACTTAAAATCTTTAAACCTTTAATTAGATGGAACTAAGTTACGTAAAAGGTTATCTTAAAACACTTTATTATATAGTTAATGATAAAGCAAATAATATACTTTTCTACTAAATGTAAGAGTTCGATAAGTCTAAGTTAATTATAATATAGTTATGTCAAGATTGGAAGTAATTTAAACATCTTATGACAAGATTGTTAGACGGTTGTAATAAAATGTCATTCTGAATTAAGGATATGATAATTGAGTTTAGTAGCACAATTAAGTTATAATAAAATGCATCTATAACACTATGATTCCAATATACAGGATGTAGATCTTACTTAAGCTAAGGGGAAAACTTAATCAAAATGAGCTAGTAGTTATTGATTAAATACATAATCGTTACATCGTGAAGTAATGGTATAGTATTCTAAGATAAACCCATTGTAAGTCATAGTGCGTTGTTTATCCTGAAGTAAGAATAAATGTATCGAACTTAATAATTATTATTGAGATTCTAAGATTAGATGAATAATATATAATGCACTTATGATATAAGGGTCTCAAAACTCTTGAATGTGGGAATTATGGTTAAGTATGAGTAAAGTGGATAAGAGTGGAACAATTAACAAGTGTCAAAAAAATACATTCCCTGGTCTTACAACCCTGAGTTATATAACATTATAAGATAAGTCAACGATTACACATAACATTTAAGTGAGGGCTTAAAAGACATTTGAGACTTAGGAAATAAGAGTGAGGAATTTGTTTAAGTTTAACTTAGGCTACAAGTTATTGATGATATACTACCTTTAATATTCCTCAGAGTGTGTTGAATGTTTGCACGAGTCTACTAGGACTGCTACAGCGCTAATCAGGTACGATTTCTCGTACTCAGATGCTTTTGGTGACGAATTTTATGGAATGTTTTGAGAAACGCTAAATGAGTTTGAATGAATCTTGAAAGGAAATTGGTTGTGTGACTAACTCAGCTTGATGTGACTAACTGAGCCTTGGGTGTACAACTCACATGATCATTGGTTCCTCTTATCTGGTTGCCTCATTAGATATTGACTGTTGAGGGTTTACGCCTCTGCACTCTGTAGGACTGAGTGTTTTGGTATTGCACTTGTACAGTTAATAATCTAGTGGGAATATGGGAAAATGTCAATCTTGGTATTGGGTATGGATTATTTCTAATAAGTGGTGCACACACTTTTCACCGATGACTGAGAACGGGTCGGTGGCAGCGGAGGTCTGCTATACCTCGTCCATATGGACAACTGACAGCGGAGGTCTGTTTACCTCGTCCTTGTGACAACTGACTGGCAGTGGGGGCCATCTCTCCCAATTGGTTTTATTCCACTCTTGAGTTATGGGTTCTTGGATATCTTCTTTCATTCCCAGTCCTTGTGACTACTTGGGTCTTTCTAATCCTAATTGGAACTGAATCTAACTTAAGCAATGGATGTTCACTAACTTCTGGCGTGGTTTCTTTTAAGTTGACTCGCTTTACTTCTTGTTATTTATCTCTATCCTTGACTTGATATCTTTGACTTGGTGATTTTGATGTGCCTTGTTCTTCTGTTTTTGTTTTAAGCATTTGACTTCGGGTTATTGTTTGTTTCAAAGTTATGTTTTAAACTTTTGTTTTAGAGAGTTGTACCAGTTCCATTCCAGGGAACTGACTCACCCCTCCCGGGGTGGGCTGCTTGGTTTCATCTTGCAGGTACGGACTGTTATACAGGTGGCCACGAAGAGTATGAGTGATTGGGATGGGAATTAGGAACTTTGGAGAGCTATTGTATTTTGTTATTATTCTTTTATGTTATGTTTTCTCGAGTTCAGACCGTAGCATTTGTAATATCATAAGTTGTAATTGGTGAGGTTTGGTGCCGGGTGTTTGGAACCCGATGATCTGTCAGAAAGTGGTATCAGAGCGTAGTTACGCTCTGAACCCGAGAAAACAAGCCGAGTGAAATAGTTAGAATATAGGTGCCCTTAAAACTGGGGAATTGGGGTAGAATTGGGAAGTGAGGATTCCAGTAAGGCACGACTCCTAACCCTTCTTGGATTAGTGAATGATTTCTTTATACACTTTTTGTATGAATGTCAGTTAGGAATAGTGTGTGGTCATACCGTTTGATCATTAAACTATAGAAAAAAATATAATAATAATAAGTCTGGAACATTATCAATTGGGTATGATAAGATCTTGGTTGGAATAAATCATACATTGAACTACTTTCAAAAGCATACGTATGGAAAATACATGGCTAAGAAAGCAATGCTTTAAAAGCTTGTACACATGTTCCCAGAATTTTAAAGAATACTTTTGGTTGGAAATAGTATACAAGTGGAGCTTTGAATAACTAAGTGATATATACTTCAACTCCTTTAAAGCTTGAAATAAATCTCAAGAACTACTTGGTACAAATTATTACCTAAAGATAATGTTTAAGATAAATCTTAAGTCTAGAAAATTATTAAACTAACAAGAACTAGTAACTCATCAGAAAAGATCAACATCCAAACCTGTAATCCACACTAAAACTCTATGTTAACTTCAGAAAGAAAATACATAAACCTAACACCCTACGGGAAGTGCCTGGTGCGACGAACTCCTAGGCTGAAAGTAGTGGGGGTGCACACTCACTTCTGGAAGTCTAGGGGCTAGACAAGCCTTGTCATCTAACCGTAAATAATCTTCTACGCAAGTGATGGATTGTGTTACTTGAGGAGGATTGGTGGTAAGACGTTACCATCATGAAATCTTGAGCTAGGCATATTTCATTACTAGCCACAATGAACAATTCAAAATTTGTATCTTAAGATTCAGTATTAAAATTCATACATGTAAAGGGTTTATTGAGTTAAATATTTGGTGAAAAATACCTATACATGGAGGAAGGGGATTTAAATTTGGGTACTCCAAGGTACAACATCTACCCCTTATTAAATATTAAAAAAAAATATTAAAGGAAGTGACTTAAAGATTGAGTGAAGGGAAGAGTAATACTAAACTAAATATCACTGATTCTTAAATACTTGGAGTAATGAGCATCTAGTAAAAAAAATGAGAGTTACTTAATTATTGGAAATTCTCATGTTTATTTGGAAGTTTAACATTATACATATGCAAAATTTTAGAAGTCACAGAAGGTGTATTTTTATAAAGGAATATAATACAAATTTTAATGTATGGTTGGCTAATAAAGCTTTGAATATAATTTTGAAAGACTATCTAGACTTATTATATGATCTAAAATATTATTTAAACTACTCAAACATGTTACACCGGATTTATAGCTTGTTAATATATTGATATGTGAAAATAACATAAATGGCACATTTACGTATTTTAGGTTATAAATTCGGTACAAGGTTTCATGAAAGATTTAATTGCATTGAAAAGAAAAAAGAAGTTTTAATATATAGTATGATACTATTTTAAATAAGTTCATGAATTTTTAAGCCATGACAATTAAGAAACTTTAGGTTATAAAATGCTTCTAGAGAAATGTTGTAGTAAGGATGGCATTTAAATAATTACATTACATTATAATGGAATTTTTCTTTTATGAATTAATAGTTTCCAAATCACATGATTAAGATTTTGATACCTACTACACCAATACTTAAATAAAGAAAGAGTGAACTAAAATGTTATTATAGTAATATCTAAGTATAACCTATGTTCCGTTCTCAAAATTTAACCTACTATATGAATGATGAATTCTAAACGTTGTTCTTGCCAATGACCGTAAGAGAGGCGAAATGAGTTAGGAAAGCATGTTGGGGACACTAAAAGATTTAATTATAATCAAGCTAGAATAACAACGAGTGATATTGTGCATCAAAAATGAACTACATCCTTGAAGGAGGAATCTCCATAGGAGATGTAAAATATAGTGCTCCTTCAAAGTGAGGTTAAATTCCACCTTTATTACGAGACGGATATGGGTCGTACCCTATTTAAGGGGGGGTAGTACGACACTTCATAAATAAACATACAATATAAAATGAACATATAATGACATATCATTCGTACTGGTCATAAAATGAATAGGTAAGGATCATAAAATAAAATTTATAATAATCAAGAAAATACAAAATACATAACAATCAGGGGGTACAAATCAATATCGATCATAGATAAATTCAACAGTGCCATAAAATTTATAACAAAGCTTGATACTAAGGTGCTGATTCTTTGAATGTAGTGTTTGATAACGGAAACAAATGTTTGGGAATTGTTATTGATGAATAACCCTTGAGTGGTTTTTGTTTGGTATACATTTAAAGCTTGTAGTACAACTTGATATTTAGTTTACCCCACACACGGAAGCGGGTGGAGTAGTTGGTAGATAAATCTAAACTTCGGACGAAGTTCTCTTTTAAGGGGGGTAGAGCATAATCCTTCTTCGCTACCTCATCCAGATTATGCCCTGTTGCGTGATTAGCAGAGTAAGAGGTGATGTGTGTACTTGGTTTTTTACATTATGGACACCGCATGCGACTTTTTATTTTTATCATGAAATATCTCGGTATATCTTGCAGTTTGAGTTTGAGTAATCTCGAGTGGAATGTGGAATGGGAATGGATGGAAATAAAGGATGGATTGGATTGGTATGGAATTTCGTTGGAATTATTATTGTTTTAGCACCCGAAGTGGTGTGAGTGCTTATTAGTTGATTTTTAACTTCGAGGCGAAGTTTCTGTTAAGGGGGATATACTGAAATACCCCTAAATAATTTAAATTAATTTAGGGGATTTCTTTTATTAAACCATAAATAATACTATTAATAATAAATTATGGTATGTAATTATGAATATTAAATTATTATATGGAATTGTGAAATTTATTTAGGGGTTTTCTCCTATTTAACCCTAATTATTTACATTATTATATATTATTATGAATTTAATAATAAGATTTATAAGTCAATAAATCTTGGGAAATTTCTAAACACTCCAAATATATTATAAAGATTTTAGGAAGTGTTGGAACATTGTTTTGAAAACATAAAAGTCAATATAAAATTCTAGAAACCTTAAAGCTTATTAAGCCTTGCTAGAGTTGACTTTTTGAGAATGGTCAAACCAGGCCATGAAACCTATACCAATAAATAGGTTATGAAAACCATGAAGATCGATAAAAAGAACGTTATAAACGGACCATCCTAGCCAAAGTTATGATAGATTGAAGTTTAGAGCCAAATTTTGAGAAATGCTGACGTGTCAGTCAGCCAGGCATTACCACTGAACAGTCCCAGTTTCGACAGTTTGGGCATGTCGAGGGTCGAATTTGAAACGCCTATATCTCCTGCTCTACTCCACCATTTGGTATGCCGTCTGTTTCATTCCCCTCTCCTTAATCTCATCTTTCCAACCATTACTCACACATCATCTAACGCCTTCTACAATGACCGGAAAATGATCCAAAGTTGGCTCCTCGCGATTGCGTAACCCAGATTCCAGTTTTTCCTGAAATCGGGTAAACTTCGTCTCGTCATAACTTCTTCGTTTCTCATCAAATTTCGTGTTCTTTAGCTTGTTTTGAAGATCTCAAATCCCTCTACAACTTTCATGTTAATGACCAGGCTGATTCGCAACCAATAGGGAGATCGAGTCGTCTAAATTACCTACTCGATCACGTCGGTTTTTGCCCAGAATATTCCAGAAACGACATGGTAAACTCCGATCTTTGTGGATCTATAACTTTCTCCCTAGTTATTAGTTTTCCATGATTCTTCCACCAATGTTTAGAGTTACATGTCCTCTTTAAAATGACGTAGGTTTTATGGATTGAATCCATCTCAGTTATCCCGAGTTGTTCCGCGAAGTTGCCTACCTGAACAACACATAAATACTAGTTTTCCAGAAAAACAAGTTCGAATTGCCTTGCCGCGCATCTCCGGTACGATTCCGACCAAATTATACCTATAATGCTACTCTGTTTTGCATTCCCGTTCATAACCCTCTATCAATTTACCCAATTACGCAACAAATTGAGGAATTTGACAAATCGAATTCGAAACCGGAAAAGAAAACCTAACTTCGAAACAGAAATCGAAACCCGATGAATACTGCATTATAATTGGGGAAATTGGTATCATTAGAACCGAAATTTGATTTCGAAACCATAGAAACAAGAATCACTCGATTTCGTTCTGTAGATTGTGAGATAATTACGATTTAGTACTCGACTAGGTAGAGGAGGTTGCTGATGAACTTGCTTTCAGCAGCCGTCCGATCGTAGCTATAGGAAACGGACGGCTGAGATTAGATCGTTTCAAAATTAAGAGTATAAGTTTTTATTATGATTTCAGAAATAAATCTTAACTTGTTGAATTAATTTAAATACCTTCCCGAATGTATTTTGACTTGAAATTTTAACCATAGATTCCTTATTTAATCTAGTTTATTTTGATGTAAATTAATATGGTTTTGGAGTTGTTACGTAAAAGGTTATCTTAAAACACTTTATATATAGTTAATGATAAAGCAAATAATATACTTTTCTACTAAATGTAAGAGTTCGATAAGTCTAAGTTAATTATAATATAGTTATGTCAAGATTGGAAGTAATTTAAACATCTTATGACAAGATTGTTAGACGGTTTAATAAAATGTCATTCTGAATTAAGGATATGATAATTGAGTTAGTAGCACAATTAAGTTATAATAAAATGCATCTATAACACTATGATTCCAATATACAGGATGTAGATCTTACTTAAGCTAAGGGGAAAACTTAATTAATCAAAATGATAGTAGTTATTGATTAAATACATAATCGTTACATCGTGAGTAATGGTATAGTATTCTAAGATAAAACCCATTGTAAGTCATAGTGCGTTGTTTATCCTGAAGTAAGAATAAATGTATCGAACTTAATATTATTATTGAGATTCTAAGATTAGATGAATAATATAAAATGCACTTATGATATAAGGGTCTCAAAACTCTTGAATGTGGGAATTATGGTTAAGTATGAGTAAAGTGGATAAGAGTGGAACAATTAACAAGTGTCAATAAAAATACATTCCCTGGTCTTACAACCCTGAGTTATATAACATTCTAAGATAAGTCAACGATTACACATAACATTTAAGTGAGGGCTTAAAAGACATTTGAGACTTAGGAAATAAGAGTGAGGAATTTGTTTAAGTTTAACTTAGGCTACAAGTTATTGATGATATACTACCTTTAATATTCCTCAGAGTGTGTTGAATGTTTGCACGAGTCTACTAGGACTGCTACAGCGCGCTATGCAGGTATGATTTCTCGTACTCAGATGCTTTTGGTGACGAATTTTATGGAATGTTTTGAGAAACGCTAAATGAGTTTGAATGAATCTTGAAAGGAAATTGGTTTGTGACTAACTCAGCTTGATGTGACTAACTGAGCCTTGGGTGTACCTCACATGATCATTGGTTCCTCTTATCTGGTTGCCTCATTAGATATTGACTGTTGAGGGTTTACGCCTCTGCACTCTGTAGGACTGAGTGTTTTGGTATTGCACTTGTACAGTTAATAATCTAGTGGGAATATGGGAAAATGTCAATCTTGGTATTGGGTATGGATTATTTCTAATAAGTGGTGCACACACTTTTCACCGATGACTGAGAACGGGTCGGGGCAGCGGAGGTCTGCTATACCTCGTCATATGGACAACTGACAGCGGAGGTCTGTTACCACCTCGTCCTTGTGACAACTGACTGGCAGTGGGGCCATCTCTCCCCATTGGTTTTATTCCACTCTTGAGTTATGGTTCTTGGATATCTTCTTTCATTCCCAGTCCTTGTGACTACTTAGGTCTTTCTAATCCTAATTGGAACTGAATCTAACTTAAGCAATGGATGTTCACTAACTTCTGGCGTGGTTTCTTTTAAGTTGACTCGCTTTACTTCTGGTTATTTATCTCTATCCTTGACTTGATATCTTTGACTTGGTGATTTTGATGTGCCTTGTTCTTCTGTTTTGTTTTAAGCATTTGACTTCGGGTTATTGTTTGTTTCAAGAGTTATTTTTAAACTTTTGTTTTAGAGAGTTGTACCAGTTCCATTCCAGGGAACTGACTCACCCCTCCCGGGGGGCTGCTTGGTTTCATCTTGCAGGTACGGACTGTTATACAGGTGGCCACAAAGAGTATGAGTGATTGGGATGGGAATTAGGAACTTTGGAGAGCTATTGTATTTTGTTATTATTCTTTTATGTTATGTTTTCTCGAGTTCAGACCGTAGCATTTGTATAATATCATAAGTTGTAATGGTGAGGTTGGTGCCGGTGTTTGGACCCGATGATCTGTCAGAAAGTGTTATCAGAGCGTAGTTACGCTCTGAAGCCGAGAAACAAGCCGAATGAAATAGTTAGAATATAGGTGCCCTTAAAACTGGGGAATTGGGGTAGAATTGGGAAGTGAGGATCCAGTAAGGCATGACTCTAACCCTTCTTGATTAGTGAATGATTTCTTTATAACACTTTTGTATGAATGTCTGTTAGGAATAGTGTGTGGTCATACCGTTTGATCATTAACTATAGGAAAAAAATATAATAATAATAAGTCTGGAACATTATCAATTGGGTATGATAAGATCTTGGTTGGAATAAATCATACATTGAACTACTTTCAAAAGCATACGTATGGAAAATGCATGGCTAAGAAAGCAATGCTTTAAAAGCTTGTACACATGTTCCCAGAATTTTAAAGAATACTTTTGGTTGGAAATAGTACAAGTGGAATCTTTGAATAACTAAGTGATATATACTTCAACCTCCTTTAAAGCTTGAAATAAATCTCAGAACTACTTGGTACAAATATTACCTAAAGATAATGTTTAAGATAAATCTTAAGTCTAGAAAATTATTAAAGTAACAAGAACTAGTAACTCATCAGAAAAGATCACATCCAACCTGTAATCCACACTAAAACTCTATGTTTACTTCAGAAAGAAAATACTAAACCTAACACCCTACGGGAAGTGTCTGGTGCGACGAACTCCTAGGCTGAAAGTAGTGGGGTGCACACTCACTTCTGGAAGTCTAGGGCTAGACAAGCCTTGTCATCTAACCGTAAATAATCTTCTACGCAAGTGATGGATTGTGTTACTCTTGAGGAGGATTGGTGGTAAACGTTACCATCATGAAATCTTGAGCTAGGCATATTTCATTACTAGCCACAATGAAACAATTCAAAATTTGTATCTTAAGATTCAGTATTAAATTCATATTGTAAGGGTTTATTGAGTTAAATATTTGGTGAAAATACCTATACATGGAGGAAGGGATTAAATTTGGGTACTCCAGGTACAACATCTACCCCTTATTAAATATAAAAAAAATATATTAAAGGAATGACTTAAAGATTGAGTGAAGGAAGAGTAATACTAAACTAATATCACTGATTCTTAAATACTTGGAGTAATGAGCATCTAGTAAAAAAAAATGAGAGAGTTACTTAATTATTGGAATTCTCATGTTTATTTGGAAGTTTAACATTATACTATGCAAAATTTTAGAAGTCACAGAAGGTGTATTTTTATAAGGAAATAATACAAATTTTAATGTATGGTTGGCTAATAAAGCTTTGGAATATATTTTGAAAGACTATCTAGACTTATTATATGATCTAAAATATTATTTAACTACTCCAAACATGTTACACCGGATTTATAGCTTGTTAATATATTGATATGTGAAATAACATAAATGGCACTTTACGTATTTTAGGTTATAAATTCGGTACAAGGTTTCATGAAAGATTTAATTGCATTGAAAGAAAAAAGAAGTTTAATATATAGTATAATCTATTTTAATAAGTTCATGAATTTTTAAGCCTTGACATTAAGAAACTTAGGTTATAAAATGCTTCTAGAGAAACGTTGTAGTAAGGATGGCATTAATAATTACATTACATTATAATGGAATTTTTCTTTTATGAATTTATATTTTCCAATCACATGATTAAGAGTTTGATACCTACTACAACCAATACTTAAATAAAGAAAGAGTGAACTAAAATGTTATTATAGTAATATCTAAGTATAACCTATGTTCCGTTCTCAAAATTTACCTACTATATGAATGATGAATTCTAAACGTTGTTCTTGCCATGACCGTAAGAGAGGCGAAATGAGTTAGGAAAGCATGTTGGGACACTAAAAGATTTTATTATAATCAAGCTAGAATAACAACGAGTGATATTGTGCATCAAAATAGAGTACATCCTTGAAGGAGGAATCTCCATAGGAGATGTAAATATAGTGCTCCTTCAAAGTGAGTTTAAATTCCACTTCTTCATTACGAGACGGATATGGGTCGTACCCTATTTAGGGGGGGGGGGGGTACGACATCTTCATAAAATAAACATACAATGATAATGAACATATAATTGACATATCATTCGTACTGGTCATAAAATGAATAGGTAAGGATCATATAAATAAAATTTTATAATAATCAAGAAAACAAATACATAACAATCAGGGGGGTACAAATCAATATCGATCATAGATAAATTCCAGTGCCATAAAATTTACAACAAGCTTGATACTAAGGTGCTGAATTCTTTGAATGTAGTGTTTGATAACGGAAACAAATGTTTGGGAATTGTTATTGGATGAATACCCTTGAGTGGTTGATTGTTTGTATACATTTAAAAGCTTGTAGTACAACTTGATATTTAGTTTAACCCACACACCGGAAGCGGTGTGAGTAGTTGTAGATAAATCTTAAACTTCGGGACGAAGTTCTCTTTTAAGGGGGGGTAGAGCATAATCCTTTCTTCGCTACCTCATCCAGATTATGCCCTGTTGCGTGATAGCAGAGTAAGAGGTGTATGTGTGTACTTGGTTTTTACATTATGACACGCGCATGCGACTTTTTATTTTATCATGAATATCTCGGTAAGATCTTGGTTCAGTTTGAGTTTGAGTAATCTCGAGTGGAATGTGGAATGGGAATGGATGGAAATAAAGGATTGGATTGGATTGGTATGGAATTTCGTTGGAATTATTATTGTTTTAGCACACCCCGAAGTGGTGTGAGTGCTTATTAGTTGATTTTTAAACTTCGAGGCGAAGTTTCTGTTAAGGGGGATATACTGAAATACCCCTAAATTAATTTAATTAATTTAGGGATTCTTTTATTAAACCATATATACTATTAATATTTAAATTATGGTATGTAAATTATGAATATTAAATTATTATATGGAATTGTGAAATTTATTTAGGGGTTTTCCTCCTATTAAACCCTAATTATTATACATTATTATATATTATTATGAATTTAATAATAAGATTTATAAGTCAATAAATCTTGGGAAAATTTCTAAACACCAAATATTTATAAAGATTTAGGAAGTGTTGGACATGGTTTGAAACATAAAAGTCAATATAAATTCTAGAAACCCTTAAGCTTATTAAGCTTTGCTAGAGTTTGACTTTTGAGAATGGTCAAACCGAGGCCATGAACCTATACCAATAAATAGGTTATGAAAAACCATGAAGATCGATAAAAAGAACGTTAAAATGGACCATCCTAGCCAAAGTTATGATAGATTGAAGTTTAGAGCCAAAATTTTGAGAAATGCTGACGTGTCAGTCAGCCAGCTTACCACTGAACAGTCCCAGTTGTTTCGACAGTTTTGGCATGTCGAGGGTCGAATTTGAAACGCCTATATCTCCTGCTCTACTCCACCATTTGGTATGCCGTCTGTTTCATTCTCTTCTCCTTAATCCTCATATTTCCAACCATTACTCACACTCATCTTACGCCTTCTCACAATGACCGGAAATTGATCCAGTTGGGCTCCTCGCATTGCGTAACCCAGAATTCCAAATTTCCTGAAATCGGGTAAACTTCGTCTCGTCATAATTCTTCGTTTCTCATCAAATTTCGTGTTCTTTAGCTTGTTTGAAGATCTCAATCCCTCTACAACTTTCATGTTAATGACCAAGGCTGATTCCGCAACCATAGGGAGATTGAGTCGTCTAAAGTTACTACTCGATCACGTCGGTTTTGCCCCAATAGTTCCAAACGACATGGTAAACTACTCCGATCTTTGTGGATCTGTTATACCCAAAATTTTGACCCCCTGGTTTAAGGTTTACGAGGTTGTGAGAGCCATCTCCCCAAGCAGTAAGAGACTCCGGCCCGATCGGCGTGTCCAGGGCCTGAGGAGCAGTTTCGTCATTGCCAGGGGCGTTTTCGTAATTTTTAAGGCTTCTGAGTTTTCCCAATAGGCTTTCCTCTCCTCCCAAAGGGTGCCAAATCAGCTTGAATGCTTTGATATTTTAACCATATAGAGGATGACATTTTAAGCATAATGGCGTTGGAATTTTGATTTTTCGAATTTCCAATAATTTTCTAGCAATTTCTGACTGAATCTGACGAGAAATTCAATTAAAAATGCTCCAGCATTTAAAAATTCGTTCCACCTCAGAAAATCATAATATCCTTCTTCTGACATGTGGTTAAAATTTCATAGCAAAATTCCTTTGGAAAGTTGCTTAGTTAAAATATCGAAAAATCTTACTTTACTAGATTCTCTTTATCTTTAAGGAAGTCTATATAAGGGGATGGGTTTTTGGATAAAATCAGAACCTCACATACTCAAGAACCCTAGAGAGTCTAAAAAGCAGCCCCTCTCTCTCTCTCACGTTTTTCACACCCCCAGCCCCGGGCACCCAAATCATACCAAAATCCTCCGAAATCACCATCTAAACAACGTTTCCAATCCCCAAGCACCATAATCATCAAAACCTCACAAAAACACCTCTAAAACGTGAGAACAGCAAGAACACCCAACACCAGAAGCTTGGGTCGAATCCTCTCGGGTCTCCATCAACGGAGCACTCGACGAGTCCCGGTGTGAGAAACGTTGTGAATCCGGAGTAAAACAGGTAGAAACTCCACTTCCCTGATTCCCACGGTATTATCTGTCTTGCCTCAAAATTTGGGCTCAAACTAACCTTCGTAGGTTTCTGTATTGCTGTTTTTTATTTAGCCTCTGTCAGATAACTTGTTTGCTAAGTTTCGTGCTTATTTATTTTCGAATTCAAATTGAAAACTTTCAATCACTAACCTTTGTACATCTTTCAGGCTACACACTCATAAAATTTGAGCTCAAAACACCCTCGGGAACCTTCTGAAAACCCCTGTCCGTGGGTGTCCGTGCCTCGGACCTATGGTCCGGACCTCGGACGCGTTGTCCGAGACCACGGACACCCACGGACGGCGGCGGGATTTTTAAATTTTAAATTTAGGTTTTCTGATAATGTTCGGGCCCACGGACAGCCTGTCCGTGGCCCCGGACTTTACAATTTTCTTGTTTTCTGTTTAATTCGACTTATTTTCATATGGTTACTAGGGTCCGTGGTTTCGGACATTAGGTCCGTGGCTACGGACGGAAACAAATTTGACCTAATTCTGCCTCCGAAACCCTAGTTTAGGAATTTTAATTTCCACTTTAATTTTCTGTCAAAAAATGCTAAAAAAAACACAAAAAAACAGAAGCTCGCGCACTTAGGTTAAACGACTCGTAATAAGCCGTAAATAACCAAGTAGAGGAAAAACGACCTAGGAGGGTAATGAAAGTAATTTGAACCTAAATAAGTCGAATATCAAGCCCAAGCCCCCGAACCGAACTCTCCTTTCCTAATTTAATCTAGGTCAAATTAGGTGGCGACTCATAATAGGTTCCAGTGAGCTAGCTTAGGTTTTAATAATATTGTTTGTGACATAGTTATTAATCTTAGGTTATATGGACCTAAAACCCGTTTAGATCCAATCAACCTTAATCAACATAGGATAGGGTTTAAAATCGGGCTCACAGACTGGCGACTCTGCTGGGGACAACTTCTTAATTAACTTGTTTAATTTTAAGAAAGAGGGTTTAATAACTTGAAAAATATTTATTTATGGCGTATTACATTGTTGTTTACCTCTGTGCGCACTTTAATTCCTGCACCCTTGCATCATATGAGAGCGAGGTCCACACAACCGTTCTACCCCGGGACCCATTTGAGGGTCCCTGTCAGGGACTCACACCTTTTAGGTGATGTGAATAAGTGGGGGAAAAGAGGAGGGTGTCGTCTAACACACCCCCTTAATACCTGGCTTTAGCCCCAAGCATTTTCCTGGAAGTACCCTTACCAAGCCCTTGTTTGGTCAGTCAAAGACCCGACCGTAGACGCACACCTTAGGTGATGTGAAAAAAGTGGGGTGGCCCAAGAGAATAGCGTGCAAGCCCTATTCCTTTGTGGTGACCTGGGCCCGCGCCCCAAGCACCTCTCCGGATTGATCCATACCCATTAATCAAGGTCGTCAGGTGAGGACATTTGAACTGTGTGGAACCTTGTTTGCTCTTGTGATTGGCCCATAACCAGACTTAGAACGGATAGGGAGTTACCCCCACAGTTGGCCCAACCCAGTTCGAAGTCCCAGTTGTTGTGGCCCATAAACAAAGTTGAGTGCTGATTGATATCCTGTGTGTGTTTTCTTTTCTTGGTAAAAACAGGAAAAGGTTCATGGCCCACTGCTTCGATTCAACAAGTCCTGTGACAGAATATGAAGATGTGTTCAACTGGTCAAAGAAAGTCAATAAGCTGTCCATCCTCCACACTCTGGCATATTTATCCCAGACCCGATTGCACGAAGATTTCCTGAGAGCGGCTATTAACCATTGGGACCCCGTTGAACATCTTTTCAAGTTTGGAGATAATGAGCTGACTTTGCTGCCTGAGGAGTTTGACGCACTCCTAGGGGCCAATACCCTAGCTAGCCCGGTGGTACCAAACTTGACACCCTCGCCGGTCGAGGCCCTTCCTATTTACTTGGGCTAAGTCCGACCCAGTTACTAGGAATGTAGGGCCCGAAGGATTGCCGGTGGAACTCTTTCAGACTTCATTACCCTGAGACTTCTTTAGAACACAAGAGGAACTTTCTCGATCTCGCATTGTTGGCAATCTACCTTTTCAGAACCCCTTACATGGCTATACACCGAAAAGTTTTCCTTTGCTTCTACAGGTTCGAGCCGGTTTCGCCTGGGACCATTGATAGTCGCGCAGATTATTCGATTTTGGATTCATGGCCCAAGTCAAGGATACCCTTACTTCTTCGAAGGGAGCATTTATCTTCTGCAAGTCTGGCTTCTCTCGAGCGGCTCAAGCTGATTCCTGAGTATAACCAAACGTTCACGATCCAGCATCTCCCTAGAAGGCGAGCCCCCGAGGAGCCGGTTGATGGTTGGTCGGCCCTTTTTGAACTCCATACGGCAGGGACATCAAGTTCGATGGACGGTCTCAGCTTGGAAATTGAAGGAGTTCGAATGTGTGGAGGCTATTATGGAGGGGTCTCGTTACCAACCGTTTTGAGAGCTTTTATGTCATCCACCCATGGCGTTCCAGCCGTCAGATTGGGCGAGCCCAGAGCCGACCCAAGGGTTTGTTATACGAAGCACCAAGGAAA
This sequence comes from Limonium bicolor, assembly GCA_023374045.1. Lineage (NCBI taxonomy): Eukaryota > Viridiplantae > Streptophyta > Magnoliopsida > Caryophyllales > Plumbaginaceae > Limonium > Limonium bicolor. The sequence continues at coordinate 217,654,657 of CM041782.1, forward strand.
GCATACGATCATGAGGCTCTTTATGCAATCATGATGGATCGACTCGAAGGGGAAGTTCAAGTGGTGAAGCCCCTAGCACTTGAAGACTTGGAGCTCTCAGCAAGCTATCGGAAATGGCTATACGTCGAAAGGAGGAGGTGGATGCATTCAAACGAAGAAAGGAGGGGTTGACCGAGCCAAGAGTTGTCAGAGGAAACTTGCGTTCTAGACACTTAATCCTAGGCATTTCCTGTTTTCTTAGAACTCTATAATGTGTACTTCTTCTAACTTCGAGATGAATAAAGAGAATATTTTGTTTTGTTAGTCCTCTTTTAGTTTAATCAATCAATTTTCGGTGAAAAGGAAAAAGAAAAGGGGCGTCCGTGACCCCGGACGCGCCGTCCGTGCCCGGACGTTGACTCAGACGCGCCCGTTTGACCTCCAAACGACGCCGTTCCACTTAGTGACTTCCCCCGCCGATTCAAATCGGAATTCGTCCCAATTCGCCATTTTCATTCCAGCAACCTCCATTTCAAACCCTAACTTCTCTCCTCCATATCTCACGCATTTCTTGGCCAAATCACTCCATTCCACCGCCATTTTGCTCACAAACATCCCTCTTTCAATCCTAGGCATTTCCATACCAGATCTCTCCATTTCGAGCACTACGGAGGCTGAAAGTTGCGTCCGAGCTAGGTCCGGGGGAGTTTTGTTTTTTGGCCATTTTCGAACATTTTTCTCGACCCCAATCCAAAATACTCTTCCACCCATTGTATTGGGTAAGGTTCTCTACATTTTGACTACTCATTTGTCCATTTTGGTGAAGAAACGAAGAAAAACGAAATTTGGAGCTAGGAAGAAGACGACAATGGTGGTTCTCGGGGTCAAATTTTTCGAAGTTTGGTTTTTATGTTTACATGGCCAACTAGCTTTAGAAGGGCATTTTAAGACGTGAAAAGTTTGTTTGGAAGGATAAATTGCTTATAACTGTCAAAAGTCGTCCGTTCTAGTTTAGTGCGTTTTAGTGTGAAATGTGGTTTCTCTTCTCGTTTTTTGCTCGTGGAATGTTAAAATTTGCATACGTGGTAGATCCTAGGACTGATTATATGGTGTGGAGTGCACTTGAAAGCACGGGATTCGTGAAAATTAGGGGAGACTCTGTCAAAATTCCTGCAGATTTATATGTCTTTTGTCTCTTGAATCCACAGGCATACCATGGAGGGTCGTAGGAGTTCCCGTGGGTAGTTGGGGCTGGGGCATCAGGCTCTCAGCCACGTCGCAGGCGCCGCAGAGAGACATCCCCTACCTATGACCATACCCGTTTCAGAGGAGCTCAGCAGGAGCGCTGGTTCTATGAGAATCAGGATATTTCCATCCAGCAGGAGCGTCTCTCTCTTCGGCGATGACGTGATCGCCACTTTCGACCTCGCCACCTATTCACACCTTCA